>CAUDMG010001775.1:6500000-6565000 GCA_958450375.1 Homarus gammarus
CCGATTTATTAATTCATTTTTATCTAAATTATACCATACAAATCGCATCAAAATTTCAATATGAAGTCTTTTAAAATTTACAATATCATTTTCTGTCACTGTTTTAATATGTTCACTATATTCATGTAAGTATTTTTCTATGTAAATATTGAACTGTTTAGGGTAATGTTAGTCTCGATTGTCTGCTGTATCGTTTTTTATTTACTATGGTGATAATATGTAGTTCTTTTTAGTGAGCGTGTGTAATGTATGTATGTATGTTGAACGAGCGTTGAACAAAACCTTATACTGTTCAACGTCAATTGTATATACTGTATAGACAGACTATATGGGGGCGGTGGGTGGCTCAGGGCGGCGGTGGCTGGCTCAGGCTCATCTGCTGTACCAAGACGTATGTAACCCGGAAATACCGGCGGAACGGAACGTATCCTCTATTATGGAGAGAGAGAGAGAGAGAGAGAGAGAGAGAGAGAGAGAGATGCCAAGGAATATGAGTAATTAAGCTCTATATATGGCGTATCTTAACATTAAGCTGAATACTCGTATAACAGTAAAAGGTTAGACAGACAGACAACGAAATTCTTACGTTCTTGTGTATTAACCAAAAAACATTATACACATACATACATAAATACACATAATTAAGCTGGAAATATGATAATCCATGTTAAGAGAGGCGCAATAGCAAGGCAGCGTCGTTAAACCCGGGTCACATTGTTTACTTTCGTCGTGACCTTAGCACGCGGCTCCAGCATGTGACCCCTTTATTATGCAGGGCTTCTTGCAACATTACCAGAGACAAGAGAGTTCTATCCCTCACCTCACCACCTCCCCTCCCCTCACCACCACCCCCTCACCTCACCACCCCCTCCTCACCTCACCACCACCCTCCTCACCTCACCATCCCCCTCCTCACCACCCCCCTCACCTCACCAACCCCCTTACCTCACCACGCCCCTCACCCATCTAACCTCCTCCCCCCCCCCTTTCATCCTCACACACACACACACACACACTGTTGCAGGCCGTAGGTGCGTTGATCCACGTTAATTTTGCCTGGATATTCACCCTTACAGCCCACAGCTCAATACTTTCTTGCCATCTCCTGCCCTTTCCTTTCTTGACCTCCCTTGCCCTCCCCTTCCTTACCCACCCATGCCCTTCCTTACCCTCCCCTGCCCTTCCTTACCCTCCCCTCCCCTCCCCACCCCTGCCCGTTCTTGCCCTGCCCTCACCTTCCTTGCCCTCCCTGAAGATTAATTAATTACGGTATAAACTTGGAAGGTTGTCTGTGATGAGGGCAATTATCCATAGGACACTCCACTGCATATTAAGATAGACAGACAGACAGACAGACGTATACTGTATATACCCAAACCACCGAGATATACCATAAAAATCGGTATATTCGCCTCATTAAGCTTAAGCCCCCAACTAAAGCTTAGTATAGTTAAGCATGAGGAAAATTTGATCAGTCCTATTTACGTATAATGAATCCAATGCCAGCTTTTTAATTTACAATATATCGAGTATTATATATCCAGTAGTGCTATAATAAACGCAATGTAGTGATATATCTTGTTATAATATGATCTGGTAATGCAATATATCTTTCCATTATATAATATTACTCACTGTAGCGATTTATCTCATGCTCCTGTTATTATACTAGTATGAATATAAAATAGCGGTATATTTCTCTCTAAAAAAAAATCCATGTATAGTAATTTGTTTTATGTAGATGAGTCGGCTGTTATGTTACAAATTCCATTATATAATTTTATTTTCTCTGAGCTGATTTTGTAGCAGATAATAATGGCAGTAGCTTATTGTATATAATTAGTCCCGTGTGTTCTTTATTAATTGCAGGTTAAAGGAATTCAATTAGGTTTAACTTTTAATATTTATCAACGAGTATTATAATAATCTTTAGTGAGTATTATACCTCTAGTGTGTGATAATTTGAGACGACTGGCAGTTCTCTGGGGGTGTCTCATCTGGTGTTTTTGTTTGTTTGTTTGTTTGTTTTAACTTTCTTTCATCTTTATTTTCCTTCCCTCCCTTCTTTCCTCCCTTCTTTCCTCCCTCCCCCCCCCCACCCACACACACACACACGGGTGGAGGGGGAGAGGGGGGTGGGGTTGTGGTGTGTGCCCTCCTCGACCCGGATTTGAGGTCGCACTAATTACAGCGATTATAACACGACCTCTAACCTGCATGTGAGGTTGGAGAGAGAGAGAGAGAGAGAGAGAGAGAGAGAGAGAGAGAGAGAGAGAGAGAGAGACCCTTTCCACCCCACCACTCTCTCCTCTCCTCTCCTCCCTACCCCAACACTTTCCTCACCTCTTCCTCCATTCTTAACCCTACTGCCTTCTTCTTCCCACTCCACCACTCTCCTCTCCCACCCCAACACCCTCCTTCCCACTCCAACACCCTCCTTCCCACTCCAACACCCCCCCCCCACTCCAACACCACCCACCGTCTGGCCACACACGAGACAGCCACATCCAAGTGTCTCTCCCACCCCTCACTCCAACGCCTTCAAGGGGAAAAGAAAAAAATAAATTGCCTCCAAACACAAAAGAATTTAGTTCCATTTGACGTTCGTGATGGATTGGGGTCCCAGTGTCAGTCGACGGTGTGGGAGTATTGGAATTTGTATATAAATAAATGTCTGGTATATATATTGGTCATTGAAAATATACTATGAACATTACGAAGCCTCATGAACTAATATTATCCGAGACTCTTAATTACATATTGAGAGAGAGAGAGAGAGAGAGAGATAAGTCTGTCACTGAGCGTCACTTTGTTGCTCTGGCCTTTTTCTGTCTGCTTCTTTATTTCCGTCTTCCTCTTCCTGTCTCTCTGTATTTTTGTATCTGTCTCTATCTGGCTTGCTCCTCTTCCTCTCTTTCTTTATTCACCTTTCTTTCCCTTCTCCTCTCTACTTCTTTTATCATTCTCTTCCCTTCCTGTATTTGTCTGTCTGTCTATCTAACCGTCTGTTTATTTGCCTCTTTCCCTCTAATTTTCTACACACACACACACACACACACCCCACACACACACACACACCAGTTGAAAATCGGACTGTAAGGGTGTTGAACTGTGTGTATGTGTTAAAGTTAGACTGTACGTAATTTTCTGACTTCAGTTACGACACAAATAACATCCAAAGGCTCAATAATTACACAAAGACTCGACCTTCACTATTGATACGTTTAATTCATAAAAAAAAGACGATATTAAGAAACCTCACAATATATTACAGGAGAACACTTATTATTATTCCACTAGGCCCGTCAGTGAGTATAAACCATTAATGTTTATATAGGCCCGTTAGTGAGCATAATCCACAACGTATATACAGGCCCGTCAGTGAGCATTACCCAACAACATATATATATATAGGCCCGTCAGTGAGCATAATATGGAAAACAAGAAAAATAGATGGCCATAACGTTGTATAATTGTTGTGGGTTTTTTGTTACCGAGCATATTTAGGGCCTCGGTGAGTAGAATCAGTCGACCACCCCTTCAATGCGTACAACATGTTTATAATAGGCTCACTCGCCAGGAAATGATAACAAGGGGGATCGTGAAGGAGGATAATATGGATATGATAGGTCCGTCAGCGAGCTTAATATGAGAATAATGGGTGGAAATAGGGGAGTAGGGCCCGTCAGTGAGCTTAATACAAGAATAGATGGTGGAGGAGAGCCCGTTAGTGAGCTTAATATGAGAACAGTGGGTGGAGATGGTGGGGGAGAGGGCCCGTCAGCGAGCAGTATCCCTGTTTACGCGCGGATGGACACACACACGGGTTCATTAGCTTTTAGAGTTGCCTGAATTGAATTTGTTGGTTCATTTTAGGGGCAATTTTATCGTATAGTCTCATCAGGTCGCTTATAGGTCAAACATTCTCCCGAAATATGTAACTAAGAGGCAACAGACAACTAATGATCTATATATACCGTATACAGAGGTATTTCTTACCTATTGAACGATATTATAAGGGAAATATGCGTAGACATAGAGAAATAAAGATGATGATAAATGATATGAACAGAAATTATGGTTTAAAGTTTTTCAGGAATTCAATAAAAAAAGTTTGAAATTTTTGTGATATATTTTCTTCTTCGTCTTGTTCTTGTTGTTGTTCTTCTTCTTGCTTCTTACTTCTTACTACTACTTCTCCTTCTTCTTCTTACTCCTTCTTCTTCTCCTCCTCCTTCTCCTTCTCCGTCGTGTAAGAGGCATCAAGGATCTTCAGGAATCACTTTACTATGACTCATTATGATCTAATTTACCTTCACGAACCTTCTAAATTACATTGACGGGAGGAGCCCACCTTTTCTCCTCCACCCACTCCCCTCCACTCCTTCGCCCTGCTCTCCCTCTCTCCTCCACCCACTCCCTTCCACTCCTTCGCCCTGCTCTCCCTCTCTCCTCCACCCACTCCCTCCACTCCTTCGCCCTGCTCTCCCTCTCTCCTCCACCCACTCCTCTCCACTCCTTCGCCCTGCTCTCCCTCTCTCCTCCACCCTCCACTCCTTCGCCCTGCTCTCCCTCTCTCCTCCACCCACTCCTCTCCACTCCTTCGCCCTGCTCTCCCTCTCTCCTCCACCCTCCACTCCTTCGCCCTGCTCTCCCTCTCTCCTCCACCCTCCACTCCTTCGCCCTGCTCTCCCTCTCTCCTCCACCCACTCCCCTCCACTCCTTCGCCCTGCTCTCCCTCTCTCCTCCACCCACTCCCTCCACTCCTTCGCCCTGCTCTCCCTCTCTCCTCCACCCACTCCCCTCCACTTCACCGTCCACTGGCAGGTGTTGAGTGGAGGAAGGGGGCGTGTCTCCAGAACTGGGGAAGACCAAGAAGGTAGAGAGACAATAGTGAGAGGGCACTTGACAAACCTCTCTCTCTCTCTCTCTCTCTCTCTCTCTCTCTCTCTCTCTCTCTCTCACACACACCTAGACCTCCGCCTTCTCCTCCACCTACTCTTTTTCCTTCTCTTTTTCATGTTACTCCTCCTCCTTCTCTTATTTTCTTCTCCCTTTCTTCTTTTCTTTCTAAGTTTCGCTCTTCTCCTCCTCCCTCTTCCTTCCCCTATTATTTGTTCTTTCTCTCTTCATTCTTCCTATTCCTCCTCATTCTTCCCCATTATCTCCATTTCTTATCATTTTTCCCCTGTTTTCTCATTCGATGGGTTTTATCCTTTACGACCAAGATAATATTGGCCGAACACTGCGATACTGTCAGCCTACGACTATAGGCCTTCCCTCACATAGGCCTACCCTGCCCCATAGACCTGTGTTGGTATTTCCGCTAATTTCCTCTGTTTTTGTGATGTTTCTCTTTATTGTATTTTGTTTTATTATTATTATTATTATTATTATTATTATTTACAAGGCCACTATGACGTCACACCTTAACACGGATACCAACCTTACCACACCAAGATAAACAAACCTACGAGTTTATATACACGCAGGGCTACCAACCACACACACACACACACTGACACACACACACACACGATACGATAGTGCGTTATAAACCTTTAATGGGTTTGATAAGATGGTTAAATGAGAAGTAGTTTACATTTTTTCTCCTAATGGATCTGCAATGCGGATAAGTGTTGAAGGTACGACCCCATCCAGGAGCCGATATGCCATTAAGTGTGGACCACGTCTTATGAACGACCCCACGTGAATGATTCCTCATGAACGACATTTCATAAATGACCCCTAATGAACGACCTCTCATGAACGACCCCTGATGAATGACTCCATGTAAACGATCTTTCAGAAAGGACGCCTTCTGAACGACCCCACTTGAACGACCTCACTTGAACGACCTCACATGAACGACCCCTCATAAATAATCCCGTATAAATGAGAGAGAGAAAGAGTTAAATATACTTACTTCTAGGTATTTTTATGGAAACAAAAATATTTGAGAGATTCAAAATGCAAGAAAATTAGAACTAGTTGCTCCCCGACACACACACACACACACACACACACGTACGTCAAAAAACATGTTATTTTTTCCCCTTTGAGAATGTACTGAACGATATATAAAAACACGAGGTCTTTGGTTCGACTATTCAAGGGTAACTCGTGAAAGAGAGAAAAAAAAACGACCTCGCCTTCCCAATTAACAAGATCTATAGACATTACAGCTTGTATTAATGACTATATAAATCGACTCATAAACAAACATTCAATTTATATTTATATCCGTGACGTCATACTGGAAATACCAAAATATTAAAAAAAATATATATATGTACCTATAGTTTATAACTATTGTGTATATAAATGCACATATACATTACAGAAAATTACCAGCTATATATATATGTTGGATATTGTGTTTCCCTTTTTCGGTGTTTTTAAAATTTTTATTATTTTATGGAAATAGATAAATCATAGTTGCCATTATTATTTTTTATTTTATTTTTTGATACGAGAGAGAGAGAGAGAGAGAGAGAGAGAGAGAGAGAGAGAGTCTGCCTTTGTGCTGTGGTCCAGTCAGTTGGGTGAGCACTGAATGGTGATGGTTTAACTGGTATGAATAACTATTTGGCCTGAATGGTGGTGATAGTGGTTGTTGACAAATTGTTGTTGCAGTGCATATTGACGTGAATAGTAGTAGCGATGAATAGTGGTTTATATAGTGTGTTTGTAGTGTTCTATATAGACACGAATGGTTGTAGTATTGAATGTTGGTTGTTTATACGAATGGTGGTTGTGGTTCATACTGACACGAATGGTTGTAGTATTGAATGTTGGTTGTTTATACGAATGGTGGTTGTGGTTCATATAGACACGAATGGTTGTAGTAATGAATAAACTAGTGAGTAGACCCCACAGTACAAATAGGCCCCAGTTATAATACTCACCCCCACTTAATCACCCCTCAAACAAATTTAATAGGCTCCAAATTTAAATGTTCACCAGGCCGTTAAAAGTCCTCAGTCCTATTAACCTCCACACCCAATAGGAGCCCGGTCCTGATAAATAGACCAGGATCATTAAAGAACTTGGGATTATATCGACCATCGACCGCCACTAACCAATGAAAAGAGAGACGCCTTTTAAAAACTCTTCCTATTGGTCAACACGTTAAAGTCTGCGGTCAGAAGGAACCTAAATTGAGCTATAAATCCATCCTATGTCATATGAACTTAATTAATCACCTGCCACACCTGGTATTTCATAATATTTCGTTCAATTTAGTGTGTATTTTGCTGCCTAATGTCGAAAACTTATGGGAAAAATGGAACAGTGAATTAAATGAGTTAGTAATGCGTGTATATAGTTACCTGTACAGTGGACAGGTAGGCATTTGGGATTTGTAAACAGATGTAAACAGGTGTACATATTAGCTGGAGATCAGGCAGGTGTTAAGTCACGTTTAAATGGTATTAGGCAGGTGTTAGTGATGAGAGAGAGAGAGAGAGAGAGAGAGACTATTAACTTCTCTCTCTCTCTCTCTCTCCAACAACCTTTTCCTTCTTCCTCCTTCATTGTCATCTCTCTCATACCCTCTTCCACCCCCCTCAACACCCCCAGTTTGTAACCCCCCCCTCTCCCAATACACCCCAGCTTGTGACCCCTCCCCCCCACCAGGAGAGAGAAAGGTCAGACGGCCATTGTAAAGAAAGCATTATAAACTTCAAGTCATTTGTCTGGAGAAAGTTTTAGAAAGTTAAACACATAAGTTACTTTCTTTCTCCTCCAACATAATTTTCGATTAGATTAAACTTTCGCTCCTTCATTTGTGCTGGTTGACGAATTAATGAAGAAAATACAGTAATGTAGTGTGTGTGTGTGTGTGTCATTTGCAGCAATTTATTTACATATTAACATAGGATGGGAGGAAAGTTGATATCCAGTACAGGTTTAGAGAGAGAGAGAGAGAGAGAGAGAGAGAGAGAGAGAGAGAGAGAGTGAGTCACACTACCAAATTCGTCTTTCTTACAAAATTCCGAAATGTTTCCTGTCGTCTACGCGATTGAAATTCAAATGAACTCTCTTGTGGGTAGAGGGAGAAGGGGTGAGGGGGGGGGGGGGGCTGGGTGAGAGCTGGTAAGGGTGAGGAGAGAGTTCGAGGTGCTGAAGTTGATATGTGATAGTTACCCCTGTCACACACACACACACACACACACACACACACACAAATCCTAAAACGGTACAGAGTGGAGGTAAAAAATATATATCAAGTCGGGATACCACTCACAAAAATAGCTCACGAGTTTTCAGTTTTCGCTCCAATAACTTTTTGAGTGATGTTGATGACGTCAGGGAGAGGGAGGTGACGTTGCCATGGTGACGTAGAGGAGGAGGGAAGGAGAGGCGGATATTTGTGGCTCTTTCTATTTTGTTCATTTACACTGGGATTTATTTTTCATTTCTAATTGGTCTTTTGTTTAATCTGTCTGTCTCTGTCTGTGTCTGTCTCTGTCTGTCTCTGTCTGTCTGTCTTAGTATATCTACATATTTACTTCCGTCATTGTACCCATAATTATTCCATCACTTGACCACACCATTCATCCACCACCTAGCCATACACTACACCCACCACCTAGCCATACACTACACCCACCACCTAGCCATACACTACACCCACCACCTAGCCATACACTACACCCACCACCTAGCCATACACTACACCCACCACCTAGCCATACACTACACCCACCACCTAGCCATACACTACACCCACCACCTAGCCATACACTACACCCACCACCTAGCCACACTCTACACCCACCACCTAGCCATACACTACACCCACCACCTAGCCATACACTACACCCACCACCTAGCCATACACTACACCCACCACCTAGCCATACACTACACCCACCACCTAGCCATACACTACACCCACCACCTAGCCACACTCTACACCCGTGGCCGTGTTGGGTGGATCTGGCAGCTGGGAATCTCCTCTCTCACTGGCTGTCCAAACAGGAATTCCTGGAATGTGGGAACAGTAGTGGGTTTTAATCAGTAGAGGAGGGGAAGCCACTCTCGACCTTATGAATGTACTGCACTCAGGGGCTCCCAGGCCAGAGAGAGAGAGAGAAGAGAGAGAGAGAGAGAGAGAGAGAGAAAGAGAGAGAGAGAGAAAAGAGTTATACTTGGTGACTGGATTGTGAGTTATTGTAAGTTATGATTGGAATAATTAACCTCTTCAGTTCTCTGTTGGCCGTATTATAAATTAGTACATAAACTAGTCACTAGCAAATAATAGTTGAATCTATCTATCTGCATTCCTTTTCTCCTCCTTCCTTCTCACCTCCTCCCCCCTTCCCACACCTCCTTTCCCCCTCCTCTCCCCCTTCCCCCTTCCTCCTTCTCACCTCCTCCCAAAAAATATTCAATTTTGGTGTAGTCATTTATCTACGTGAGAAGAATGCCCACCAGCACACCCCTGAAAATAAAAACAATAATAGTAAGAAGGAAAGAAAGAAGGAAAGAAAGAAAGAAAGAAAAAGAAAGAAAGAAAGAAGCCGTGGACACTATTCATAACATTTCACTACAGTCACACCAAAGATTTATGACGTAGTCGGTAAACAAAAAATACAACTATTAATCTCCTATTTTATGGGTGTGTCAGGGAGCGGATTTACCGAGGCAATTAACGCACTCTTATGGGAGACGAATAACAGTGTGGCGATACCATTACAGCAGTGTAATTGAATGCAGAATGACAGCGAATGAAAGAAATAAAAAAAAATAGAATAAAGGATAGGAAAAAAAAATACGATGATTATAAAAAAAAAAAAATCAAATGTCATTCAAAAGTGATATGGTAATACTCTGACGTCATAGAGGGTGTTGCCAAGTGTTAATGTTATGATAGATCACCTCGGGAGACTATACAGTGTTACCATATAGGCGGAAATAATTTACATATAAGGACTAAAGAGGTATTGTACTGTAAGTTTTTTTTCTTAAAGGGACATATCAGGGTTGGTTCAAAAGTAGGACGACACAGACACACACACACACACACACACACACACACAAACACAAACACACACACACTTTAAAAACCTGGCGTGTGTAGGGTCAGATCTAAGGTACTGTGTTACCTGCGTCTATCCCTCACCTGTGATGTAATAGCTCACCTTGGTCACGCTACTCCCCCTTCCCTCTCTCTCTCTTTCTCCATCTTCCTATTACCTTCTTATCTTCTATTTATTTCCTCCTTTTATTACCCTCCGTTGTCCCTCACTAGACCCCATTCTCTCCCTTTCTCCATCCCTATTCTCTCCCCCATTTCCCTCCCTTTATCCCATTTCCTCCCGTTTCCCTTCTCTTTCTCCTTCCCTCTATCCCATTCTCTCCCTTTCAACCCCCCTATTCTCTCCCCCATCTCCCTCCCTTTATCTCATTTCCTCCCGTTTCCCTTCTCTTTCTCCCTTCCTCTATCCCATTCTCTCCCTTTCAACCTCCCTTTTCTCCCTCCTCCTGCCCAGGGTGACAATAACGCAGTGGTGGTGTTGCCCCCAGCGTGTCACAGGCGACTGACTATTGACACGACCATGTTGGACTAAGTTAATTTCACACAAAGAGTAAACAACACGTCAGGTCCCTAGGCGAGTCTGACTTGAGGGTGGGTTTGTGGGTGGGGAGGGTGGGTTTGTGGGTGGGGAGGGTGGTGATGTGGGTGAGAAGAGGGATGGGGGTTGGGGGGAGGTGTGGGTAGGGAGGGTTGGGTTGTGGGTTCATCCCTCCCTCCCTTCATTTCTCCTCTTACCCCCTGTCATTTCTTCCTGCATCACCACCTCCTCCCTTTTCCTCTTTCAACCCTCCTCCTCTTCCTCGTTTTCCTCTAGTATCACCTTCTCCTCTTCTTCTTCACCCATTTCCCCCTCCTCCCTCTTCTCTTCTTTCTGCTCTTCCTCCTCTTATTCCTCATCCCCCGGCCATCACCTCCTCCCAGCCGGCCAGGAACGATCACTCTGGGGCCATAACTCGCCACAAGCACCTGACCAGCGTAGCCTCTCACCACAGCCAGGTCACTTAATCTTCGTACAGGTGTGATGATTACTATATATACCTGACTCTTACCTCCCACCTGTCTTCCTGCCTCACCCTCTCCCTCTCTTTTTTCCTTAAATAACGAATCAAGCGAAGAGGGGGAGTAAAGGGAAGATGATAGAATTGGGATAGACAAAGGTGTGATAATTACTGTTCTTACCTGTCTCTTACACCTTCACCTAATTAACCTGTCCCTCCCCATCTTCAGTGAAAGAGGGAGGGAGTGAGGGAACAGAGGAAGGAGAGAGGAATAAGGAAGAGAAGGTTGTAGAATGAGATGGAGGGACTGGAAGATGAAGGGAAGGAAGGTGTATGGGAAGAACGTGTTGTGATGTGAATTTACAACACGTTCCTTTGAGCATTAGTGTAGTGTCGTGTGCTCAAACTACCACCTCTGGCAATGTCAATAGTGTGTCCCGTGCCCACACTAGTGCCCCCGGGGGTGTGTGTTACCGGGCTTAGCGGTAAAAGTGTATCTAAATTAAAGTTTCATGTGTGGGTCGCCGGGGGGGGGGGGGGGGGTGTCTGTTCTTTGTCTTTATTAGTCTCTCTCTCTCTCTCTCTCTCTCTCTCTCTCTCTCTCTGTGTTACTGTATGGAAGAAAAACACTTGGGATGAACGACCAACGACCACCTCTGTTGTACGACCACGTTTATCAATCACTCCTGTGTGTTGACGACCTCCCCTTTATAGCGACAACAGGGACTACCGTGTGTGTGTGTGTGTGTTTGATCAGAGGCTTAATTAACAACGCTCGGAAGGGAAGGAGGGAGAGAGATGAAGGGGGATAGAGGGAGAGCAAGATTGTCCGGGTTACACCAAGGTTCGGTTAACAGTGACCCACAGAATCTTACGTGAGGCTTATGTCGACCAACGGGAACACGATCAGTAACCAAAGTGTGTCGACCAATGGAGAACGTAGAGTGAGGGGCGATATGATAGAGGTGTATAAATGGAAGTCCGGGCTAAACAAAGGGGACATTACAAAGGTACTTAAACTATCCAACCAGGAGCGAACTCGTAACAATGGTTTTAAATTATACAAATTTAGATTTAGGCGCGAAAAAGGTAAACATTGGTTTGGAAATAGATAAGTGGACGAGTGGAACAAGTTACCAAATATCATTAACTCGAATACGCCGGATAGCTTCAAACATAGGTTGGATGGATATATGAGCGATAGGGGTTGGGTGTAAATGGGACTGCCTAGTATGAACCAATAGGCCCGCTGTAGTTTCCTCCGTTCTTATGTGTCCACCGATGGGAACACGATCTGTAATCACATGGCAGAACCCGTAATTAAACCCATCAGAGAGGTAATTTATATTGCTCAGGGAAAGTTTGAGAAAGTTGGTATAAGATTAGCATTTTAAGAAGTCCTCCCTTTTGTGTAGCATCGATCAAAGAAAATGGGTCCAATGTTTACAGAATTGCCTCAGAAAACACCAATTTGGGGAGAAAAGGAAGTCTGATGTCCAGACCTTTCTTCTTTAGTCTTCTCCTCCTGCTCCGCTTGCTCTTCCTCCTCCTCCTTTTCCTCTTCACATTTGTCCTATCTTTCTTCTTCCTCTCTTCCACCTCCTTCACACCCTCTTCCTCCCACTCTTCCACCTTTTTATCTCCCTCTTTTATCTCCTTCTCCCCTCCTCCTCTCTCCTCCTCATCCTCTAACCTATCGTAGCTTACTCTTAACAGCTGATAAGACGCCATAAGAAACTCAAGGGAGGTAAGGTCGGTATATCTGCCTCAAGTTTAATTACCGGACTCTTCGATGAACGACCACCTGTCTCGTAAGAATCTCATGTTATGGTCGGAACTCAAAGGTATTTCTTTTACTGTATATTCACTTATTAGGATGGAAAGGTATTAAGTAATAATAATAATAGTCGAGTAGGAGCCTTGAGGGAAGAGGTGAGAGGCGTCGGAAAATGCGGAGAAAAAAAAGTTGGTCAAAGGGAGAGGAAGGAAGGGAGGGACGGGGGGGGGGGGGGGGAGGAGTGGGACTGGATGGGGCGGTAGGACGGGGTGAATGACCTGATATAACCTTGGTGTCAGCCCGTCAGCAGCACCCGAATAACGTCAGCTGTTCAAGAGGATTTATTTTCTATCGCGTCAGCTTCCTTCTCCGACACACAAATCCCTGGAACGCAATAATCCTGTCTATATATATTTAATGTCTATTGTTATCGAGATTAACTATTGTTTTATCTATTAGTTACGTGGATTAACTATTTTTTTCTATTTAAATCTATTGTGTAAATTATAAATGATACTTGATAAGAGATTCAGTAATTATTTAACATGTTTTTACCTTTTGAAATATTCTCGTCTTTTTTAAACCAAGGATGGTGGACTTCAAGGGTCACGTCACGCATTAGGGAGGAGTCATGTCACGCCACAAACACTTTACACGAGGTTAAATGTGTCCCCAGTGTGCTGAGTCATGTCAACACGATGACTGATGATATACTATTCCCAGGATGAGTCGTCGATAGCATTTTGGCAGCGGTGAATCAATTGGTATTGTTTTTTTTCATAGGTCGTTTGGCTGATGGTCTAGACGTCACATTTTGTTACGTAATGATAGGGATAATATAAGCTAATTATAGTGAATGGTCTATTATAATCTAATCAGGCGTATAATTGATTGACTCGTCATTATCTACTCACGTTGGCTGGGTTGTTATAATTTAATCGCTTGTATAATTGATCGGCGTGTTATAATCTACTCACGCCATATAGACTGTTATAATCACTCGTATAATTATATACTGATTAACGACTCGTATATAACACACCTGACTATTGATTGGCTTATACCTGTGAAGGAACACACCTGGCTTGTATTATCTTAAGGTTTTATATGTGTGTGTGTGTGTGTGTGTGTGTGTGTGTGTGTGTGTGTGTGTGTTCAGGGCTGTAAAGAAAATCGCGTGATACAAGTTATATAAATTAGTCCATTATAAAAACCTTCCCATTAGTCTTATTATAACGCTTTATATTACACTATAGCGGGGTACGTTAGGTCTCGTTATATAAGCTGATAACACTCGGTAAAGGATATTAAGCGAAGTATTATAACGAAATCGTGTCATGGCGTTGAGTTTCGTGTTTTCAGTTAGCTGTGAGGACGATGGCGCTGCTTGAGTGAGTAATTATGTGTCATTAGTGAAAGCTGAAAAAGTAATTTGGTGATCAGTGAGAAGCGCTGTTAATTCTCTTATGTGCAGCGCTTACACCAAGTGGGTTTCCTGCGCCTCTTCTTCCTCCTCCTCCTCTTCTTCTTTTTATTCCTCTTCCTCCTCTTTCTTCTCTCCCTGTTCCTTCTCCTCCCCCTGTTCCTCCTTCCTTCTCCTCGTCTTCTTCCTCTTCCTCTTCTGATCTTCTTCCTCTAGGGCATAAGTGAGACGGAAACAAAGTTGACAGTATTTTATAAATTGAACCTTTGATGTCAGCGACTGTCAACACACTGGATTTTACATAATCTCTCTCTCTCTCTCTCTCTCTCTCTCTCTCTCTCTCTAATACGTAATAGCTTAACTTGCTTCATTAACCCACTTGAAGGTAATATTACGGATCAATTGGTAATTCTTTTAAAATGTTTCCAATATTATGTAAATAAGGCGAGTGTGCTGAGGTAAATACTCTCCGGTGGAAGATACGGAGAATAAACAAAATATTCTCTCTCTCTCTCTCTCTCTCTCTCTCTCTCTCATTATCTCTATCGTTCGTTAATCTTTATTTTTTCTCGTTCTTTTTTTCTCTTTCGCCTTCCCATTTATCCATCCTCACTCTCTACTTTTCCCTGTTCTTTCAAGTCTTCTATATAATATCTACAATTACTTATTATCCACCATTACATATCATTCATTAAAACAACCTTAATAGTAGAGTATAGAGTAGAGTGGAGTATAGAGTAGAGTGTAGTGTAGAGTGGAATAGAGTTGCTTTGATGGCCTCCAAGTTGACCTAAGTTGCCAGGACAGGTTTCCCAGTTGATCTCAATCCCTTTAACAGATCCCCCCTCCCCTCCCCCCTCCCCTCCCCTTCCCCCACCCCCTCCTCCGACCCCCCATCCCCTCCCCTCCCCCTCCCCTTCCCCTCCCCTCCCCCTCCCCTTCCCCCACCCCATCCTCCGACCCCTCCCCCCTCCCACCACCCCAAATCGACCAACCAGACTAAGTTCTCTTGAAAGGTATCTTAAGTTGAGTCGAGACGCCGCCCCCCCCCCCCCCACCGCCCCCCCCCCCTTCAGACAGGAAACATCGTCAACGTAAATAATAATATATCATGACGGGGATCCCTCAAAGTCGATTTAAAATACCGTGATAGTTTTAAAATATAACCTGAGACATGACCAAGGGGGGTAATTCACAGTGTCTTTGGTAGGTTCTGGGGGTGGTAAAGTGGATCCTGTTGATTGTTAAAAAAGAAAAGAAAGATGTATCGTGGTTGTGTTGATACTTCGTGAGATGTCTTCAGATAATTGACCGAAGTTGTATTGATTATTATGAGAGTTGAGTTTCTTCTCCTAGTCATTGTTTAAAAATTGTTTTGATTGTTTGTTTCTTTTTCTCCTTTAACTTGACTCGCTCTTTTTTTCTCTCTTCCTTGTTCTTTCCTCTTCTGTTTCCTTCCTTTCAAGTTTCACCCACTTCTTGTTCCTCCTTCCCTTCCTGCTCTCTCTCTCTCTCTCTCTCTCTCTCTCTCTCTCTCTCTCTCTCTCTCTCTCTCTCTCTCTCTCTCTCTCTCTCTCTCCCTCACAGACTCTCGGATCAATACATGCATGGCGTTTCCTAACAGCCATTGTCTTCAGACCTCTTCCTCCTCCTCCTCTCCCCCTTCTTCTTCCTCTTGTTCGTCCTCCTTTTCCTCATCTTCCTCTTCGTTTTCATGCAGTTACTCCTCTTACTCTTTCCCCACTTCTCATCTTCCTCCTCCTACTTTTCCCTTTCTACCTCGCTGTTCTTCCTTCCCTTTCCTCTTCCTCCTTCATCTCCTTCTTCCTCCTCCCCTCTTCCATTTTCCTCTTCTTTCTTCTTCATCCTCCTCTTCGATATTTTCTTCCTCCTCTTCTCCCTTCTTCTCTCATTTTCTTCTCCCTTCCTCCTTTTCCCTCTTCATCCTCCTCTCCTTCCTCTTCCCTGTCTACATTAGGGCTTTCCCTGTTGAGATATCATTATCGTCTTTCTCTCTCTTGTCTCACAAATTTACTTACCGTCATTTTATCTCGAGTTCTCTCACCTTCTGTAAATAACTTCCATTGAAGAACAAATACAACTCTTGACTATTTTTGCTCTGTGTGTTTAATTTGCACATTCTTTCGTCCTCATTTTTGCTACGTGTTTGTGTGTCTTAGTCTCTCTCTCTCTCTCTCTCTCTCTCTCTCTCTCTCTCTCTCTCTCTCTCTCTCAATTCGTTATCTGTTATCTTCGTTTTGTAGTTTGGATAATAATAATAAGATTGATAATTGTACAATATTTATTATAACATATTTATTATTATTATTATTATTATTATTATTATTATTTTTATTATTACAAACCCCTTCTATAATGCTCTCAAAAAATGCATCCGCTCATCCTTTTTCGTTTTTCTAATCTGAATAAGTTAACCCCACGTCTCTCTTCCGTTTTCTGTGGGTGGCAGATATGCACAGCTGACTCTAGGGGTCTACTTCCTGCATTCAGCGATCTATGGACTTGGTGCGGGCAATAATTTATCCTTGCTCCAGTTCACGCGGATGCAGGAGGGAAAGTGGGAAAGGAGAGTGGAAGAGAGAGAGAGGGCAAGGAAAAGGGGAGGGAGAGTGGGCAAGAGAGGGGGAAAGAAGGGGAGGGGAAGGGAGAGTGGACAAAGAAGAGGAAAGGGAAAAGGGGAGGGGAGAGAGAGAGTGGGCAGTGAAGAGGAGAGGGATTGTCGGAAAAGGAGAGGGGAGAAAGAGTGGGCAAGGAATAGGAGACGGAGAGTGGACAAAGAAGAGGGGAGAGAAAGAGGGCAAGGTGGATGGGAAATAAGGAGAGGGGAAAGAGGGAAGAAAAAGAAAGATATATTGGAGGGGAAAGGAAGTGGAAGGGAGAGGAGAAAGAAGAAGAGAGGGAAAGGGAAAAGAATAAGACACTCAGATATACATATAATATACATATAATATACATACGCATACATATTAGATTAAGTAAAGAAATCATGTAAATATTCTCGTCTAAATTTTTTTAACCGTAAGTGAAAAGTCTTCTCAGGTTTAGATGAATAAAGTAATTGAATAAATGTTGTGTGAATGTTTGATTAGCAGTAAACCTCCCCTCTCTCCCCCTTCCCCCTCTCACCCTCACTCTTCCAGCAACTCCCCATCCCATCACCCTCACATCAATTCCCCCTCTCCCATCCCCTCCCTCCTTCCCTCACCCTCCCCTCATTCTCCCAACATTCACCCCTCCAACCTGGTTCACGACTAGGGAAAATAACTCCCAAAAACCTCAGAGATCCACTAAGCTTATAATAATATTCTCGTTCTATTTGGGTGGAGAATAGGTGCCAGGAATGAGTGCCAGGAATGAGTGCCAGGAATGAGTGTCAGGAATGAGTGCCAGGAATGAGTGCCAGGAATGAGTGCCAGGAATGAGTGTCAGGAATGAGTGCCTATAGTGAGGACCAGAAATGAATGCAGGAAATGATTGTGTGCAAGGAATGAGTGCCAGGAATGTGTGCCAGGAATGAGTGTCAGGAGTGAGTGCCTATAGTGAGGACCAGGAATGAATGCAGGAAATGATTGTGTGCAAGGAATGAGTGCCAGGAATGTGTGCCAGGAATAAGGGCTTGTAGTGAGGATCTCTTGCAAAGTATAATGAGGATATCAAATTGGCCTGAGGGAGATATACCAGGTAGTGAGGAGAGTTGGTGAGAGAAAGGGAGAGACACCGACGTGAGAGAAATGTGTCTGTCTCTCTCTCTCTCTGTCTGTGTCTGTCTGTCTGTCTGTCTGTGTCTATACTAGAATAACCCATAAGCATAACAAAATTTAATTCAATCATTTCCATGTATAACAAACTACAAATTAAATAAAGTTGATTATTTCCCAATTACATTTTTATAATAATTCCATAATAATAATAAAACATAAATTATCATTATTTTTCATTTATTCTGAATTGATGATTTTTTTTTAACGAGAATGTGAATGAATATAATAATTTTTTTCCTTTTTTTACAGGTACGTGTTTGTGTGAGGCAGCCACAAGGGGGATCCCAGGAGACAGTAAGTAGCAGAGAAAGAGTTTGACTAATAAGGTTAACGAATTAAACCAGGAATTAAATAAGGAGTAATTATTTAGACGAACAAAAAAAACCGAAAAATTGTCACGATAAAGAAAGAAAAGACAGAAGAACATTAACAAGAATAATAAAGTAGGATAATCAATAAAATAGAAGAGGGAAGTTATTGCTAAATCAGGGTACAGTCTTGAACATTTACCGTCGCCATGGTAACTCAGGAGACGATAGGGGTGAGGGGGTAGGGAGAGGGAGTGAGAGGGGTGTAGCCTCGCTTGGGGTCCCTGAATGCTGCTGTAGAGTGGTGGTGGTGGAGTTGATGTTAGCTTTCGTTTACAGAAGGAGAGAGGAAGGAGGTCCATGGTTCGATCCCTCCTTCCCACCTTCTGATTTGTTAAGAGAAGTTGCTTGATGTAGCTCCTGATTGGTTAGTTGAATGTATGCTCACCTATTGGTTGGAGATGTGTGCTTATCACTGATTGGTTGATATTCTAGTGGGAGTTTGTTGAGCCGGTTCGTGATTGGCTGAATGAGGGTTATTTTCTAGAAATTAATATGAATCCGTCATCAATAAGGTAATGGTTGTGCCTAGGCATTGGTCTCATGAATATGGAAATGTGAGAAGTAACATCTATATCTATCTTTCTATCTATCTATCTATCTATCCTAAAATACAATATAAAGCAAGAATAAGAATTCGTATAAAATATTTAATATTTTTTTAATAAGAGTAACACACAACCACCACACACTCACCACACACCCACCACCACCCACTACCGCACACTCACCACACCCCACCACCACCCACACAGCCCCCTCCACATCTACTACCACACTCCCCACCACACCCTCTACCAAACACACTACCACCCAACCCCAATACCCAAACCCACCACACCCCAACACACCCACCACACCCCCACCACACCCCCAGGCCGCTGTCATGTGTACCTCACGCTAAGTAAACACAACACAATATAAGATGCATGGCAGAAATCCTCAGCCAACACGAGTCACCCTTCAAGAGACGACAACCAACACTGAATGTTTTACTGATGGCATGACTGAGAGGGAGAGAGTGATAAAGAGAGGGGGTGCGGGAGGGTGAGAGAGGAGGGAGGAAGACTGGGGAGAGCGCTGGACAGGGAGAGGGTGACATGGAAGGAATGATAGGGGGTGATAGGAAGGAAAGTAAGAGAGAGAGACCGATAGAGATGCAGACACAGAGGAAAAGTATAAGCTCCAGGAAATGCGTTGAAAGGCAGTAACTTTAGTCCCAGATTCCTGTCATAGTCTTACCTGCACAACTTCATGAGAGAAATTGTTGCAGACTTGAGAGGAAATTCACTTTTGAAACAATCGTGACTTAGAGTTGAGTCTGGCTGAGCTGGCGAGGGGAGAAAGGGGAAGTTGGGGAGGTAGAAGTTTTTTTTTCCTTCGGTGAGGCGAAGAAGTGGGAGGGGGGGGGGAGATTCTGAGAGAGAGAGAGAGAGAGAGAGAGAGTCGACACTATCTCCACTGTCTCTCCCTCCCTAGTAGCGAGACAAAGTACTCCCAATATCACAGTCCCACGCTACAGCTCATGCCTCACCAATCTCCCTGTCACTCACGCCAGCAAATCCTTATCCAGTTATCGTCTCGTTCTTCAATAAATTCATTTCTCTCAGCTGTCCACGTAAAGGTTTTTAGGTGAGGAGTGCCAACGGGGCTGAGTGGGATGCCGGTGTAAACCTTCCCTGGGTGGCACTTCTGTCTGGCATCACTGACAGCTCGAGATCTGAAATATTACCGGTAACTTTCTGTCTATCCGTGTGTCAGTCTGTCTTTTCTCTCTCTCTGATTTGATGGAATTTGGATGTTCCCTTGTCTTCTTAAGTGACACACACACACACAGAGAGAGAGAGCGCTTCTTCAGGGATCATAGTGAAAACACTTTAGCTACAGGTACACGGAACAAGTGTTGGCTCCTAATTAGGGGTCTTACCTCCTTCACGGTACAGCACAGGTAACTTCTAAAACTGTCCTCTCTATAAAGGCAACACTTCCGCTGCAACAACTTCGCCAGGTGCAGTCGAGGGGAACGCCAGGTGTTGCTGATTGCCCTTGCAAGCGTTGTTTATATGCAAGAGACCTGTGTTTCTCATCGCCCTCGTTTTAGGTCCGAAGGGAAGGAAAATGTCTTCCCGGATGAAGGTGTGGGCGGCATCGTGGTGTTGGGGATAAGGTTGCATGATCGGCTCGTGGACGCTGGTTCGATGTTCGTGGCTGAAAAAAAGGCGAAGCAAGTGCCGGGAAATGCACTCGGCTTGTACGAGGCAAATGTGGATATCGCGTATATATATATATATTTTTTTCCCTGTGTGGGGTTGGGGGGGGGGGTTGGATTTACTAGGCAAAGTTAGAAAGTTTAGCGTTTGGGCCTTTAAAAGAGAAAGTCATTAGGATATGGGTATTTAGCTTTTTACCTTAGTCCTTTGTTACTGATATGGTGGTGGTGGTGATGGTGGTATTAGTAGTATAGTTACGGTGGTGGTGATGGTAGTACTGGTAGTGTGGTTATGGTCGTGGTGATGGTAGTACTGGTGGTGTGGTTATGGTCGTGGTGATGGTAGTACTGGTAGTGTGGTTATGGTGGTAGTGATGGTAGTACTGGTAGTGTGGTTATGGTGGTGGTGATGGTAGTACTAGTGGTATGGTAGTATGGTGATGGTAGTACTGGTAGTGTGGTTATGGTGGTGATGGGAGTACTGGTGGTGGTTATGGTGGTGATGGGAGTACTGGTGGTGTGGTAGTGTGGTTATGGTGGTGGTGATGGTAGTACTGGTAGTGTGGTTATGGTGGTGATCTCTTAGGAACTTCTGGAAACCGGTTAAGGCAATACTATCTCGAGTCCTTCCCTGGCTGCGGAAAGTCCTCAACTCGTCTGAACTTTCGCACCCTTGAGCGGCTATTATCACTCTAAGACTAGGAAGGTTGTTGCACTTCTCCCGCTGTGTAGGGTCGTGCTGTGAGGCCGCTGCTGTGTAGGGTCGTGCTGTGAGGCCGCTGATGTGTAGGGTCGTGCTGTGAGGCCGCTGATGTGTAGGGTCGTGCTGTGAGGCCGCTGATGTGTAGGGTCGTGCTGTGAGGCCGCTGCTGTGTAGGGTCGTGCTGTGAGGCCGCTGCTATGTAAGGGATAACCGCTGGAATCTCTAAGACCCTGGGTTGCCCTGAAACCAACCAGCGTCTACCTCGTCCAAACTTTAGCAGATCACAGTATTAGTACAATCAGGGTGACGACACTGTGTATTGGGATCGTCTTGGTGAAGTTGATGGCGCACTTGAGCGTTTTGGTGAAGTTGGCAGGGTATTGGGAGGTCAGGAGAAGTTGGTTTGACACTAGGAGGTCAAGAAGAAGTTGGTAGGACACTAGGAGGTCAAGAAGTTGGGGGAACACTATGAGGTCAAGGAGAATTTGGCAGGACGCTGAAACCTAAACTGAGGTGTTCTTTACAATACCCGAAGGATTAAACCTTTGTACTGCCACACAACCTTTTTCCCTCTCACTAAATGTATGTTAATGTAACCTTCTTTAGTCGTGATCTGCCCTGTGTGTGTGTGTGTGTGTGTGTGTGTGTGAGAGAGAGAGGTGGTCTAGTAAATGCCTGATAAATGAAGCAATAAAAATGGGATTAATCTCAATTTATGATGGTCCTCCTTCCTACCTCCTCCCCCTGTTCTCTCTCCCTCCCTCCCTTCTTAATTCTCTATCCTCCTCCTTCCCTCCTTACATCCCTTCATCCTTATACCCTCCCTCATTACCACTACATATAATCTCCCTTTCTTCTCCCTATTTCTCTTCCATCACCCTATCCCTTACTCTGTTTTTACTCTCCCTCTCATCCCTCAGTGACAGAGAGAGAGAGAGAGAGAGAGAGAGAGAGAGAGAGAGAGAGAGAGAGAGAGAGAGAGAGACGTGAATCACATTATATTTTGTGGTCGTGTTGTGTTTTTTGTTGTGGTGGCGCCCGTCTGTGCTGACCACGACTTAGAGGCTGGAGCAGAGTGGGTATAAGGGAGAGGTTGGGGTAGTGGGGAGAAGGGGCAGAGAAGGGGTGGGGTGGGTGTGAAGGGGAGAAGAGGCTGGGGCAGGGTGGGTGTGAAGAGGGGCAGGGGAGGAGAAATGTGTTTTGTTATGACGTGATATTGGACCTTTGTGAACGCTGCTGCCTTCTAATGGGAGACACAGCAACTGTCCCCAATACGAGTAATGGGGAATGTGAACGTATTACGGTAATGTATATATTTTTAGCTCATTACTATTTATAGAGGAAACGCTCTTGATAAAAACAGTTGATAGTCATCTTCTAAAAGCACAGTTATTGAGTGTATTGATAACGGTGACCGATATTACTTAGTGTGTTTGTGATGGTGAATTACGTAATACTACAGGCAGGAAATATCTTGTCAAACTGTTATTGATTTCTGTTTATTTACCTCGACCGCCAGCACCGAGCGTTAAATTACCACAGAACACCTTTATAATTGGAAATAATCTGACTAACGTTGATACAGGAGTTAATATAGACATATATGATAAATATAAAGATAAATTAAATTATGAAATTATAAAAGAAGTATTTTTTTCACCCTAGATTCATATAATTTTATCCAGAATCAGAATATTATCCCCAATTACATGATATTATACCACTCAGAATTTTTCCCTTCACTCAGTAGATTTCCCCTACACTTCTAATAAATTCCCCAACTTCAAAAATATATTCCCGCTTACATTCAATGTAATTTCCCTACACTTTATTCCTCCCCTACAGACACAGAATATTTTCCCCCCAGACTCAAAGTAGTATTCTCATTATGATATATTTCCCAACACTCCGAGTATATTTTTCCCCTGCCACTCTCTATTTCTCCCTAGACTGTTTCCCTCCTTCCCCTCCCCATCAGCAGTCAGGAAATAGTTTTATTCTCATTATTATTCCCATTACGCGAGGCAGTCATGTGAGAAGGACGACCACAGGACTTTATAACCGAGATGAGGAGAATTACTTTTATTGGGCGTATTACAGGTATTTAGAGGCTGTTAATGTGAAAAGCTTAGATAGATAGATAGATAGATAGATAGATAGATAGTAAATGCATGCGTTCACGGTTCCTGCAACAATGCTTTTTAAAGACAAATATTTGCTTGCATTCTTTCGTATTTCTAACTAATTAAATTGAAAGCACAGTCGTGACGTCAGAGATACTGTACAACAAAGAGGTTTAGAAGTTTATTGTTATTTAAAATTTGAGTTTCGTGGAAAAGGTCTACATTGTGTTCATTTTAATATATGTCCTTTATATATAAATTGAACTCGTGTGTGTGCGCGCGCGCGCGCGCGCGTGTGTGTGTGTGTGTGTGTGTGTGTGTGTGTGTGTGTGTTGTGGACTCATGGCCGTGAAGGAAGATTAGTGCGGTATGGCGGAAAGCAAGATGAATCACTCTGCTGAGACAGTGGCAGACAATGACATAAATATTCAGGATTATTGGCCCTTTTGCCACATTGAGATAAATTCACTCTATCTCTTCCACTTATATACCAAGCTCACTGTCTCTTTATTACCGTCAATTAATAGAGTTCTGTCTAATATTTTTTTATTAATTATTACCTCAAATAATGAATAATTCCCAAGGGTTAGTTTAACAGTGGTAGTGTCCGTCAGAAGGTTAAATTAACATCGGATTGAGACAAGACATAAACACATACACACACACACACACACACACAAACACACACGAGGACTGATCTAGAGCCTAAATATATATACCGATGCTGGTCTTGAATGCCTCCCTGGGGCTATATTGGAGCTATTATGAAGAAGAATGGTTACTGTTCTTCCTTCCCGGTTGTTAGGTCCCCTTTACCGAGAGAGAGAGAGATCCTGACACACACACACACACACACACACACACACACTAACGTACATACAGACATGGCGGGGAATGGAAGGAGAATAATGCCACTCACAGTTCAACAATTTCTGTAAAAAAAAAATAATGTGAGGAATAGAAAAGGAGGCAAGGGTGAGAGGGAGAGAAGGAGACAAATGGGAAGAGGGAGACGAGGGAGAAAGAGGGAGGCAAGTGTGAGGGAGAAAGGGAGGCGAGGAAGCATACGTGTATGGCTGTCTGCCCAACCCCCCCCCCCCCCCAAGTGGCCAGTGTTGCCAGATATTGAGAGATTCCTGCACCGGAAATATCGCATCGATCCTTCCCTTCTTTAGCAGGAACCTGACCTGATGTTCCTCCCTCCCCGCCCTGATGAGAGTGGGTTGAGGTATTTTTTTTTATAAATCTCGAGGATGATGACGACGATGATGATGATGATGGCGATGATGATGATGTAAATGAGTAGATGATGATGATGATGATGGCGATGATGATGGTGATGATGATGATGATAACAGTACCGTATCTATGCTTAGACAAATCTGTATGTCCTGTCTAATATATAAATACAAGTATAGCAACATTATACGTAGCTAGCCTATCTAACCTAATCTCACCTAACTTAATCTAACTTAACTTAACCGAACCTAACCTAGAGAGATGTTTTAGTGACCCACTTACTTAAGGTGAAAGGTTAGGTCAAAGGTTAGACATAGGAGAGTAGAGTAAGTGAAACGGGGTTAGTAGAGCCCGTAGAGTTTTATATAACTTTGCTGGATAGAGTTGGTATTAATGTTTGACTTACAGGTATATTATATTGCGTCTATAAGAAGTTTTGTGTGGTGATATTATTATTATTATTATTATTATTACTAAACCTTCATATATAATTATAAATATTACCCTTCAAAACAAAAATAAAACATCACACAGTCTTAGTATGACAAATGAGTGTGTCTTGTCCTCGTGTTTACCTGTAGAGATGTTTACCTGCCATCAATCAACACCAAGAATCCAGGTTTTCCCCCACCAACTTCCTGAGCGCTAGTTAGGGCTGAGTTATGAGACTGGCGGGGGGGGGGGTGGGGGGGGGGGGGGGGGAGTTTAGACTGGCTTGGGGGATGGAGAGAATTAGACTGATTTGGGGAAATTTAAGCTGATTTGGGTAATTTAGACTATATGGAAATTTAGACCGGCGAGAAACTGGATAAATTTTTAATGACTAGAGAAATTTCGGCTGACTGGCTCACCCCGGGTAACCATCCCAACAGTCTATGAAGGGTCATTAACCTCGACTCGGGCACCAGGTCATTAAGGTCACCCCACCACCACCACCACCACCACCCGCGTTCCTGATGCCTTTCACCCCCAACCTCCCTCTCCCCCTACCTCCCTCTCCCCCTACCTCCCTCTCTCCCTACCTCCCTCTCTCCCTACCTCCCTCTCACCCTACCTCCCTCTCACCCTACCTCCCTCTCTCCCTACCTCCCTCTCTCCCTACCTCCCTCTCTCCCTACCTCCCTCTCCCTTCCCACTCCTCACTCCCCTCTCCTCCCTCCCCTCCCTCCTTCGTCCTCCCTTCAAAGCCTGCGGCAACGCTCTGTACTGATTACATTTGGAGGAGGAGGAGGAGGAGGAGGAGGATTGGGGTGAAAGGAAGAGGAAAGAAGGGAGAGAGGAAACAAAAGGGATATGGGGGGGAGAGAGAGAGAGAGAGAGAGAGAGAGAGCAAAATGAGTGGCATAAAAGAGGAAACGGTGAAACATGAGAAAGGGAAAGACTGAGAGAGGGGTAAGATGAAAGATACAAGGGAAAGAGAATAACCCAACGATAAAGGGTGAAGACGGCAGGAAGGGAAGAGAAGGTAAACAAGAAGAGGGAAGAAAGAGAAGATAAACATAAGAATGAAGGAAAAGTCAATGAACACGTAAGAATAGAGAGAATTAATACAGAAATATATGCATAGACATACATAAATACATATATAACTATCATGTATATGTTTAAAATACATGATACACATACACTCATACACCCACATGCATATGTCAAGAAGCGGGTCGTGGTGCCTATGCTTGCCAAATGTGCTTTAGTATTGAATTATTGGAAACTTGCGCAGCGGGTGTCGTAAATTATGTCGGGGGGGGGATACTGACATGGCTGCTGCAGTGATAACAGGAGAGAGGAGAGAGAGAGAGAGTCACTATTCATATCCCTCAGAAAAATAATAATTACTACTTTTTCACTCTTTTTCCACACACACACACACACGCGCCTTTCCCCACAACTATTGGCTATTTTTCACCTTCGTCAGGGGGCGTCGTTTCCAGGAACTAGCAGGAAGGGAATTAGTCTCCAGATCACTTCCTGAGTGATTGATACCTGAATCAATATCGGCGATGCAGTGGAGATTGAAGGAGGCGGAGGAGGGGGAGGGGAGGAGGGGGAAGGGGAGGAGGAGGAAGGGGAGGAGGAGGAAGGGGAGGAGGAGGAAGAGACATTATGACTGGATAGAAACACGGAGAAGGAAGAGGAAAGAGGGTGACAAGAATTAGAAACGAGAGAGAGAGAGAGAGAGAGAGAGAGAGAGAGAGAGAGAGAGAGAGAGAGAGAGAGATATCAGGAGTCCAGTAGATTAGTGGTACTTGCGGGACGTGACCAGATGGACTTACACGAATGGGAAGTACTTACGGGACTTAAGCGGGTGGACATATACTTGCAGGATGTAGCCGGCTAAACATATTGAACATGTTATAATAATTTAAGATACACTAACTGGAATAACTGATAAGGTTTCTAACTAATTGTTGTATTCTACGTTGTATAATCCAAATAATTCGGCTTTCAAATTGTCACTCCGTTTAATGCGAATATAATCTGCCTTTGGATATCTCTGGATGGAATTCTGAGTGATATAATCTGAGTGATATAATCTGAGTGATATAATCTGAGTGAAATAATCTGGTGGGTATCGTGACCTGAATAATCCGGATAATCTGCTTCCAAAGGCTGAGGATGAGAGGAGATTAGTGTCATCCTGTTTGAGATATCCTTCACACACACACACACACACACATACACACACACACACACACACACAAAACTCCTATTAGCATTACGATTGAAATCTGGAAGAGGCTTTTCACAGTATTCTCAAATGGGATTTCTATTCCATCAAAGGTGTATGAAGTATGGGAAGGAGCGAAGTCAACCACAAGAGCTCTTTCTATTCCACTAAAGGATCTGGGTCAACCACTAATTTTATCTGTTCCATCAAGGGAAATATTTTATGGAATGGTTGGGTATTTTAGCCACAAAATATTTCTTCTATATTCCATCAAAGGTTCTGACTTATGGAAAAGGATCTGTTTCAACCACAATGCCATTCTTTTCCGCTATAAAACTTTTCTGTTCCCATTCCACCACAAATATTCCCACCCCCCACCAAATTATTCCCACCCCCCACCAAATTATTCCCACCCCCCACCAAATTATTCCCACCCCACCAAATTATTCCCACCCCACCAAATTCTGGCCACTTAAGAAAGTATTCAAGGGGAGATATTGGACAATGTGTCTCTTTTCTTTGCCCTGTCTGTCTCTCTCATATTATCTCTTTTATTCTCCTTTATCTTTTTATCTCTTTCGTTATCTCTTCTGCGTCTGTCTCATATTCTCTGTTTGTTTTTGTCTTTTCTGTTTATCTGTTTCTCTATCTTTAACTTCTTCATTATCTCTCTCTTTGTCTATCTACATCTTCCTTTATCTATCATTCTCTCTCTCTCTCTACCATCATCTTTATCTCTCTCTCTCTACCATCATCTTTATCTCTCTCTCTCTACCATCATCTTTATCTCTCTCTCTCTCTACCATCATCTTTATCTCTCTCTCTACCATTATATCTATCTCACTGTCTCTCTCTGCTTCTATCTCCTACATTATCTATCTTTTTGTGTCTGTCTCCCATTATCTCTCTCTCCCATCTTTAAAAGAGAGAGAGAGAGAGAGAGAGAGAGAGAGAGAGAGAGAGAGAGAGAGAGAACCTGTAGAGTATGACCGTAGGTTGAGGTGACGTGGATAAACGGGAGGAAGGGAGATGACGTGAGGAAATATATAGACAGATAGAGTGAGAGAAGGGGGAGATAGAGGGAGAGAAGGGGGAGATAGAGGGAGAGAAGGAGGAGATAGAGGGAGAGAAGGGGGAGATAGAGGGAGAGAAGGGGGAGATAGAGAGAGGCTGGTGATCGAACCGGCTAGACGCCCTGGCTGAAGATGACGTCACAAAAGGGGGAAACTTCCCTCTGTGGCTGGTCTCCTAGGTGGGCGTGGAGACACTTACGGTCACACGGGGAATATCTCGTCATAAGAGACTTTTTTAAGAAGCTACCTGAAATATTAACTTAAGATCAAATATAAACTTGGTATTAAAACTGCACCGAGACTTGACCTGAACTACATGTACTTTTTCTTCCCTGCGCTGGTGCTTCACGAGGTGATTGCTAACGCACTGTCAGTTTCCGTCAGCCTCACATCAAAGTGACCAACATTCGTACACACATTAGTGCCGTGTGTGTGTGTGTGTGATGCACAGACTCTCCCAAATTAAAAATAAAAAAACACCACAAAAATGAAATCTAAAAGATAAACACACGGACGAGTGTTGTAAACAATACAAACATGTCAATATCATGCACCAAGAAACACAAACACAGTCATTCACAAACCGAGAAAAAACACCCAATCAAATCATACACATCAATTCTTTAAAAGAATACACACACACACACACACACACACACAAATTGGTTTAGATATTATGTATGTAAATAACATACGCCGTAAGCACCCTTTGTATTGAATCAAAAAATAAACTGGAGGCAATCGTGGATGTTTCTTCCATTTGTGAAGCACAATAACATTATTTTTAATTTCGGGAGAGATAGATTACCCGGTGTCTGGCCCCCAGGCTGGCGGATTCCCACGAGGCCGAGAGAGAGGGAGAGTGGTGGTGGTGAGGGAGGTGAGGAGAGAGTGGTGGTGGTGGTGAGGGAGGTGAGGGAGAGTGGTGGGGATGAGAGAGAAGGAAGAGTGGTGGTGGTGGTGAGAGAGGGAGGAGAGTGGTAATGATGGGAGAGAAATAGAGAGACAAAGAAATATTTAATACTATACAAACATAAATGAATATGTTAAACCAAATTAACCCGCGTACCTCTCTCTCTACAGCGTCCAGGAGCCACTAACCTAAATCTTAATGATCCACCGTTGTTATAGGACCTCATTACCTGGCCTGGCCTCTCTTATTTACCTCACTTGCCAAAATACCTGAGCTTGACGAACCTGAAGGCTCTTATGATTGATTAATAATAACACCTGGAAGTCAATGAAGGATTCTTGTGTTTGGTTCATTGACTCGCTGTGATGGAGCTGGGGAGGTGGAGGAAGGGAAGGAAGGAGAGAGAGAGAGAGAGAGAAAGAGAGAGAGAGAGGCTGACGTGGTGAAAGAGACAAAGAAGGTTTTATTTTTTATTACCCTTGAGGAAACTTGTGTTACTTATTCATGATTAAGATACAACGAAGAAAATAGAGAATGAGTCGAATCTTTTTTACCCAACTTCTTACAGACAAAAGAGGAAACAATCTTGTTTTTACTTCCCACCTCCCCTCTTCCCTTCTGCCCCTTCCCCCTTCTGCCCCTTCCCCCTTCTGCCCCTTCCCCCTTCTGCCCCTTCCCCCTCCTGCCCCTTCCCTCAAAAAAAAGATGAATAGAAATATGAAAGACGGCCATACTCTTCATCCACTCCTACACACTGGGAGAGGAAACTCAGCTTAAAATTTCACCTTTATGATGAAGGGAATGGGAAGTCGATGTTATGGGTTTTTTAAAAGCCTTTGGACTGCGGGGAGAGAGAGAGCAAAGCCGCTTCACATCGTAATTTCCAAGCCAAATGATATGGAAATTCCCGAGTGTATAATACCTAACTGGTCTAAAAAGAACTTGGAAAGAATGTAGGAAATTCCATAGGAGAGTTGAGGCAGGTGGAGGTATTTCAAGTGTGTGTGTGTGTGTGTGTGTGTGTGTGAAACCCATTAGAATACTAACTTAATGTTCCCCCTCTTCCGTCTCCCCATTAAATCCTTCCTCAATGATGAAGATGGACTCTGGATCAAGGAAGAACACCCCCACCCCTCTCCCCTTTCCTTCTCCTCCTCTCCTCCGTCCTTCCTCTCGCCTCTACCCAATAATGACTCGCCTCTTGAATCATCTGGGAATCTCATCTGAACTCCTTTAAGCCATAACTCTGGGAAGATTACAATTCTCAATACTTCCGTCCACACCTCCGGATGTCTTCCAACTTTCTCGGTTGACATAGTTGGCAAACATCCAGTATTGGCTTTCCTTTGACTGTCGATTCTTTCATATTTTTCCCTTTGACTAATATTTCTTTCCTGTCCTTCCGTGTCTGCCATTTCGTTGTCCTACCTCTCAGCCTGCCAGTTTGTTCCTATCATTCCCTGTCTATCTGTTCTCTCCTATCCACCCAGAGTTCCTTCCAATCAACACCTGTGCAGAAACTTCCACCTAGACTTCACCTAGACACACACATCTCTAGATATCCAACATCCATTCAATCCCTTCGTATGACTTCTCCGGAAACCTCCTATCGAATTCCTGGATGCTCACCCTTACCCTATGCCCTTCCTCCTCCTCTACCAAGCCGATACTCTTGGGCAATGTTCCAGCTTCCACCATTCAGCCTCTGGAAGCTCCGTCATCTGTTCAGTTTTTTTCCAGGCCAAGCTTATCAGTTGGACGGGTGAGACGAGATGGATGATTGGGTGTAGGGTGATGGATGAGGGTAGCCAGGGCTTGAACGAGATGGATTATATCACACAGGTGTTTGTTAAGAGGAGGTGAGGGCTGAGAGGAGGCATCTGGAAATGTCTTAGATGAGATGGGATTGAGATGATATGGTTAGACGTGGCTATGACATGGGATGAGGCCGGAATTAACGACTTCAATGCTGGGATGATATGATATGACACAGGATTAACATGTTGTAAAATGAAATATCATCCGACATGATCTAAACAAGATGATATATTGCGAATGCAGGTAGGATGATGACACGATATAACACGTATAATTACCTAGGATGATACGACACATACATAGATATACGAATGATAATAACACGAATATACCCCTAATTCTTCATCATACTGTAGCAATAAACATTTTCCCATCTTAATAAACATTCTTCCCATTTAATAAACATTCAACCCATTTTAATAAACATTCTTCCCATTTAATAAACATTCAACCCATTTTAATAAACATTCTTCCCATTTAATAAACATTCAACCCATTTTAATAAACATTCTTTCCATTTAATAAACATTCGACCCATTTTAATAAACATTCAACCCATTTTAATAAACATTCTTCCCATCTTAAACATTCTTCCCATCTTAAACATTCTTCACCCTACCTTCATACACTCACCTTACACCTCCGCCTCTCATCGTTAAGTACCAACACCCAATGTAAACAATATCCACTTAACTGTGTAGAGGAAGGCCTGTGTGAGAGACAGAGGCAAGCGGGGAGACAGAGGGAGAGAAACGGATTATGAAAGAGAAATAGATTAAGAGAGACAAACAGAAAGATAAGAGAGACAGAAAGACAGATGGAAAAGGAGACACAGACAGATATGAAAAGAGAAGAGAGAGAGACAGAGAAATTACCTTAAACAAAAGAATTTTAAATGTGCTATAAATTGAATTACTTAGTATATCCTCCCGGCCTAAGGGTTGTAACATCTTATAATGCAGTGTCATACATTACCTAACCCGCTCTGTGTAATGCATTAGGTGGGAGCAGTGGAGGTGAGAGTGGATGGCAGGAGTGGAGGTGAGGTCTGGGTGGAGGAGAGGTCTGGGTGGAGGTGAGGTCTGGGTGGAGGAGAGGGCTGGGTGGAATATGTGGAGTTGATATACCACGAAAGGGAAGAGGAAGAGGAAAAAAATATTAAGAAGACGAAGAAGAATAAAAGAATGTAAGGAAGTAGAAGAAGAAAGTTAATAATAATAATAATAATAATAATAATAATACCCTTAAATAATACCCTTAAAACCCTCTGTAATAAACAGTATACTCTTTAAAAAAATCTAAATTATAAAAAATAAAATCAAATCCCATGAACTAATTTCTTATATATTACAAAATCGGTCAAATATTCAGAGATAAATAAATCGTCGCGACATAATCCTCCACACTAATATATATTTTTTAATTACCGAAATGTTTCATATATAAAAAAAAATCACTCCTAAATAATTTACATACGGACAAAAAATAGCCTAAACTCTTATGGCTGGATATTTAAAACACTTTTATTTTAACCTGAAATGAAAACTATTATTTATTTCAGGAATTTTTTTTCCCATTAATTATTTTTTTTTCCAAGTGGTTATGAATGGGTCAGTGAACTGTAGGGGGAGGGGAGGGGAGAAGGGGAGGGGAGGGGAGAAGGGGAGGAGAGGGGAGGGGAGAAGGGAGGTGGGAGGTGCTGGTGCAGAGGGGTAGAGCGGAGTGTTTCGGGTCATCGAGCCTGTGAAGTGATGGGCGGAGTTTTAATTGACTTGTTGGCAATGGCTGGTTGGGTCACTTGATTACACCTGCCGGAAGGAGACCAGGTGAGGTGAGTGAGAGGGGAGGTGTGTTAGTGTGAGGGGAGACGGGTCGTAGCGGGTGATGGATGACCCCTGAGACTAAACAAAACACACGGTGGCTGGACAACTCTTCCGGCTCAGTACCAAAAAAAAAAATATATTATTTTCGAATCACATATAGAGTAACCACCCCTGTTATTTCACCTAAGGATTAATCATTCGAACGCCAAACCTAAACCTAACCTAACCTAACCTAGTGACATAGTATTTAGTTAGGAAATCAGATCATGACCGTAGATCAAATTAATGAAGGGGGTGAGGGCGGTGGTCAGTGTTGTACCAATGGTTCAGCTTCATAACCAACACACACACACAGTCATAATGTAGGTAATATATATGCATCATAAGGCCACTTTCGTTTTATTTATGAACTTCTCTGGTCTTTGATGTTGTGTTGACGTCATAGTGAATGTTGATGCGTTTTTTTTTTGGAGGGGGGGGGGGGTGGGGTGGTTAGTTTCCGCCAATAGGATGACTTGACCTCCGGACGACTAGAGTGTCATCGTCCTCAAGAGAGAAGATCATCGTCCTTATAGGGTTAAATTATCATCTTTTTGGGGATGAATTCACTGTCCTTTAAGGGATTATGTCATAGTACTCAATGAGGTAAGGTGTCATACAATTGGCTAACTCTTCGTACTCTGGTAACTGACATCGTACTCAAGAGATTATGCACTACGGTACTAAAGGTTTATATTGGTGCATAAAATAGTACAACTTTTTTTTTCGGGGCTCTTGAACTCGTAAAATATATACACTTTTCAATTTTCCGGGTGAAGAGTTATTGACGGCCGGTTTATATACGCAGTGAACTGGATATTGAATATTTACATACAAGTTTTAATGTTTAGTTTTAATGTTTAGTTAACTCTTCATATAGCATCATATATGTCCTCTAACCCAGTGTATATAATAGTTATTTATGGATCATTGTGTGAGTATTATTATTATTATTATTATTATTATTATTATTATTATTATTATTGGAACTACAAAATACTAATCACAATTTCATTCCTTTCAATCCATCGAATCTTTTAAAATAATTTACACTATACACTATACACACAAGGGTCATACACAGGTTATACACTATACACACAAGGGTCATACACAGGTTATACACTATACACACAAGGGTCATACACAGGTTATACACTATACACACAAGGGTCATACACAGGTTATACACTATACACACAAGGGTCATACACAGGTTATACACTATACACACAAGGGTCATACACAGGTTATACACTATACACACAAGGGTCATACACAGGTTATACACTATACACACAAGGATCATACACAGGTTATACACTATACACACAAGGGTCATACACAGGTTATACACTATACACACAAGGGTCATACACAGGTTATACACTATACACACAAGGGTCATACACAGGTTATACACTATACACACAAGGGTCATACACAGGTTATACACTATACACACAAGGGTCATACACAGGTTATACACTATACACACAAGGGTCATACACAGGTTATACACTATACACACAAGGATCATACACAATGTTATTGGATATTTACCAGAGACGCACAAAGCATCTCCTCACTTGAGAATATTAAGGATAAATCACTTAAGCCAAAATATCGGTTATCGGATGTTGGTGGAGGTTCCCGATACTGGTGGAGTGTCTCTCGGTTCTGAAGCCTTTACCTAAGCTTGCCGAGAAAGATTGAAAAAAGAAAAGAAGAGCGGATTGTATTAGAATGTGTGTGTGTGCGTGTGTGTGTGCGTGTGTGTGTGTAACCTCTACCTTTACCTGAGCCGCCATCTTAAGTCATGGGCCATTATGTATTGTCATCACTAGGACAACAAACTTTAATCCAGATGTTATTGTCTTCCCACTCACCAGCCCCCCACTCACCAGCCTCCCACTCACCAGCCTCCCACTACTACCCCCAACCTCACCCCTCCCACCACCTCCAGTAAAGTCATGAACAAGCACCCCAGAACAGTCTAAACCTCTGGGTGCTCAATGAAGCCCTTAGCCGCTGGCGCTAATAACCCCCCAGGGCTCCCTTGTGCACTGAGGACTTGAGGCTAACGACCGGGTGCAGTGGTCGGAGGTTAAACTTAGTAATGAGTTCCAGGAGTGGCTGATGGGCCCAAGGGGTTTCAAGGTCCAGAGGGTATCCAGGATTTAGAAAGTTCCATGCGGGGAGGGACAGGAAGGTGCCAGGACACAGGAAGCCTCTAGACCTAAGAGGGAGTTTGAGGGCCGAAGAGGGGTCCAGGGAGCAGAAGTGCTCCAGAACCAAGAGGGTTTCAGAGCCTAGTAGAGTTTCAATGAGGAGGAAGGTTTCAATGGCCAACTTTAACTCTTAAGAGTCAACCTGGCAGGAACTCAATGAGTTTCCCCAGAAGGTTGTCGCTGGAGAGTCTTGTATCGTCAACAAACCTCCACAGTGAGGGAGAGTCTCACTTTAAAACTCTCACTGGACCTCATATGTATTTCCGGCATTAAATTAGTATGTATCCCCATTGTACTTATAGAAAATTTGGTACGAAATCCCATGTAAATTCCAAATGATAAAAAAAGGCGTTAGTTGGATGATTCTTTTGTTGGTGATTGTCACAGGTATCCTTAAGTACTTGTAGAGGACCTCCAAGGAGGCCTTCTGTGTCTTCAGGAGAGCTATAAATCACTCCGTATTATGGCTTTAGGAGACTTAAGAGTCTGTTGTACTCTTGTTCAAAGTTCTCAAGGAAGACAACTTTCCCTCCAGCTGAGTTGTACAGACGCGTCTCTGTTCCCCCAGGAGAATGTAATTGATTGATTTATTCTTCAATTTACATCTTAAGCTTTTGAGGAGATTCCCACATCATCCTAAGAAAGTTCTATTGAAAGTTATCCTGTCTGAAGGAAACCATTTATTTATAAAGAAAACCACCATAGGGTTTTGTTCTACCTCCACACGTCTACTAGGTAAGTCCTGTTGTGGCTCCAGATCAATACCTCCACACGTCTACTAGATAAGTCCTGTTGTGGCTCCAGATCAATACCTCCACACGTCTACTAGGTAAGTCCTGTTGTGGCTCCAGATCAACTCTAAGTTACGGGAGTGTAAAAAATCATTAACATTTGGTTTCTGTTGAGGACACATCTTAGAGTACCAGGGTAGATGATAGTGACCCACTATTCACTATAACACACAATACAGGCCAACATTTAAGTAGTCGTGTGATGTTATTTACAAACATAAAATTACTGAACACATATGAGAGATCAGTCTTGTCAAGTGGTGCAGCCGTGAGGGAGAAAAACCCGCTTTATAGAATATCCAACTCTCTCAAGTGCTTAATTAAAGAGATTTCGCTGAAGAGAAACTCCTCACATAACTTCTTTAAATAGATTCTTAAGGAAAAACTCTACTCGAGGATTGTCTAAGACTCTTCAGCTCCCCCCCCCCCCCCCCCATAAAGCGTCTCGCCCACAAAGGAAATATTGACCGTCACATATGGCAGCCTCCCACATCACTGTCCCTCCCATCAACCTTTTTATTTTGTTATAGTTCCAACAACTTTTGTGTTCTTTGGTTCTTGCCGGATTGGACCACACAGACCATGATGGGCTATAATGTTCAGCCACTCTTAAAAACCTCCTCTTCCTCCTCCTCCTCCTTACCCTCCTTTTCCTCCTCCTCCTCCTCCTCCTCCTACCTCAGTCCCCAGCGTCTACGGCGAAACTTTCTCTTTGTCGAAAAGTTTAAATATGGTTGAACTTTTCCACCTTGATCGTATGTTAATATATCTGATAAAATATTTCATCTAGTCCATAATATATTTCACATCTTAATGGCTATAATTCACACTTATTGAGCTGCTGCCGCCGCCTTTCACCTACTAATAAGTCTCCCGATGAACCATGAAGGCGGATCTTAAATGCGGATTTTTATCATTAGACTTATGCACTGACGATTTGCATAATTCATTTCTATAAATTCTGGAGGTGATATCATAAATATTCTTCCTCGGCGAATTTTAATGATATAGAATGAAAAAAAGTAAACAGTATTTTTGAACCTAAGGATAATCTGTTGTTATTGACGTTAACATTATGCATGACATTTCTTATCATTTGGTTCACGTTAAGTGGTTTTATACGTGGTGAGAAAATTGGTTAAATTCCTTGATCTTTTAAGCCTCAGACGTCGAGTATAATATATGGAGTGTAGCTATAGTGTTTACCAATGTTCTAATGGGGTGTTATTGTCAGGTGTTATAGAAAAGTATTTCAGTCAAGTGGAAAGGAAAATACAATTACCTGTTGATATCATTATGAGTCTTCACTAAAACATGCGTAAATGGATCCTACGTGAGTCCCCTTAATATGCTAATGAGGTATTTTATCACCGAGTATCATCTAACCCGGAAGACATTTTCCCTCTCCTTCCATCATCATATATCAGAGGACCCAATTTACGCTTCCCCAGAGACCGAGCGAGACCACCTCAAGCGAGACTGTTATCCGTAAACGAGACCAATTCAACCTCGAACGAGACCACCTCACCCTTGAGCGAGACCACCTCAACCTCTCGCGTGTCAAGTGGTAAGGGGAACTGGTGCCTTGAGGCCAAGGGAACCTCTTGTTGTGGGGGGAAATTACTCCTCTCTCCGACAACTTGTAATGTCATGTAAATGGAAACATAACTTCGAGTCGCGGCAGCTTCAGGAAACAGTGTTAGTTTAGCAGATGATGGTGTTGTGGCGTGTTGGTGGACGTGTATTGTGGTAGGCACAGACCGTGATGGTGTGGTGATGGTGAACTGCACAGTCTGTGGTAGTGTGGGGCAGCGCAGCTTATGGTGGATGTGTTATGGTGAAGGGCATCATAGACTGTGGGGTTACATTTGATAGATACTCGAAGGAAGGAAGGAAGGAAGGAGGGAAGGAAGGAAGGAAGGAGGAGGAAGAGAAAGGCGGGGGGGGGGAGAAAGGGGGAGGAAGAGGATAAGGAAAAGAGGAGGAGGAGGCAGGAAGAAGGTAAGAATGAGGAAAGGGAAGAGGAGGAAAGGGAAGAGGAGGAGTAGAAGGAAGGAAGGAAGGAAGGGAAGCGGAAGAAAATAAGGAGGAGACGATGTTGGAGGAGAAAGTCATTAAAATTTATCCTGGAGCTAAACCATACGAGTCTGCCATGGCCTGAATGTTGAGTCTCTCTCTCTCTCTCTCTCTCTCTCTCTCTCTCTCTCTCTCTCTCTCTCTCTCTCTCTCTCGTGATATAATACTCTATCATCCAACGTTATTAATTATTCTCATTATCATACCTCTTAAGTCTATATCATCCTCCCTCCCTTGGTTAACTTTTATCACCTTACTTATTTACTTTTCGTTATCATTCTTGTTCTTTATTTACTTTTATCATCCTATTTATATATTTATTCTTCATCTTATTTCTTTATTCGTATTGTCATCCTATTTCCTTATTACCTCTTCCTTATCATGTTTATCTTTATTCCTTCTTCTCCTACTAAAAAATAACGAAAGAGAATCACAAGAAAACGAAGAAGAAATGAGAATAGACCGAAAAAATATATATATAGACAGGTTAGGAATGAACCAGAGTAAATAAACTAATTTGAGATAAGGGAAGACAATAACAGACAGCGAAACAGACACACAGACAGAGAGAGAGAGAGAGAGAGAGAGAGAGAGAGTTAGTTTAGAAGACACAAAATAGAGATGGATAATTGGAAGACACGATAATAAATACATAATAAGAAGATATGCAGGTAGACAGATGGAGAAGTATACCTGTATAATATGTTGACAGATGTGATTAAGGCATTACATCACAGGTCAGCAGCCTTAGACCAACACCACCACCAGCCGGCTGACTCCACTCTCGTAATCCTCCATGAACCCCTCGTCCGAATCCACTTACCTAGCCACAGTTGATGTCTGCCTAAATAAACATTACCCATCTTTTATTTCAACTTGTTCATCTAATATATACAGACTGGAATGCTTATTAGTTGTATTAAATAACAGAGTTTGGAGCTACTTGTTTATAATGATCATAATATGGGGAGGGGGGATGTTAGTGTGTGTGTGTGTCGAGGCCGAGGTCGTGTGGTGAGGTGAGGGATGCGGACGAGGCCATGATCGATGTGGGCCCCACCCAGACTGGCCGAGAGGAGAAGGTTCCACACGGCTCTCCACCAACACCTCTACTTGTGTACTCGATTCTCTCCCATTACCTACACCTTAGGTCACACGTTCACCTGAGGCTGTGTCGTCTGGTGTGGTTATACAGTACATGTTGATAATCTATACTGTCTTTAGAAGCTCAGAAGGTCCGTGTATCCAATCCTCCATGCACGTCAATAATGGCTGTAATGTCCAGCCCAAAGAAGAACTATTTGAAAATGTTTCCTGAGATTTTGTTTACACATCAAAAAATATTATTACACACGGGGGAGCTTTCATGATGGCGTTTGAAATCTTGGTTCATAACTAAGGCTTTCCTGTTCAGTTGTTCGTGGGTGTAAAATATATCTCCTTTTAAAGCGTGACGTGTGTACAGTTTCCCAACACTTCTCCTACAAGCTCTCCACCCTACCACTACCCCCCCCCCCCACACACACATACACTCAGAATAGAATGAAGTAAAAGAGGCGTAGAATGCTTTAGGATAAGATAAAATAATATAACTAGAAATGTATCGACGAAGGAGCTTTTGGTGGGAACAACACGACTACTGAGTTTGTTTATCTCGATCAGCTGTTGATTCCTGATTCTGTGGTTCCTTAAAGATTTCTCTCTGACTCTGTATGTCTTTGTGTCTACCCGCTCCCCCCCCCCCCTTCTCTCTCTCTCTCTCTCTCTCTCTCTCTCTCTCTCTCTCTCGTGGCACACACACACACACACACACAACATTGCCACTAACACTCATTGTTCATTACTTATGGCACTGAAAGACAGGCATTAGTGTAACCAATTAACAATAAACAGACGGATAGACGATAGATTATCCAAGTGACAGTAGAATGGTCAGGTGAGGAGTAGACAGGTGGTAGATTGTCCAAGTGGGTACAGTAGGCTGCTTGGGTACGTTGCTTCCGTGACCCGTCGTGCTTGTTGTATTTACCTGTCGTCTTGAGGAGGAGGATAATCTGAAGGTCGGCTGTGTCTGCTGTGTCCGATGCTGCTGTCTGCTGTTGGTTTCTGCTGTACCTGTTGCTACTTTCTGCGCTGTCTGCTGTATCTGTTGTTGCTGTCTGTTGGAGGTTATCGAGGGGCTTTTGTAGCTTATGGTGGGTCTGCTGGGGATAGTAATGAAACGTGTCTGCTGTAGGTGAAGGCTATTGTGTCGTGTCTGCTGAGGAGGACAGCGTGTATCTGCTATCAATGGGGTTCACCTCCGTCCCTCCCTCTCCTCTTTACTTCTCCCTCCCTCCCCTCACCTCACCTCTCCCTCACTCCCCTCCCCTCACCTCTCCCTCACTCCCCTCCCCTCACCTCTCCTTCACTCCCCTCACCTCTCCCTCACTCCCCTCACTTCTTATCTACTAAGTCGAGGGGTTGCGTGTCTCCTGAGCTTTCATGCGATAAGCTACTGTCGACCCCTCTCTCTCTCTCTCTCTCTCTCTCTCTCTCTCTCTCTCTCTCTCTCTCTCTCTCACTTCTTTCTACTCCAGCAATCGTTCTCCATTCTCTCCCCTCCTTCTATATTCTCTCCATCACTCTCTCTACCCATTTCAATTCCTCTCTTACCCATTTATCACCTATTTTCTTCATCCTTCCCTCAGCTTCTCCTGGTCTTAAAGGACGTGTAATTACTCTGGCGAATATAATTACTTGATTCGAGTCGTATTCATGAACTATCAAGGCGAGATAATTTGAAGCGGTTCTGGCCTTAGATAGATAGATAGATAGATAGATACGTAAATACATACATACATTCATAATATTAATATGTCACTACAGGATTCCAATAATTCGCCAATGTGTCCACTGAATAATCTCTCATACAGTGCAAAATTCTTCAGGATTACAGTATTTTGGAGATTACAGGCAACAGATACACAAAAATCCCGCGGTTACATTCAGGGATTTACATGTAATTTTGATCATGTTTTGGTTTGACGATGGAGGGATTTTTTTTACATATGTGGGATTATTGTATGTCGACAGTCTCTAAATGTCGAAAACACACCTGTCCATAGTTACTAAATGTCGAAAACATACCTGTAGATAGCCCCAAAACATCGAAAACACACCTGTCCAGTCCCGAAACATTGAAAACACCTATCCACAGTTTCTAAACATCGAAAAAAGAACCTATCCACAGTTTCTAAACAACGAAAATACATAACATTTCAACCCCACATGAATAATTGATCAAATTACACTGAGTTAATGACGTGTAATTTAGCGAGTTAAGATCCGGTGGTGAAGGACTTTGATGCATTTAGGTTAATTAACTCAAGAGATCAGGTTAATTACTGTTAATGATAAGGGAAGTTAATTAACCGATGATGCGGATTAGTGAATATCATCGGGCGGATTATTATGTTAATTCATCGATTAGGTAGGGATTAATTGGCTCAAGGTTTTAGATTTTTGAGATTTCAGATGAGAATGGGGTGTGTGTGTGTGTGTGTGTGTGTGTGTGTGTGTGTGTGTAAAGTAAACTGGACTACTTCTAAATCTCTTTTCTTAAGTGATTATGCATAAAGTATAAAACAATTTAAAGTAAGTTTTTCCCTAAAATTAAGTTATATTGGGTCCTCTATCACTTAAATTAAAGATGATATATATAGTATCGCGAATCATTAAGTAAGCAACCTTTTAATTACCTTGGGGCTAATTACACGATACCTTACCCAAGTCTCAGGTAGGTGTATCGTGTCCCACTCTCACCATCTTCCCAACCTTTTCCATCCCACTCTCTCCCTTTCCCACCTTCTCCCATCCCCTCCCTAAACCTCTCCCTATCCCACTTCCTCTCCCTCCCACTCCCCTCCTCCCCAGGATCGCGTGTGGGGTCACCTACAGTATCTTCGTGAGGGGAAGGCGTGTAGGTGTGTGACTATTTTTCGTCAAATTAATACCTTGTGTGTTAGGAACGACCTTGAAGCCTTTTTACATGGATAGACTTGTTGGTGATGCATGCGATAGTGGTTTCTCTCTCTCTCTCTCTCTCTCTCTCTCTCTCTGCTTTTCATTGGCATACATATTGTTTCTGTCTTCATCTTTCATCATTGTTCTCTCTATTTTCTTATTTGTTCTAATTCGTTCTTATTTTCGTTTTTCTCTGTTTTTCTATCTCGCTCTTGTCTTTTTCTTCTTTCTTTCTTCTCAATCGTCTTTCTTTTTCTACTTTTTTTTCTCCCCCTCCTTCCTCTCTCTTTTTTTTCTACCCTTCCGTCTCTCCTCCACTCCTCCTCTTCCCACTTCTCTTTCTTCTATCATCATCACCTTCAGCTTAGTACCCTCTCCCTCTCCCCTCTCCCCTCTCCCCTCTCCCTCTCCTCCTTCCCACGTACTCTCAACTTACAAGGTCGATTCAGTAGTCTAAAAGGTTTGTCCATTCAATTTCCTTCATAAGTGGAACCGCGAGAACGTATGTAAGTGACTCCTGTGGCCCAAGATGGTTACGAAAGTGTGCTGAGACTCGACACTATAATGGACATGTGATAGAATTAACGTAGGTGTCTTAAAAGGGTTGGTAACTTAGATAAGAATGTCTCTGTCTCTCTCTCTCTCTCCCCTTTTACGACTCGCAACCTCCCTCAGCTTAATTGATATTAACTCCCATTCTCTTCCCCATTATCTTCCTTTATTCCATTTCCTCCTTAATTAATTATGTACTTCCTGTTCCCCCTTTCTTCCTCTTTTCCCCCCTCTTTATTCGTTTCCTTATCTTCACTTTTTGTTATTATCCCTCCTCTTCATCTTAGTCTTTTTCTCACACCTATTCTACTTTTTCCCATCTCCTGTTCTTATCCCTTTCTTCATTTTTCTTTCATTTATTTTTTTTTCTCTTTTTTTCGATCACCCATTTTCCCTTCCATATTCTCCTTTAAACACACACACACACAGTCAGTCTCTCTCTCTCTCTCTCTCTCTCTCTCTCTCTCTTTTGCCTTGTAGGGGCCTGGAGGTATAGTATGAGGAGGGGGGAGGGTAATAGGGGTAGGGGAGAGACCTGAAGGGAAAGAAGAGGGGAGCATGGGTTGTAAACCATGATAGCATACTGTACAACACCCCGGGGAGGACGACGACACTTATGTGGTGTATACGAGCAATGTTCTTATATAGTGGTAGTGTAGTGTGGAGGTGTAGCTTAGTGTTGAGGGTGTTAAGTGGGAGTTTGATACTGCTACTACTACTACTACTACTTTCGCTACTACTACTACTACTAATAATAATAATATCAACAACTCCCTACGTTTATATATAATTAATTAATACACAATAAATCGTATACATGCAAACAACAAAGCGAAAATTTCAATCACTTAATAATTAAAACAAAATGTATATTTTTTAGGTCTCTAGATAACACGAGTGTAATGTGTTCAGGCCTTTACGATAACAGCCGCGTTATGCAGAGTCTCTTTACGATAACAACCTCGTAGTTATGCCTCAGTGATAACAAGCGCGTGTGTTTATTGCTTTATGATAACAAGTTTACGTAGTTACAACCTTTATGATAACAAAAACGTATGTAATTATTCGTCGAAGATAACAGGTTTGTCATTAACTTTAGATAATCACCTTTTTATGATAACTGGAGTATCTATACCTATAATCACCATCTTTCCCCACAATAACACCCGCACCTATAATCACAACCCCCTATAATATAAATGAATCACGACCATAAGATATAAAGAGGAAGCTAATTATACCAACGCTATAATTACGGACGCTTCAGGTGGTCACTTCAGCCTCCCAGACGATATAAGACTTCCCTATATTACTCTTTATATATGTAGTCAGTATTTCCAGACACAATTATTTATATCTTGAGGACTAAGAATACCAAGGTGTGTGTGTGTGTGTGTGTGTGTGTGTTTTTTTTCACTGTAACTAAAAATGACCCGTAGTTAAAGTTTTAGATCTTAATAAAAACTTTTTATTTCTGGAGCAAAAGGATCAACAGTGAATCAGCTCCCCCTTCCCTCTTCCTCCCCCCCTCCTCCTCCTCCCCCTTCTCCTCTTCCTCTTCCTTCTTCCTCCTCCTTCCTTGGTCACCATAAGTCCTGCAGCACTAATTACCATTTTTTTTCTAATCTCGTTTTATGAAAGCTTTTGTCTAGTGTCGGAACTAAGGCTTAGTGAGCGACTGTGCCAACCTTGCGTACCTCATTTAACTTCCTTTAATGTAATAATATATTCAGTAATTACTAATGTTGTTTTGTATCGTCTATTGTACACGGGCGGCGGCGGTTGTAAATAACGTCAGACTTATTACACCCCCAAAAAACTAGTCCATGAATATGCATTTTACCGGGAGAGTAAATATAATTATGTATAACAACGGCTGGTGTATACGAGAATGTATAATTTACAAGAATGTATACCTGTAATATAATGTTATTTTTACTGCAGCTATAATGTTTATCGTCTACTATAACCGGATATAATTAACTTTAACTTAGCATTAACAAAATATATTTATTTATGATTTACAGATGATAGAGATGATAGTATATCAGGCGAGAACGACACACACACTCACACATACACACACACACACACACACACACACACACACACACACACACACTCACACACACACACTCACACACTCACACACACACACACACACACTCACACTCACACTCACACACACGCACACACACACAACTCTAATATTTATATACCAATTCAGCTGCGAGTGTAAACATTTGTTATAGATAAGACATAAAACATTGTGTGAGACATTCTGGTAATGGTTCTCAATATACTTTCTCGGAGGCATAAAATAGCGTTGGAACGTGACCTGAATTTGAATGGGAAAAATGAAGCCTTTGAGTATATTATAATAGTTGGTGTTAGTTATGAATTAGTTTGTATTTGTGAAGTACAGTCTGTAGTGTGTGTGTGTGTGTGTGTGTGTGTGTGTGTGTTTGTTTGTGTGTATATTATCACATTCGTTCACACACACATGACTGTCTCCCTTATGGACTATTACCTCCGAGTCATCATAAACACACACACACACACACACCACAACCCGTATATAGCGCCTTACCCTCATACCAACATTGACGCCTTACTATAGTGTTATAGCTTCCACATAAACCGGAGATAGTGGCTCGGTCGCATGCGGCAGACTGCGGAAGGAGAGGAAAAACAAAGTGTTGTACGTAGAGATAAGGAGAGATAAAGGTGGATGAGGAAAGGAGATAGATAGATAAAGATTGGGAGATAGATAGATAAAGATAGAGATAGATAGATAAAGATAGAGATAGATAGATAAAGATTGGGAGATAGATAGATAAAGATTGGGAGATAGATAGATTGGCGTTGGCAGGAAGAAACTGCCAGGGAAGGAGTGAACTGGCTTGGAGAAAAACGACCCAAAACGATACAATTCTCTTCTATTTCTCGTCTCTCCGTTTATGTCTCTCTCAGATGGTGCAAGACTTCACCTGTGACGGAAAAAACCACCAGCTGGAGGGAGGAACAACATTATAAGATTCAGACACCATCAGACGGCAGCTGGTGTAGAAAAACAGGTGGTGCCAGCTGCAGGTACCATCGAGAAACCAAGTAAATTCGTTCTTATAAGCCAGATGGTGTAACTGTCGCAGGTGGTGTAAATTCTCTCGTGTGATTTAAGCTTCATGGATTCATTCTTTAAGCAACGACTCCTAACCATCACGAATACGAGATGGAATATAAATGACACGAATAATAACCAATAACTTAATGACGAAGCTGTACGTTCACGAAAAAAATGTAAAACCATTTAGAACACAATTATAATCTGTAACCTCAGAAACACGAACAATATTCAACACTTAAACAAAAAATCCCTCACGAATACTAAATGAAAACCCGAAAGACAGAGAAGGACAATCCACACGAAAGAAAGTCTTGCAGTGAGGGAGAAATATATGTGTAAATATATCTCGCGAACATACACATAACACTTAATGCTTTGAGTCAAGCGAGCGTGTCCAATCTCGGCTCAATCTTTCCTGCGTCTTGTTACTCCCAATAAATTATAACTTATCTTTTCACTCTAGCAATATTAAGATATAATACGTATATATATATAAATAAAGCCTATACTTGGGTGATATATAGCTTCTAATACAGTATATAGTATGACAAGTATATTTGGTATTATTAAGAACTTTTCACGGGGTGTAACTTTGATTAGAACAGTTCTCACTCCTCATCGAGTCAGTTGTTCAAACATTATTTTTCATACAGATAGATCGTGACTTAATGATCTGTCAGTCTTTGTTAATTAGATAATACTGAATATAATTAGTATGTGTTAATTAGTTTTTTGTTTATGATAGTAGAAATCGTGTATCATATAAACAGCAAATGTATTTAATAGAAAAAAAACACAAGTAATCCCTATGCTATTTTATCCCATACTGTTAACATGTTTTATTATGTTAATTATATGAGTATTTTGTTTATGAATCTTGGGATCTATTTAATAATGTGAAAGAGTAAGTATTACACACATGGTTGATGCACCTGTCTTGTGTAATGGGATTTAAATAATGTAATTATTATGTTATTTCTTCTTATTTTGACTATAGAAATATTAGTACACGTCATTCACACCCTCCTCGTTTTTCATTCTTTCTATATCAATCATTTCCTAGTTAATCTTTTATCACAAATATATATTGATACCATCTAGTTCTTTCATCGAGACTCACAGTTGTGTTAACGTTGTGATCTCCGGCAGGTGACGGTCCTGACGAAGTGACAGTAGCCGCTATTTCATTGGGTTTTTCATTTTAGTAGTGGGGGCAAACTGTTACATAACTCCTCTCTAACCCTCTCTCCATCCCTGCCCCACTCCACCATGCCCCCCTCACACCCACAGACGCCAGCCTCTGACGCCCGGCTGTGTCGATATGCATCAAACTTTTATGGATTCAGCCCTGAAGCCATTAAGAGTGAGGGAATGTCTGCCTTGGTGTGGCTTGTGTTGGCTTTATTTGGTTATTTACATGTTCATATGTGTGTACTAACTCCCAACCTTACACACACACACACACACACACACACACACAGAAAACCCACCCCCACCCCACCCCACCCCACCCCACCCCACCACACCACACCCCCCCTCCACCACCTCCCTCACTCAACATATCACACCAGGTTTAGTTTCCATGTAAGAGAATCCCCCAACTCACAGAATCTCTCTTCTTCCTCCAGGTACTTGAGTGACGGAGTGTGTAAGTGGTGGCAGCGGTGGGAGTGTTCCACCTCGCTGACACACACCCAGTGCGATGTGAGTAAAGCTATCTAGTGTCTGTACGTCCGTCTAGTGGAGGAATATTTTGTTCTCCTGCGCGAAGGCAACGACGACACACACACACACACACAGAGAGAAAGAGAGAGAGAGAGAGAGAGAGAGAGAGAGAGAGAGAGAGAGAGACTAGGTGTATGTGATCTGTCAGGGTGGGAGAGATCAAGGCAACAGCCGTAGTTCTGATATAAAATCCTCAAACATCTTTAATTAAGAAATTCCTCTACCGAACTTGTCAAGTTATCAATTAAATTAATATATAAAGTCTTATTAAATAAAACTATTTTCCAATAAAAAACGAAGTTGTCAATTATTTTAAGTAAGAACCAAAAGAAAAACGAGACTATAAACTTATCCAAACTTCCAGCTTGGGGAGGATAGTTGGAGGTAATTATGAGACAACGTGAGAACTGTCCGAGGATTAAGACACACTCGAGGCTTAGAGATACTGGAGTGAGACTTATGAGACTTTGGATGGTGGGACAGAAGTGGTCGGTGCTTGGATCAGGTGAGGATGATCGCTAAGGGGATGAGGCGCTGTGAGATATTCCTCCTGGCAGGTGGAGGTGAGGAGGATTACCTGAAGGAGAGATACAGACCTGGTGAGACGGTCTGTGTGGGTTTGGTCGATCTCTTATTTTGTGTCTCGTTATCTCTTTATGTTTATCTATTGGTCTTTTCTCTTTTGGTCTCATTTTCTTTCCATCTACAGTAAATATGTCGGCTCTCTCTCTCTCTCTCTCTCTCTCTCTCTCTCTCTCTCTCTCTCTCTCTCTCTCTCTCTCTCTCTCTCTCTCTCTCTCTCTCTCTCTCTCTCTCTCTCTCAATACATTAATATATCTAACATGAAGGACCAGCATATTTCACCTGACCTGATCTAGAGAGGGAAGGTGTAATCCTCAGGTGCTCTCTTGCTTCGTCTATCTAATGGTGAAGTTTAATTTGTCTTTCACTTTTTATCTTCAGTTTAAATGAAGTCTCAGAACTCGTCGCGATTTTAATAAGCGATTATGTCAAGGATTATATTAAAACGTCGTCTTATACTTTCTAAACAGAGAAGGAAAACCTGCTGGTATTTCCTTACTTTCATTTACGTATTCTTTCTCTTTTTTTCTCATTTATTCTCTATCTCTCTCTCTATTTTTCTTCTTCATTTCCTCCCTTTTCTGCCCTCTCCCTACTTCTCTCTCGCTTTCTCTTTTTCCATTTATTTTCATTTCCTACCTCTTCCTTCCTCTCCCTGTCTCTTTATTTCCATCTTCCTCTCTTTCTCCCTCGTCTCTCTCTCTCCTTTCTTTCTTTTCCCTCTTCCTCCCTTTCACCATCTTTCCTTCCCTTCAACATTTCTCTTTCGCTGCCTTTCCTTCCCTCTCTCACGCTACAGCCATTAATTTTATAAAAGTGTGTGTGTTTACCCAAGCAAATGGACGCTGCAGAGATACACAGACCTGTAACTCCACAACACCTTAACACAAATACATTACTGACCACAACAGTTGTTTGGGTCTAGACAGCTGAGTCAGGCAAACATTATACTGACCTTATTAATGAAAGGTCAATAGTTAGCGTCCAGTTGATGTGGATGTTTAGGGAATTAAATTTTCTGATAGTTCCCCCCCCCCCCCCTCTCTCTCTCTCTCTCTCTCTCTCTCTCTCTCTCTCTCTCTCTCTCTCTCTCTCTCTCTCTCTCTCTCTAACCTTCTATTTTTTAATAATTTCTTCAACCCTTTCCTAGGAAATTTAATTAAACCATGTCTCTGTTTCCCCGACCGTTCGTCCATATTACAATATTAATCCCAACTTCAAAACAAAAGAATAACTTAAAGTGGAATTTGAACGTATCTTAGAGAATCAGATCATCTATAATTTTGGCGAGATTGTGACGTTTATACTGACGCTTGCATATATTCCAAACCTTTATACTTTATAACGACATAGACATCTGAACGTCCAGTGTATATTAATATTTTTTTATGCTTTTTGGTGGTTTTTGGGGGGTATTTTAGCACTGTACACTAAGTCGTCGTTTATTTAAGATGAAAAATTTAAAAAACTCACAACTATGGTAGAATTTGATCGTTTGTGTTTTAAAGTATTATGGGATCCAATACCCTTAAGTATGGGGGGGATGATTTTTAAAGTATAAGTATAATACAATCTAATACCTTGTCCTATAAGTAAAATCTAATAGAGAGTCCTTTACTGATAATTATGATAACATGATAGAATCCAAACCTCTTTAACCCAGATAGGAAGAAATTTTAGCATATTTATTATTAATTTCAACATCGGGAAAAATTTAAAATACATATGAATAAGGTTTAGGATTTGATACCATATAAAACCAACTAACAGAATGGACGAGAAACCAAATCTGAAACCATGTACACTAAACACGATGAAGCCTGATCTTCTTTAGTCATAAGTATGATGGGATCTGATACCATATACTCCTGAAACCTGAGACACTTGATTATATACACTCATTAATATGTTGTCTCACACTTTCCTCTACACTTGAAAACAAATAGATTCTGAAACCTTATGACCCTGATTATTATATCATAAGTATAATAGGATGCAAACCTCTATACCCCATGCACAAAAAGGAGTCAATCGTGTGTGTGTGACCCTCCCATTCATAGGACTCTGGTGGATAGGATGAGGGGAGGGGTCCTGCTTGTCCCTGTCGCTATCAATGACTCCACAGTAGGCCATAAAGGGAGCCAGACGCGTAGGAGGGCAGACAGGGGAGGGGAGAGAGAGAGAGAGAGAGAGCGCAGGAAGGGGTAACGTAGGGAGGGAGGGAGAGAGAGGGAGAGGTTGTGTGATCGATAAGGCAGTGGTCTGGAGGTCACACGGGCGTACTATGTAGAGCTCGATCTCCACCGTGTTAAAGGGCTCTCTCTCTCTCTCTCTCTCTCTCTCTCTGGATTTATGTCTGTCTGCATGTTTGTGTTTGTTTGTGTATTGGTGACCTCAGTGATGTATGCGTGTGTGTGTGTTTTTCTCTGTTTACACACACACACACACACACACACACACAACCGTCATCACCTTAACTGTAAAAATCTTGGTGTTTGTTTACCTGGCTGTTAACACCTTTATGACACCTGCTTTTGAACGGTAATCAGTTGAAAGGGTTTGTGTGTTATGGTGTTGAGTGTTGTGGTGTTGAGTGTTGTGGCGTTGAATGTGTTGTGGTGTTGAGTGTTATTGTGTTGTGTGTTACGGTGTTATTGTTGCGTTTAGAGAGTTACGGCGTTGAGGGAAACTGTGCTGTGGCGTTGAGAGAGAGAGAGAGAGAGAGAGAGAGAGAGAGAGAGAGAGTGAATCCACTTACTTGACTAAACAAGAAACAACACAATTTCTGTTTTTAATTTCCGTTTTCTGTGATTCTTTCCCTACCGAACACAAACTAAAGCAATTTCGTGGTTGTTTTATTTCAAGTGAATTAAAACTTTTCACTGCTATTTCTTGTATTGGGAGACTGTTTAAGCTGATTAAAGCTTGTTTGTGGCTACTTAATCAGGCGAGCATGAGTACGATAAAATCTGTGTCGTCTTTTTTTAAATTATTAGGAAAAGAAGCTTAGTGCATTTTGGTCGTCATTTGTAAGAGAAGATTACTGTTTCATTGTGGTTAATTGGGAGACAATCACAGGGCCCTCCTATACATGCCTACAGACCAATCACAGGGCCCTCCTATACATGCCTACAGACCAATCACAGGGCCCTCCTATACATACATAGACCAATCACAGGACCCTCCTATACATGCCTACAGACCAATCACAGCACTCTCTTGTACATACTTATAGACCAATCACAGAGCCCTTCTATACTAGCCTACAGACCAATCACAGCACTCACTTGTACATACTTATACACCAATCACAGGGCCGTCCCTAGAGAGACCATTTCCAGGGCCAAACTATGAATACCTAGGTGGTCAATCCCAAGGCCCAGCTATACAAAGTTACGCACAAAGTCGGTTTCCTCCCGAGTTAGCCTGAAGGACACTCCCACTTCCCTCCTTTACCAACCACCAATAAACGGCTTTTACACCCAAGAGGAAGGTTCCGGGCGACGGCTGTTGGCATTTTTACACTCCCACGATTAGATTCTGCTGTTGAAAATCGGATCTGATGACGGGGAATTGAGATTCATGAGATTAAGGGAGTTGAATAATGCACGAAGCTCTGCCACTGTTCAGAGAGAGAGAGATAAAGTAAAAAGCAACTCAACCGGGATAGATAAAACATTTTTTTTCTTCTGCAGCTTCAGGTGTTATGAAAAAAGTTAAATTGTCAGGGGAATTGGCCGAAACTGGTACTATTTTTACTCTCTGGTGTAGATGTGTTGCAGTCAGCTCGTGGTGTGTGTGTGTGTGTATGTGTTCATTTGTTTTTGTAAGAGGATAGTTGGTGATGTCACTAATCCCAAGCTCAGGGAATATATGAAATGCTATTGGTGTAGTTTTCTCTTTTTTTCTTTTTTTTTTCATCCAGAATGAAAAAGACAATCCAAAGACGAAATGAGAGAAAAACAAATGGAAGGGAGATAGTTGGAGAGGTAGAAGCCAGACATGTTCTTTTTGATCAATCTTAATTATCTGTATATACTTATAATAATTTGTATTCTGTATTTCAGTCATGTAAACAAACTTGACAAACATTTTCATCCGGGTATTGTTGACTGTTATCTACCTGGGGTCTTTTCAGCCTTAATTAACACCTTAACCCTTCTGTCCATTTACATTCTGGAGACATAGATAGACAACTTACTCCCATACAGTGCCTGAACCATTGTAAATCTCTCTATGCTTGAAGTGACATCGTATCTAACAAAGTTTACTCACACTCGCCCAACACCAAAAGAAACTTAAATGTTATTAATGCAGGGAAAAGGTATACTTGTCTAGTAACTGTGTTTTAAATTCTACTTAACGTCTGAAGTCCTTACCAGCACGCCGGCTCGTGTCTCTCTCTCTCTCTCTCTCTCTCTCTCTCTCTCTCTCTCTCTCTCTCTCTCTCTCTCTCTCTCTCTCTCTCTTCCTCCCTCCTTCCTTCTTTCCCCCACTTCATCTCTTTCCCTTCCTCCCTCCATTCTTCTCTCTTTACTTACCTCCTCTTTCCCCCCTTCTCTCCCTCCATTCTTTTTTTTACCTATCTCCTCCCTGCCTTCTCTCCCTCCCCATCTTTTCCTCCCTCCTTTCCCTCCTTCACACCCCCTCCTGGTTGGCCAAGGATGTACGTCACAAAACTCGCTCTTCACGGCGACTCTGACGTTACTAATTGGTTCTCCGGATTTAATTTTAGCCACACCACACCCACTCGTCAGGCGGCGGTGGCTGCCAGCGAAGGAAATTGTTGCTAAATCTGTCGCTGTGAATTTCTCCACCGTTCTCACTCGTCCATTACAACAACGTACACACACACATGTACAGTACAAGGACAGAATAGGCTAGATACACACGTAAACATGCATGTGTGTGTGTGTGTGTGTGTGTGTGTCAAGCCGCCAGATACAACACTAACACCGATCTATATGTCAATTTACCTATCGTTTCTCCCCGTGTACGTGTGTATGTATTTCTCTGTGTGTGTGTGTATGTGCGTACGTCTATGCAGCCACAATGGTAACAATACTTCTCTTATCAGACTCTTGACCTTAAAGTAGAGGACCGACCACTTGGGGAGGGTTAAGGACCTGACCTCACCAAACAGAGGAGGAGAGAAGGATAAGGGAGGAAGGCAGGAGAGAGAGGAGGAGAGAAGGATAAGGGAGGGAGGCAGGAGAGAGAGAAGAGGGAGGAGAGAGGAAGGAAGGAGTGAGAGAAGATATTATAAAGAGGGAAGGATCAACTGGTAATGACTTAGATGTTTAATGACGTCATGAGTGTTATTATTGTTATTATTATTATTATTATTATTATTATTATTATTATTATTATTATTATTATTAGTGCATAAAATAAAACATGTTACTTAAGGTCGTCTATATATATACACACAGTATATATATATATTTATATTCCCACAGAGTTAATATTACCACCGGGAGTTTTACTGGAAATATTTTCTTCCTGTGTATTATTTTTTGTGTTGGGGTAAAAGTTATTTCCCTCGTTGTATAAATCTAATGAATGCATCTAAATACTGCGAGTGTGGTGTGAGGAGGAGGGGGAGAGAGTGAGAAGGAGGAGGAGGAAGAGGGGAGAAGGAGGAGGAAGAGGGGAGAAGGAGGAGGAGAGTAAGAGTGAGAAGGAAGATAAGGAAGGATGGTTGTATCATGACTCGGCTCCTTCACCTATACTCACGTCCTTCATTTACTTATTAATATTTGTTATTCAAAGCAAACACACACACACACATCACATTAATTACTAAACCACTCACTTTAACCACTTATATACTACAAACACTTTACACTACTAAACAAGATTTCAATACTTTTTAAAAACTTACAAATTACACCTAGCTATTATACTAAGTCAACATTATCAATATTTATCTCCCAATAATTCACTAATATTATTTAAAAGTATGTATGATCCACATTTATTTTGCTCTCATACTGTTCCACTATTACACAGCACGACACACACAGTGCAGCTATTGGGACGATGTGAACCATATAAAGATCCTTGTTTACATCTTGACGGTCGGGTAAGTGTTTTGGGTATGTTAGGTCGTTAATGGTCGTGTAGTGGGGCGGTGGGTGAGGGACAGATTACAGTTTTATTATTGTTAATGATATTAATATTATTGTTAGTGGTAATAGTAGTAGTATTAGTATCCGAAGTAGTAGTTGTAGAATCATCATCGTCAGTAATACCAAGTAAAATAAAAAAAATATAATTTCACAGGAACCAGAAGATTCCAGCAGGTTTGTTTCTCAAAGTAAAGTGTTCCTGTGAGATCCTCTGACGTCACACCGCGGTGTGTGTGTGTGGGGGAGACACAAGGTCATTGACCTCACCTGACCTGAGAGGTTTTGTGGGTTGGGGGGGGGGGAGGGGGAGGAACTTGGCCTAGTTAGATGTCCTTGTGTTTTGAGAAGCGATATCTGCCTGCCAATGTTTACGATGAGAGAGAGAGAGAGAGAGAGAGAGAGAGAGAGAGAGAGAGAGAGAGAGAGAGAGAGCAAAATACCAGACAACACCAAATACAAAAAAATAAAATAAAAGAGAAGAAGACGAATAAAATGAAGTCAAGGAGGAGTTTACAAAATAGTAATAATAGAGGAAATATAAGATAATTAAAACAAAAAGACTAAGAATGAGAAGCTGTAAAACATAAATATGACGTGAATACAGTTTCTCATCTCCCGGTCTCCATTCTTCTGGGATAAAAATTCCCAGAAGCGGATGAGAACCACGATCTAAATTTCAATTCACTTAATTGAATGAACAACAATGGAGTATTTTCTTCCCCCTTAGTTCCCTGTTTCATTTCCCTGGAAGCTGGACATAAAAGAAAAAATGAAAGTAAAACAAAAAAGAAAGTAAATTAAATATTTCACCCCGAAGGAAAATGATTTTAATTACTACGCATATATAAACACACATATATATATTTATTTGTACATATTTAACAAAAGAAAAAATACCCTCTTGCATTTTTATTTTATATTATTTTATTTTTATCTTTTGCTTTTTTGTGAGGGGGGGAAGAGGGAGGGAGGTAATTCGTTTTGGCCGGTCAGTTTTACGAGGGTAATTTATATCAATACTGGATACTGCAGCTCTGATTATGATAGTCTTTCTAAGCTTCCCTGTTCCCCGCTATGACGGAGGATGGTGGCCGAGATGAGCAACACACACACACACACACACACACACACACACACACACACACACTTCTATGACGGTCATTTTAAAGGTGATGCTATCCCAGCTGCTGCCGTCATCCATTACAACCTCCCTCCCTCCCTCTCCCATGTTTAACACAGTCCCTCCCTCTCTCCCTCCCTCTCCCTTTCTCGCTTCCTCCCTCCATTCTCCTCTCCTGCCATCCTTCTCTCTCCAAAGCTTGTTGTTGATCTTGTTGTTCACTTCGGCGTTGTTCAGTTTAATGAGAGCAGTGTGGCTGGTACATAATCATCATGTTCTAGTAAATATTCAGATAGTGTGCACTTGTCATCAGAGGGCTTTGGAATACGTACACTAAGCTGTAACACACACACACACACACACACACACACAATAATATATGTGTGGGAGCCGCCACCTTTGTATTCTGTGTTGGGTTTGTTCCCGCCCACGTCATACCTCCCTGATAAGCTTAGAGAGAGAGAGAGAGAGAGAGAGAGAGAGAGAGAGAGAGAGAGATAATGTGGAGTAGATGGTAGATCGTGCTTATTATAGATAGATACAGATAAAATAACAGATAAATAGATAAGGAGCGTGAAAGAGGGGGTAGGGAGGGAGGGAGAGGCACCTATACCTCCCTTTGCCCTCTCCTTCTCCCCTCTCATCCAATAACGCCCCTCTCATCGTCACCACCAATAACATGTTTTTCGTCTAATATTTTCCTCCTTCCTCAAACAACCTTTCTTATTTTCCTTACACAGTGTAGATCTTCACCTTTTCCCTCCCTCCCTCCCTCCCCTCTTGATCTTCACCTTTTCCCTCCCTCCCTCCCTCTCTCCCTCCCCCCTTTCGTGTTTCCCTCAACTGTGTAAAAAAAAAGACCTTTCTATTTTTTTCCCTGGGCGATACATCTCAAAATGTTAGGTTAAGAGGCTAGATGTGATCACCTTATGCAAATTTCCAATTTTGTCCTCTTCCAACACAAACACCGTCGAGACGTAGTCTTTTGTAAGTGAGTTGTGGGCGTGGGTGGAGAGGGGGGGGTGGGTGGTTGTTTATGGTGGTGTGTGTGGTAAGATGGTTGTGGTCTTGGTAGTGGGTAGAAGTGGTGTCAGTTGGCGTGTGTGTGTCATACGCCAACGTTAGTAAAACACGGCACACCATGTCCGTAGAGTTTATGCCCACGACTAAATGTCCTGCTCTAACAATACAGTATATTGGAAATTTATCTTTTTTCCTTTATTGATTTCTGTTGGTACACAAGAAGTCGGTTTAAAGTGTCACTCGTCGCCTCCGTTCTTCCCTAAACGTCTTTTGGGATAACTTCAGCTCCCAGTTTTGTCAACATTTTGGGAGAATATAGTCAAGCATTCCTCATGTGTCTCACCTTAACGTATATAATATTCCCAGCGACGTGTTGTGTTTATCAGTAAGAGGAGGACTTCCTGACAGCAGGGTATTCAGGTAACAAACCATGCAAGACATCATTACCGCCTCCCAACACGATCTTAAACTTGGTCTTAGTCACGTCTGGCAGAAAGGCGGTATTGCCTTGCCTCGTTGAACCCAACTCAACCCTAACAACCTGAAGCTGCAGCCACACGACTAACGACCTTATGGCGGGAGATACTGGGGTAATAGTTGCTTACTGGTATTGTTTTAGTGATCCCTTGAAGGTGCATTAACATGTACTAGTTCCAGACTTGTGGCTCCTCTGGATTCACAGCTTAGGGTTATGCAACTCTTGTGGAATGTGTGTGTGTGTGCGCGCGCGTGTGTATATTTCTCTCCTCGTTATAATAATTACAAACATAGCATCTAAGCTTCACTGTAGAGACAAAGGGGAATATAAAACAAGTCAAACATGTATTAAAAAGATGCCATTTACGAAAGACTCTTTTGAAGATCGTCTCCAGTCGTTTAGTTCTCTCTAAACCGGACACTCGTAAACCGGACACTCGTAAACCGAATACCAATAAACAAGACACACGTAAACCTGACAAACGTAAACCGGACACTAGTAACACAGACACTCGTATACTGGACATACATAAACAGGAAACTTGTAAACCGGACTCTTATAAACCATTGTAAACCGGACTCTTATAAAGCAGACACTCTTAAAACTAATGAGTACAGACCAAAGAGCTGAAGTCGAGGTGACAGACAAATTAAGCCAGACTTGGAGACGACCCAAGATGCCGCCAGATAATTGATGGTGAAGGAACTGTGAAGAGGTTTGAGGAGGGAGGTGGGCGTCTTGTTAGAGTTTAAGACGATTGTTTCTCAAGTTCCTGATATAGTCGAGAGAGAAGAGTAGAGAGAGGGAGAAAGAGAGAAGGATAAAAGAAGAGGGAGAGAAAGAAGAGAAAAGAGATAGAGAAAAAGAGAGAAAGAAGTGAAGAAAGGTTGAGAGAAGGGAAGAGATAAATGATGATAAATGGTAATGACCTATGAAGTAACTAATGTAATTTTAGCATTTAATTGGAGCCTCTTTACTATTTTGTTATAAGTACAGATCCTTTTATCCAGTCCTAAAGACCTCCTAATATAAATACAAAGCCTCACTATCCGTCACTTAATACCCAGTCAAGTCCCGTTTTGCCGATCAGGTCCACAAACTCAACAATTTCTTGCCTCTGCCATTACTCTCCTGGAAACTGTCTTATGGAAGAGGGTTGAACTCGGGATATACCTGAAGGTGCAGTAGGAGATCTCAGACATAACGAGGTGCTCCCAGACATAAAACTCATCCATCCAGATCTTGGAGACAGTGTCCTAGATTAAGGGAGACGAGGCGGGGAGTCGTAAGAATTGAGCTATAGATTCACGAGACAGTTTACGAGCTGTGAAAATGACCCAATTCTTACGCGATTGACTCGACCCTAAGAGAGAGAGAAAAGAACCGATGTCTTCGTCTTTCTTTGAACCTTTCTGAGATAAGATGAAATATAGAATGGAAAAAGTGAATACAAATATAGAGGCATAGAAAAAATTCAATAGTTTATATAGTAAGATATACAGGGTGTTCGTACATACCTCTTATAAATGAGGGGGGTTTATTCCTGAGACAATTTGGTCATTTAGTCATTTATCTTTGTCTCAGGAATATACCTACTGAATTATGAAAGGTATTTACGGAACACCCTGTATGTACGAAGAAAAATTACGAAGAAAAATTTAAATAGTTTTAAATATATCAGTATAATCGTCATCATCTCAGCAAAAATGATAAAATTGCTTTAAAAGAAATTCCCAGTAATTGTAAATATTCAGACGAAGAAAATTCCTATCACATTCAGATCTTTGGAAGCAGAATTATGCACTGATTCATCTTCCTGATAAGAGAGGAAATAATTTAGGATTTCGGGGTAAATTCTATCCGCTGTTGGATGAATGTGTGTGGGGAGGGGGGGGGGGGGAAGCTGGCGAGTGAAGGTTGGGTCAGAACTTTCATGTTAATGGAATCCTGATTTAAGTGAGGTACGCTTTTGAGGACATGTCATGAGTGAGTGTTTATGATTTTGAGTCAAACTGCGCTAGTTAACATGTAATAATAATAAAAATAATAATAATGATAATGATAATAATAATGATAAATAAGTAAAATTTATCCTTCCACCATCCCCTGCCAGCCATCATTAAATTACGTCACATAGCTGAATGACAGACCATCGAGGTGTAAGGCGTCTCCGCTTCGTTGGTCATACTGAGTGACTCTTTTGGTCATCGTTGAAAGTCTTAGGTCTCGTGTTCCGAGTCTCGTGGCCACGTTTTCTGGATCTCGTGGCATTGGTCTCTAATTAAAAAGTCAATGAGGTTTTGGTAAAGTTTTCAATTATAAAAATTAGTTTGTGACTTTAATGCAAGATCTCTCTCTCTCTCTCTCTCTCTCTCTCTCTCTCTCTCTCTCTCTCTCTCTCTCTCTCTCTCTCTCCTAGTCAACGGCGTCTACAGGAGACATAATTGCCCTCCCTTACAGATTAAAACCTTTCTGTATGTAAATAAGGGATACGCACTTAATTATTCCCTCGTTAGCAACTCATTTCGTGACGTCATCTGGCCCAAATCAACAACGACCCAGAATGGCACTGAGGTTGTTTACTCTTTACAAGCGTCGGGGTGGCAAATAAGAGAGATGTTTGGATTAAAAAAAAGTGTTTGGATAAATATGTAGTTTTTTTGGGAGGGGGTTAAGAGAGCGGCGTTTCGATAGAGATGTGTTTGAATTTTTGAATAAAGAAAAAGGTATTTTGGAGTTAAAAAGAACATTTGGATAAAACAGTGATATTTATATATATAATAAAAAAACATACATGATATATGGATTAAAAAAAGGCGGTGGTGGGGGTATTTGAAAATTTAGCATCGACTGTTTGAACTTCAATTCCGTTTTCTGTGAGAGTTCGTGGAAACAAGAGCACGATACTGGATGAAAAACTCCTTGATAAAGCATTCGTTCCTTCTGGGTTAATCAAGAAAAGAAAGACAAATAAAAGCATTTCACTGGCTGTAAAACTGATGAAACACGTAACGGAAAATACTGCCCAAAATAATGTTATTTTAAAAGGAGTATTTTCCCTTTTGTGTAAATACGAAAAAACTCCTCTGTTCAGTATCTCGTCAAAACAGGGTAGATTATTACGATGTTTTGTGTGTGACGTTACTAATTTGTCTATTAATGTATCAGTCATGCTTGTCTGTCATAATTCCCCCATGTAGCCGATGATAATAATGATAATAATAAAAATAATACGTGACCTGATGGGCAACACTCAGAACTCTTGGCCAGCGAGCACCACCTCGTATGAAAACATCTTCAAGAGCATCTGGTTTGTCAAGGCGGAACAGAACACTAGGCAACTTGTAATTTTTTCTTCAAAGTCTTTATATTTGTGGATCGAAGGTGGTGGAGATCCCTGGCGCGGTGACAAAACTTGAGACACACTTCACAATAACAGCTATTTTCTTGCGTGTTGCCCTGAGTGTCTTGAGATGCGGTGGTAGGAGGGCCGAGGGTGTTACGTCATGAGTCTCTCTCTCTCTCTCTCTCTCTCTCTCTCTCTCTCTCTCCGGCTCACGGTCGACCCAGATCTCTCAACCACTACCACCCTCCTTCAGTACCTCCTCTTCCTCCTCTTCTTCATCATCCTCCTCCTCCTCCCCCTCTTCATTCTTTTCTTTCACTTCCTCCTACATCACCATCGTCATCTCGATCATATTCACTAGTACCGTCTTCTCCCCAACCTTCATTTCCCTCAAGTTCCGTTACCATCTCTTCCACCGCTGTTTCCTTCACCACCACCTCCTCCTCCTTCACCACTTCCGGCTTCCCTCTTACCATCCTTAAGATCTCACACACACACACACACACACACCCTCCTTCATCGTCTCCTTCACTTCCTTCCTCTTACACTCTCTCCTTCACTATCACCCCCACTTATTCTACTTAGTCAAATCCTTTCTTTCTCTTGCTTCCTCTCGTTCTTTATTTCCTAATTCGACATACAATCTCTTTCATTACCATCATCATCATTCCTTCATATTTATTCGTCTCTTCTCCCGTCCCTCTTTTTTTCATCTCCCCTCATCCCCTCTCCTTCTTTCCTCCTGTTTCCCTATCTCTATCTTTCCTCCCATCCCCCTTTCCTTCTCTCCCCCTGTCCCCCCCCCCTCTGTCTTTCCTCCCATCCGTCTTTCTCTCACTCTCCTCCCGGCCCCCCCCTCTCTCTCTCTCTCTCTAACTCTCCTCCCGTCCCTTCCTTCTCCCCCCCCTCTCTCTTTTCCCGTCCCTCTTCCCCCTCTCTCTCCTCCCGTCCCTCCTCTGAAGCACTGGCCCCACCACCACCTTGTCCTGACCTCAGCATCCTGCAACAAGATCTGAGGAGTTCTTTCCCTCACTTCCAACACCTTGAGGAGTACGAGTGAGAGCCCCTCCCGGCGGTCAGACAATAGAGAAAGTAATTTTGGTCTTCAGATACAGGAATAGAGAGAGAGAGAGAGAGAGAGAGAGAGAGAGAGAGAGACCCCCTAAACATGAGAATTTTATTTTCTTGGATAACTTTTTTCTCCAGATAAAGAATTTATTTTTCGATTTCTTATTTTAGCTATTGTTTTTGTCTTCATTGTTTATGATAGATTCTGTTTAAACTTTCGTTGTTGAAGGCCACAGTATGCCCCCAGGAGATAGTAGGGAATTTACGTCTATAATATTTCCTTTCTTTCATTATAGGTCAAGATTCTACTTATTGCTTTTATATCTCAAGGAAACAATTCGGTAGTTTAAGCTTTCACCGTTTTTGGTTTTGTTATACGTAAATGTTGTTCGATAATGAGGAGTTTACTTTCATATCAGCGACAGACAGACAGAAAAACTGAGAGACATAAAGTTAGACAGAGAAGCAGATAGACATAAAGTTAGACAGAGAAACATATAGAAAGACCAACAAAAGCGCCAGACACAAATGAGGCTCCACACATTATTCTTCCGAACCTTTGATAATTTTTTTTTAATATTTATGATTATCTATCCAGTACATATGTTCCACGACCATTTCTGGCTCGAATAACCCCACATTACGGGTACTGCCTTATCTCTGGTCTTGGGGGTCTGTTTTAGTGAATCTTTCGCGTGAACTTGAGAGAGAGAGAGAGAGAGAGAGAGAGAGAGAGAGAGAGAGAGAGGCGGCGGGTGGCGTCTTCAAGATATGATTAAGGGTCTTGTCTCAAAGGTCCCCAGGAAGACAAGACGCTTTATTGAATTTAAAGTGCCTCTTTACCGGCAAGACTTCACTAGGTCTTTGAGGTGGTGATCGTGAGAGTCGCGGCTGTGGTGGGGGGAATATTTCGCCTGTCGAACATCCCAGATAATATTAAATTTCCCTCTGCCGGGGATGTGTGTGGAAGATAGTATAAAAAAAAGATAAAGTCTAATATCGATCATTGTTTAAAAGAAAGTTAGGTGACTGATAGATAAGAAACTGAAGAATAGGATAAATAAAAACAAGAGAACGAAACAAAGACTCAAGGCAGAAGAATACTGAAGAAAGTGATCGATTTAGTAAATATCTTCCTCGTAAGACACGTATCTCACTCTGGGTTTTAGGAAAGATCAATAAATTATAGTACACTCACATAATTCCTATCTTCGTTGCTGAGCTTCTAGTCTCAGTGTTGATTATTAGTAAACAGATGTCTATAAATTGATACAGAAAATTATACGCAAAAATAAGGTAACAGTGAAGAAGGCCCACATGGCAACAGGTTCTGGTAATGGGACACACAAAGGCCACAAATCTGACCTTAATTTGCGGATTTCCGGCGAAAGCAAAACACCGCCATCGGTTTCCCATTAGTGTTATCGCCGTCCTGGCCACGCGGCCTGTGACCTCGCCGGATGTTTTTAACGTCACAGTCATAGAACAAGCGTTTCATTGTTATAACCACAGATAGGGGCTCGGGACACCTCTGGCACACAGTATCGTCTAACCTCACCAGAGTGTACACACAGTAGCTATAACCAGTAGTTACTTGGAGCGATACTAGGGTTAAGTGGAGCTACAAGCCCCAACAAGTGAGTGAAAGAACACAGTGATTGTTTGTATTACGGTGAAATGTTGTCAACTACATACGTGCGTAGTGTAAGGCAATTTGGATAATACCCATACAGAATAGTGTATTTACTAACTGACGTATAATGTATGCATGTATACACTTCTCCAGGTTTTGATCATATCAATCGATAAACGTTGCGGGTTTTTCTCACCCTTAAGATATGACGTCATCTAACTGTCGAACCATTCGGCAGTTAAAGTCGGTGTTGGGGCTGTTGTTGTTCATCAATGGTCCTTTTTCGAGGTCTGGCGGGTCTTCCACACGAACATTAGGTGCAATCTGGGGCTGGAGAGCTGCACTGATGGTCCTCGTGTTTGTTGTGACGGCAGGGAAGTGTTGTGAGGAGTGTTCTTCTGTGCTCTACTTGTCATCACCAAATATGTCTAAGTGTTGATTTCGTTTATCCTCACCAAGTGTGTCTGAATGTTGATCTCTTCTGTTCGCTGAGGTCTACAGGTGTGATTGTGAGAACTTAGCTGAGATAATTACGATGGACCAATCGGCGAAAAGAACAGCTGAAGATTAAAGTGGGCGTGTTAGCAGAAAACACACACACACACACACACACACACACACACGGCGAAAACTATGATAAACAAAGATTCGAGTAGTTATCCTTAAACTCTGTTGGAAAGGCCTACCGAAAAAACGCAAGCTGACACATACTGGCTAACAAGCTGATATAAACACCAACGCCCACTGGCAGAACAACAAGCTGCTGATAATCACTGGTTGACAACACGCTAATAACAAGCTGATAATAAACACTGATTCACATTGGCTGACAACAGATTGACACAAGTACCCTGGCACACAGTAGGTGGAGATAGGCAGAAACAATGACGCCCTCACATAGTGGCTCACAGACATTTACTCCCGACAATAGCCCGCCTCACTCCTTAGTAATGAGCTTCTGGGGAAACAAAACAGAGTGCCCGTGGAAAATGCATCCCACTATTACACACACACACACGGAGAGAGAGAGGGAGGTGGAAGGAATTCTATTAATGTTTTTCACAGTTAAAACTTCAGGCGAGTCACAACATCACTTCTTTTAATGATCTGTTGATTCTTTCTGTAAATGTAGCATAACCATTGACATTCTATTTAGTAATAAATGGAAATATGTTTATAATGAATCACAACAAGAATTTATATGACGAAGATCAATGGATTCCTCAGATGGGTTCATATTATATTCTGTTTGAACTCGATGTAGTTTCAAGTTTCACCGACACTCGCTCTGTCTTGTGTAGGGTGAGTCTTATACTCTGTTTCAGTTTTACGTGAAGGAGAAAAGTTAACATATTGTTTGATGAATGGTGATAAATTTTCAGATGTTGTAGTTACTTTATTCTGTTTAAAGATACACTGGAAATGTTTCACACATTGTAGTTACTGTACTGAGTAAGAATATTTCTATTTAGCTTCACGTGTCATTTTTTTGTGTATTAGAAATTATCACCATGGTGTAACCTTCCATGTATGCAACCTTTGTGTAGAATAAAGTATGTATACTAATGTAATCTTAAAATGTAATGTACAGTCACCTACAAAAAACCTATCGACTCTCCTCCTGAAGCACGAACCACGAAATTCAGACTCATGAACCCGAAGCATGAGGGGTTGGTGGATTGGGAGGAGATGCAACATGATTTTTGTTGCTGACTGTACAGTATTTTTGTACAGTTATGCAGGTCAACATAATGTCGTCACTTTGTGTGTATTAATTTTAGTGTTTTGTTCACAGGGTTCCTTTCCTGGGATGAGGAAAAGGCGCACGTGGACATCCACAAGGAACTCGCTACCATCGCAGAACTTAACTTGGAAGGAGAAGAACAGAAAGGAGGTGAGTCAAACCAGTTTCTGTGTTTTGTTTGCATATATTGACGGGCCTCTCTTGTGCAGCTTACGTATTGTCGGAGCGTATAGCATAATTAGATAATGTACAGTCCCCGTCACTAGTGTCTTTACAGGGACTACCATATAAACATTCCACAAATCATTACATTGAGAAATTGTTTTAATATTGTCTTACTTTAATTCTATAGTATGTTTAGTATTGT
>CAUDMG010001775.1:6570000-6607500 GCA_958450375.1 Homarus gammarus
GAATTCTCTTCCCTGGAAGTACTCCCCAACACAAAATATTTGAAGGCCTTGAAAGGTTAAGAAATTTAGAATATCTTAAGTATCCAACGTGTTCTGCAAAGTCCATAAAAGCAGCAGCGGAGGAACGCAAGAGCAGCAAGACCATGGAAAAGTTATTAGCAGATTCCAAACCAACCAAGGCAGTAAGTCCATCTCCACCAACACACAGAATAAAGAGGGAAAGGATTGACCGTTCTGTCAGTCGTGAAGAAAGAAGAAGATTGAAGATGGAGCGGTCAGAACTCCATGAAAAGACCATCCGTGAGGCAAAGAGGGAGAGAAAAGTTGACAAGAAAATTGAGAAGAAAGTCATTAAGCGAGAGGAGAAGAGAGAAAAGATTGAAGATAGGAAGGAAGAGAAAGTTACAACTGAACTTGAAGAAACAAAGGAAAAGGTGAATGGCTATGACATTGCCTTAGACTCCTTAGAAACTAGTGAAGACAAGAAATTGATACCCACAGAAGTTGCGAAAACCAAAGAAGAATCACAAAGAATAACAGATGTTATTGATAGTAAAGATACCAAAGAACCTAGTCTAGTTTCTAAAGCAGAGATTATAACAGAAAAAGAAAAGTCCATAGAACAAAAAGAAAGAGCAAGAAAAGCAGTAGATTTAGAAACTAGAATACAAACCATTGAAACTGCAGAAATCAAAGAACTGCAAGAGATAGAATTAACAGATGTCAAAGAGGCATCTTTGGTTTCTGCTGAATCAGGTGTTGTGACTGGTGAAGAGAGAGAATCTTCTCTTGAAATTGAACAAACAAAAGAACTAAAGGAGAAGCCGAAACCAAAGGAAAAGAAAATAAAGGAATCGGGAACTCCTGATAGACCTAAGAGATACCGAAAGCCCAAGGTAGAATCACGCATCGATACAGGCGATAGAAGAACGAGAATAGAAGAAAGAACACAGCGGCTTGAAAAAAGAGCTAAAGAAAGAAAAAGCCTCGAAAGAAAAGAAAGAAGAGAACGTAAAGCAGAGCTTGAAGGAAAGAAGGAAGGGGAACCATCTGATAAAAAACCTGAGGTAAAGGAGAGAAAAATAAGAAAACTAAAGAAGCCTGAAAGTAAACTTGATGAAACTGGCACTCCCAAAAAATCTAGAACTCCAGAGACAAAGAGACGCCTTAAGAAGGCTGCAGTACCAGAAAGAGAAGTTAATGGAGAAGTCAGACTACCCAAACCTCCTGTTCCTAAAGCACCAAGGGGTGAAAGAAGAATAATTCCTAAAACTACACCTACTACCAGAGAAATTACGCACAAGAAACTTGTTGATGACAGAAACAGAGCAGCAAAGGCCGCTGAAGCTGCAAAGAAGGAGCAGAAGCCCAAGCCTTCCACACCCAGAACTGCATTGAAGCAGGCAGCACCTGGAAGAACTCCAAAGCCCAAGAAGATAGAGAAACCACCTGCACCTAAACCAGATGGACCAATGAAAAAGATCATCACTGGTGCAGCTGTGAAAGCAGGTGTCATGGCTGCAGCTGTATCGGGTGTTGCTGTGGTTGAAGCAGCAGCTGACCGTGAGGATGTTGAAGAAATTGTCGCACCCATGAAGGAGGCCGATGATCTTATGCTTGCCCCTGACCAAGACGAAGAAGATCGTATCTCAGACATTGCCAACATCCCAGGAGTACAAGAAATCAAGTTAGATGAGGACACCTTGCAAATTATTGATAAACAACAACTCGAGGAGGAAGAAAAGGATTCTCTTATCCTGCATGAGGAAGGTGTTGTGGAGCATGTCGAAAAAGAAGATGTAATTGAAGAAGTTGAGGAACTTGTGGAAGCTGAAAAGGAAGCTGAAGAAGAGGAGGAGGAGGAGGAAGAGGAGGAGGAAGAAGAGGAGGAAGAAGAGGAGGAAGAAGAAGAAGTCGAAGAAAGAGAACCTGAGGAAGAGATTGAAAAGGAAGAAAAATTAAGAGAAAAATTAAAAGCAGAAGAAGAGGAAGAAGAGGAGGAGGAGGAAGAAGAAGAAGAAGAGGAGGAGGAGGAGGAAGTGCTTGAAGATGAGGAAAAAGTAAGCATTGAAGAAAAAGAAGATGAGTCAGAAAAGAAAAAGAAAGAAGACAAAATTACTCACTTGGAAGAAAAAGTTGAAGATATTGCTAAGCTTGAAGAAAAACATGAGACTGAAGATATATACGAGAAGATTGAGACAGAAGATAGAGATGTTTATGCCACATTACCAAGCAGTGCAAAACTCACAGAATATAAAGAAAAATATGAAGAGAAACCCATCCGAGGGTTATTCACTGGATTTGCCATACCTGCCACCGAACCAAAGGAAGTTTTACCAAAGGAGCCAAGTCCAAAACCAAAAGAAGAAGTTACTGTTCCAACATCCCTCCCAGAAGCAATTTTCAAACCTTCGGCACCACCAGTTCATCCTCGAGAGATCATCAAGACACCAGATGAAGTGGACGACCTGCCAATTCATGAAGAAGTCGAGTCCATCGAATGTGATATATATGAGAAGGATATTGAGACAGAAAAGCCATCTGAAGAAGAGCTCGATGTAGGTTCTCCTATGCTAGACGTTAAGGGAGAATTACAAATTAGAGAAGAAGTAGCAGCAGAGAAACACGAAAGGGAAATCGTTAAAGAAATATCCAAAGAAAGTGAAGTGGAGGAAGAACTCGAAGAAGACGAAATCTCAAGAGAAGAGAAGCCCTCCAAATCTTTGGACGAGTTTGAGGCAAAATATGCTGAATTTAAGGCCACTGCTGTGTCAGAGGTAATTCAAAAGGGCGAGAAGGTTACTGAACCTATGGAAATCACCAAGATAGACAAAACCGAGCTTTTAAAAGATATTGCACAAACTCTAGGGGAAAAAGAAGAACCAATTAAACCAAAACTTCCTGAAACTGTTGCAGATGAAATGGAAGAGGTTCATGAGCTGCCAGTTGTAAAGGACCAAAAGCCAACTAAAGTCGTTACACCATATGAAGAACTTGAATTAGAAAAAGTTCCTGAAAAAGAGAAACGGGACAAAGAAGAAAAAGAAATCGATGAATTGGAAGAGGAGGATAAAGAAGCAGTAGAAGTTAAAGAAAAGGAAATCACTGAGATGATGGAAAAGGATCAAGTTTATAAAAAGATTGAAGAAGACAAGAAAGAAGTGAAAGTTGAAGAAGAGAAAGTACCTATCAAAGATACCACAGCAGATATTGTGACAATGGAGGAAATAGAAAAGGAGAAGGTGGTGGTTAAATACATCATTGAGGAAATTCAAGAAATGAGGCGGTTAGGTAGGTCAAGAAAAGAAATAATTGAATATATCGAAATTCACAGAAGACGACTGCATGAGAGAATCAAGACTGAAATGACAAAACACGAAAAAGAACTTCTTGAACAACAAGTAAAGGAAATTGATGAAGTTGAGAAAGAAGTAAAGGAAGAAGTTACACAAGAAGTAAAGAGAGTAGAAGAATTGAGGAAAGAAGAAAAACCAATTGTGACAGAAGAAAAGGAGAAGATCGTTCCTGATGTGACCAAACCATTAGAACCTGAAAAGGTTGAACATGTAGACATTATTGAAGAAATTTATGAAATGAGGAGATTAGGTAGGTCTAGGGAAGAAATAATTGAATATATTGAAATCCACAGACGAAGATTACGTGACAGAGCTAAGGTAGAAGTTTCCAAGGAGGAAAAAGAACTTCTTGAAAAGCAGATGAAGGAAATAGATGAAGTTGAACTAGAAGTAGAGAAAGAAGAAATCAAAGAAGAAAAACCAATTGTGACGGAGGAGAAAGAAGTTAAGGAGAAGGTCGTTCCTGATGTGACCAAACCATTAGAACCTGAAAAGGTCGAACATGTAGACATTATTGAAGAAATTTATGAAATGAGGCGATTAGGTAGGACTAGGGAAGAAATAATTGAATATATTGAAATCCACAGACGAAGATTACGTGACAGAGCTAAGGTAGAAGTTTCCAAAGATGAAAAAGAACTTCTTGAAGAGCAGATGAAGGAAATAGATGAAGTTGAACGAGAAGTAGAGAAAGAAGAAATCAAAGAAGAACCAATTGTGACGGAGGAGAAAGAAGATAAGGAGAAGGTCGTTCCTGATGTAACCAAACCATTAGAACCTGAAAAGGTCGAACATGTAGACATTATTGAAGAAATTTATGAAATGAGGCGATTAGGTAGGACTAGGGAAGAAATAATTGAATATATTGAAATCCACAGACGAAGATTACGTGACAGAGCTAAGGTAGAAGTTTCCAAGGAGGAAAAAGAACTTCTTGAAAAGCAGATGAAAGAAATTGATGAAGTCGAGGAAGAAATAGAGAAAGAAGAAATCAAAAAAGAAAAACCAATTGTGACGGAGGAGAAAGAAGTTAAGGAGAAGGTCGTTCCTGATGTGACCAAACCATTAGAACCTGAAAAGGTCGAACATGTAGACATTATTGAAGAAATTTATGAAATGAGGAGAATAGGTAGGTCTAGGGAAGAAATAATTGAATATATTGAAATCCACAGACGAAGATTACGTGACAGAGCTGAGGTAGAAGTTTCCAAAGATGAAAAAGAACTTCTTGAAAAGCAGATGAAGGAAATAGATGAAGTTGAACTAGAAGTAGAGAAAGAAGAAATCAAAGAAGAAAAACCAATTGTGACGGAGGAGAAAGAAGTTAAGGAGAAGGTCGTTCCTGATGTGACCAAACCATTAGAACCTGAAAAGGTCGAACATGTAGACATTATTGAAGAAATTTATGAAATGAGGAGATTAGGTAGGTCTAGGGAAGAAATAATTGAATATATTGAAATCCACAGACGAAGATTACGTGACAGAGCTGAGGTAGAAGTTTCCAAAGATGAAAAAGAACTTCTTGAAAAGCAGATGAAGGAAATAGATGAAGTTGAACGAGAAGTAGAGAAAGAAGAAATCAAAGAAGAAAAACCAATTGTGACAGAAGTAAAGGAGGTCATTCCTGATGTAACAAAACCATTAATAACTCAACTAATAGAACATGAAGACTTAATCAAGGAAATTCATGAAATGAAGAGATTAGGTAGGCCAAGAGAAGAAATTATTGAATATATTGAAATCCACAGAAAACAACTTCGGTGCAGAGCTAAGGTTGAAGTTTCAAAAGAAGAAAAAGAACTTATTGAAAATATGATTAAGGAAACAGATGAAGTTGAGAAAGACATTGGAGTGAAAATTGAAGAAATCAAGAAAGAGGAGAAACCACTTCTAGAAAAACCAACTGTGACAGAGGTGAAAGAGGAAAAGGAGAAGGACATTCCTGATGTGACCAAACCAGTAGAACCTGAAAAGGTCGAACATGTAGACATTATTGAAGAAATTTATGAAATGAGGAGATTAGGTAGGTCTAGGAAAGAAATAATTGAATATATTGAAATCCACAGACGAAGATTACGTGACAGAGCTAAGGTAGAAGTTTCCAAAGATGAAAAAGAACTTCTTGAAAAGCAGATGAAAGAAATTGATGAAGTCGAGGAAGAAATAGAGAAAGAAGAAATCAAAAAAGAAAAACCAATTGTGACGGAGGAGAAAGAAGTTAAGGAGAAGGTCGTTCCTGATGTGACCAAACCATTAGAACCTGAAAAGGTCGAACATGTAGACATTATTGAAGAAATTTATGAAATGAGGAGAATAGGTAGGTCTAGGAAAGAAATAATTGAATATATTGAAATCCACAGACGAAGATTACGTGACAGAGCTAAGGTAGAAGTTTCCAAAGATGAAAAAGAACTTCTTGAAAAGCAGATGAAGGAAATAGATGAACTTGAAGAAGTAGAAAAAGAAGAAATTAAAAAAGAAAAACCACTCGAAGAGAAACCAATTGTGACAGAAGTAAAGGAGGAGGTCATTCCTGATGTAACCAAACCATTAATAACTCAACTAATAGAACATGAAGACATTATCAAAGAAATTCATGAAATGAAGAGATTAGGTAGGCCAAGAGAAGAAATTATTGAATATATTGAAATCCACAGAAAACAACTTCGGTACAGAGCTAAGGTTGAAGTTTCAAAAGAAGAAAAAGAACTTCTTGATAATATGATTAAGGAAGTAGATGAAGTTGAGAAAGGAGTACTGGTGGAAGAAGTTACAAAATTGAAAGTTGAAGAAAAACCAATTGTGACAGAGGAGAAAGAAGATAAGGAGAAGGCTGTTCCTGTTGTAACCAAACCATTAAAACCTGAAAAGGTCGAACATGTAGACATAATTGAAGAAATTTATGAAATGAGGAGATTAGGTAGGTCTAGGGAAGAAATAATTGAATATATTGAAATTCACAGACGAAGATTACGTGACAGAGCTAAGGTAGAAGTTTCCAAAGATGAAAAAGAACTTCTTGAAGAGCAGATGAAGGAAATTGATGAAGTCGAGGAAGAAATAGAGAAAGAAGAAATCAAAAAAGAAAAACCAATTGTGACGGAGGAGAAAGAAGTTAAGGAGAAGGTCGTTCCTGATGTGACCAAACCATTAGAACCTGAAAAGGTCGAACATGTAGACATTATTGAAGAAATTTATGAAATGAGGAGAATAGGTAGGTCCAGGAAAGAAATAATTGAATATATTGAAATCCACAGACGAAGATTACGTGACAGAGCTAAGGTAGAAGTTTCCAAAGAGGAAAAAGATCTTTTTGAAAAGCAGATGAAGGAAATCGATGAAGTAGAGGAAGAAGTTACAAGAGAAGCAGAGAAAGTAGAAGAAATAAAAGAAGAACCAATTGTCGAAAAGCTTTTGACAGAAAAGAAAGAGGAAAAGGTTCTCCCTGATGTAACCAAGCCATTATTAACTGAAGAGGTAAAAGACATTGATATCACTGAAGAAATTGAAGAAATGAGGCGATTAGGCAAGACAACGAAAGAAATTGCTGAATATATTGAAATCCACGAAAGGAAACAACGCGAAAGAGTTGAACTTGAAGTAGCCAAAGAGGAAAAAGAAATAAAGAAAAAAGTTGCAAAAGAAGTGGAGGAAATTACAAAAGTTAAGAAAGATGAAATTCTCAAAAAAGATGAAAAGAAAGAAGAAATTGAGAAAGAAATAAAGAAAATAGAAGATATCCCTAAAGTAGCAAAAGAAGTTATTGAAGAAATAAAGAAAGCTGAAGACATTGCCAAAGTTGACAAAATCCCTGAAGAATTAAAGGAAATTAAAGTAATCCATACAGAAAAAGAAGTTATTGAAGAAGTAAAGGAAGTAGAAGAAATTCCCAAAGAAGAAAAAGAAGTTACTGAAGAAGTCAAGGAAGTAGAAACAATTCCTAAGGAAGTAAAGAAAGTAGAAGAAATTCCCAAAGAAGAAAAAGAAGTTATTGAAGAAGTCAAGGAAGTAGAAGAAATTCCTAAGGAAGTAAAGAAAGTAGAAGAAATTCCAAAAGAAAAAGAAGTTATTGAAGAAGTCAAGGAAGTAGAAGAAATTCCTAAGGAAGTAAAGAAAGTAGAAGAAATTCCAAAAGAAAAAGAAGTTATTGAAGAAGTCAAGGAAGTTGAAGAAATTCCTAAGGAAGTAAAGAAAGTAGAAGAAATTCCTAAGGAAGTAAAGAAAGTAGAAGAAATTCCTAAGGAAGTAAAGAAAGTAGAAGAAATTCCAAAAGAAAAAGAAGTTATTGAAGAAGTCAAGGAAGTAGAAGAAATTCCTAAGGAAGTAAAGAAAGTAGAAGAAATTCCTAAGGAAGTAAAGAAAGTAGAAGAAATTCCTAAGGAAGTAAAGAAAGTAGAAGAAATTCCTAAGGAAGTAAAGAAAGTAGAAGAAATTCCTAAGGAAGTAAAGAAAGTAGAAGAAATTCCAAAAGAAAAAGAAGTTATTGAAGAAGTCAAGGAAGTAGAAGAAATTCCTAAGGAAGTAAAGAAAGTAGAAGAAATTCCTAAGGAAGTAAAGAAAGTAGAAGAAATTCCTAAGGAAGTAAAGAAAGTAGAAGAAATTCCTAAGGAAGTAAAGAAAGTAGAAGAAATTCCTATGGAAGTAAAGAAAGTAGAAGAAATTCCTAAGGAAGTAAAGAAAGTAGAAGAAATTCCTAAGGAAGTAAAGAAAGTAGAAGAAATTCCTATGGAAGTAAAGAAAGTAGAAGAAATTCCCAAAGAAGAAAAAGAAGTTATTGAAGAAGTCAAGGAAGTTGAAGAAATTCCTAAGGAAGTAAAGAAAGTAGAAGAGATTCCAAAAGAAAAAGAAGTTATTGAAGAAGTCAAGGAAGTAGAAGAAATTCCTACGGAAGTAAAGAAAGTAGAAGAAATTCCTAAGGAAGTAAAGAAAGTAGAAGAAATTCCAAAAGAAAAAGAAGTTATTGAAGAAGTCAAGGAAGTAGAAGAAATTCCTAAGGAAATAAAGAAAGTAGAAGAAATTCCTAAGGAAGTAAAGAAAGTAGAAGAAATTCCCAAAGAAGAAAAAGAAGTTATTGAAGAAGTCAAGGAAGTAGAAGAAATTCCTAAGGAAGTAAAGAAAGTAGAAGAAATTCCAAAAGAAAAAGAAGTTATTGAAGAAGTCAAGGAAGTAGAAGAAATTCCTAAGGAAGTAAAGAAAGTAGAAGAAATTCCAAAAGAAAAAGAAGTTATTGAAGAAGTCAAGAAAGTAGAAGAAATTCCTAAGGAAGTAAAGAAAGTAGAAGAAATTCCTAAGGAAGTAAAGAAAGTAGAAGAAATTCCTAAGGAAGTAAAGAAAGTAGAAGAAATTCCTAAGGAAGTAAAGAAAGTAGAAGAAATTCCTAAGGAAGTAAAGAAAGTAGAAGAAATTCCTATGGAAGTAAAGAAAGTAGAAGAAATTCCCAAAGAAGAAAAAGAAGTTATTGAAGAAGTCAAGGAAGTTGAAGAAATTCCTAAGGAAGTAAAGAAAGTAGAAGAAATTCCTAAGGAAGTAAAGAAAGTAGAAGAAATTCCTAAGGAAGTAAAGAAAGTAGAAGAAATTCCAAAAGAAAAAGAAGTTATTGAAGAAGTCAAGGAAGTAGAAGAAATTCCTAAGGAAGTAAAGAAAGTAGAAGAAATTTCCAAAGAAAAAGAATTTATTGAAGAAGTAAAGAAAGTAGAAGAAATTCCCAAAGAAAAAGAATTTATTGAAGAAGTAAAGAAAGTAGAAGAAATTCCCAAAGAAAAAGAATTTATTGAAGAAGTAAAGAAAGTAGAAGAAATTCCAAGGGAAGTAAAGAAAGTAGAAGAAATTCCCAAAGAAGAAAAAGAAGTTATTGAAGAAGTCAAGGAAGTAGAAGAAATTCCTAAAGAAGTAAAGAAAGTAGAAGAAATTCCTAAGGAAGTGAAGAAAGTAGAAGAAATTCCTAAAGAGGAAAAAGAAGTTATTGAAGAAGTAAAGAAAGTAGAAGAAATTCCCAAAGAAGAAAAGGTTATTGAAGAAGTCAAGGAAGTAGAAGAAATTCCTAAGGAAGTAAAGAAAGTAGAAGAAATTTCTAAAGAAAAGAAAGTAGAAGAAATTCCCAAAGAAGTAAAGAAAGTTGAGGAAATCCCCAAAGAAGAAATCCCTGCACTTGAAAAAGTTGTTGAAGAAGTAAAGAAAGTAGAAGAAATTCCCAAAGAAGAAAAGGTTATTGAAGAAGTCAAGGAAGTAGAGGAAATTCCTAAGGAAGTAAAGAAAGTAGAAGAAATTTCTAAAGAAAGGAAAGTAGAAGAAAGTCCCAAAGAAGTAAAGAAAGTTGAGGAAATCCCCAAAGAAGAAATCCTTAAACTAGAAAAAGAAGTTATTGAAGAAGTAAAGAAAGTAGAAGAAATTCCCAAAGAAGAAAAAGAAGTTATTGAAGAAGTAGAGAAAGTGGAAGAAATTCCCAAAGAAGTAAAGAAAGTTGAGGAAATCCCCAAAGAAGAAATCCCTGCACTTGAAAAAGTTGTTGAACTAAAGAAAGTAGAAGAAATTCCTAAAGAAGTAAAGAAAGTAGAAGAAATTCCTAAAGAAGTAAAGAAAGTAGAAATCCCTACAGAAGAAATTCCTACACTAGAAAAAGAAGTTATTGAAGAAGTAATGAAAGTAGAAGAAATTCCCAAAGAAGTAAAGAAAGTTGAGGAAATCCCCAAAGAAGAAATCCCTGCACTTGAAAAAGTTGTTGAACTAAAGAAAGTAGAAGAAATTCCTAAAGAAGTAAAGAAAGTAGAAGAAATTCCTAAAGAAGTAAAGAAAGTAGAAGAAATTCCTAAAGAAGTAAAGAAAGTAGAAGAAATTCCTAAAGAAGTAAAGAAAGTAGAAGAAATTCCAAAAGAAAAAGAAGTTATTGAAGAAGTCAAGGAAGTAGAAGAAATTCCTAAGGAAGTAAAGAAAGTAGAAGAAATTCCTAAGGAAGTAAAGAAAGTAGAAGAAATTCCCAAAGAAGAAAAAGAAGTTATTGAAGAAGTAGAGAAAGTAGAAGAAATTCCTAAAGAAGTAAAGAAAGTAGAAATCCCTACAGAAGAAATTCCTACACTAGAAAAAGAAGTTATTGAAGAATTAAAGAAAGTAGAAGAAATTCCCAAAGAAGTAAAGAAAGTTGAGGAAATCCCCAAAGAAGAAATCCCTGCACTTGAAAAAGTTGTTGAACTAAAGAAAGTAGAAGAAATTCCTAAAGAAGTAAAGAAAGTAGAAGAAATTCCTAAAGAAGTAAAGAAAGTAGAAGAAATTCCTAAGGAAGTAAAGAAAGTAGAAGAAATTCCTAAAGAAGTAAAGAAAGTAGAAGAAATTTCTAAAGAGGAAAAAGAAGTTATTGAAGAGGCAAAGAAAGTAGAAGAACTTCCTAAAGCAGTAAAGAAATTAGAAGAAATTCCTAAGGAAGTGAAGAAAGTAGAAGAAATACCTAAACTTGAAAAAGATGTTATTGAAGAAGTAAAGAAAGTAGAAGAAATTCCCAAAGAAGAAAGAGAAGTTATTGAAGAAATTAAGAAAGTAGAAGAAATTCCTAAGGAAGTAAAGAAAGTAGAAGAAATTCCGATAGAAGAAAAAGAAGTTATTGAAGAAGTCAAGGAAGTCGAAGAAATTCCTAAGGAAGTAAAGAAAGTAGAAGAAATTCCCAAAGAAGAAAAGGAAGTTGAGGAAATCCCCAAAGAAGAAATCCCTGCACTTGAAAAAGTTGTTGAAGAAGTAAAGAAAGTCGAAGAAATTCCTAAAGAAGTAAAGAAAGTAGAAGAAATTCCCAAAGAAGAAAAAGAAGTTATTGAAGAAGTAAAGAAAGTAGAAGAAATTCCCAAAGAAGTAAAGAAAGTTGAGGAAATCCCCAAAGAAGAAATCCCTGCACTTGAAAAAGTTGTTGAAGAAGTAAAGAAAGTCGAAGAAATTCCTAAAGTAAAGAAAGTATTAGAAATTCCCAAAGAAGAAAAAGAAGTTATTGAAGAAGTAAAGAAAGTAGAAGAAATTCCCAAAGAAGTAAAGAAAGTTGAGGAAATCCCCAAAGAAGAAATCCCTGCACTTGAAAAAGTTGTTGAAGAAGTAAAGAAAGTCGAAGAAATTCCTAAAGAAGTAAAGAAAGTAGAAGAAATTCCCAAAGAAGAAAAAGAAGTTATTGAAAAAGTAAAGAAAGTAGAAGAAATTCCAAAAGAAGTAAAGAAAGTTGAGGAAATCCCTGCACTTGAAAAAGAAGTTATTGAAGAAGTAAAGAAAGTCGAAGAAATTCCTAAGGAAGTGAAGAAGGTAGAAGAACTCCCTGAAGAAGTAAAGAAAGTTGAGGAAATTCCAAAAGAAGTGAAGAAAGAAGAAATTCCTAAGGAAGTAAAGAAAGTAGAAGAAATTCCTGAAGTAAAGAAAGAAGTAATTCCAGAAGTAAAGGAAGTTGAGGAAATTCCGAAAGAAGTAACGAAAGTTGAAGAAATCCCTAAAGAAGAAATCCCTGCACTTGAAAAAGTTGTTGAAGTAAAGAAAGTCGAAGAAATTCCTAAAGATGTAAGGAAAGAAGAAATTCCTAAGGAAGTAAAGAAAGTAGAAGAAATTCCTGAAGTAAAGAAAGTAGAAGTAATTCCAGAAGTAAAGGAAGTTGAGGAAATTCCGAAAGAAGTAACGAAAGTTGAAGAAATCCCTAAAGAAGAAATCCCTGCACTTGAAAAAGTTGTTGAAGAAGTAAAGAAAGTAGAAGAAATTCCTAAAGAAGTAAAGAAAGTAGAAGAAATTCCCAAAGAAGTAAAGAAAGTTGAGGAAATCCCCAAAGAAGAAATCCGTGCACTTGAAAAAGAAGTTGTTGAAGAAGTAAAGGAATTCGAAGAAATTCCTAAAGAAGTAAAGAAAATAGAAGAAATTCCTAAGGAAGTGAAGAAAGTAGAAGAAATTCCCAAAGAGGAAAAAGAAGTTATTGAAGAGGTAAAGAAAGTAGAAGAAATTCCTAAAGAAGTAACGAAAGTAGAAGAAATTCCTAAGGAAGTGAAGAAGGTAGAAGAACTCCCTGAAGAAGTAAAGAAAGTTGAGGAAATTCCTAGAGAAGTAAAGAAAGAAGAAATTCCTGAAGAAGTAAAGAAAGTAGAAGTAATTCCCGAAGAAGTAAAGGAAGTTGAGGAAATTCCGAAAGAAGTAACGAAAGTTGAAGAAATCCCTAAAGAAGAAATCTCTAAACTTGAAAAAGAAGTAAAGAAAGTAGAAGAAATTCATAAAGAGGAAAAAGAAGTTATTGAAGAGGTAAAGAAAGTAGAAATCCCTAAAGAAGAAATTCCTACACTAGAAAAAGAAGAAATCCCTACACTAGAAAAAGAAGTTATTGAAGTAGTAAAGAAAGTAGAAGAAATTCCCAAAGAAGAAAAAGAAGTTATTGAAGAAATAAAGAAAGTAGAAGAAATTCCTAAAGAAGTCAAGAAAGTAGAAGAAATTCCCAAAGAAGAAAAAGAAGTTATTGAAGTAGTAAAGAAAGTAGAAGAAATTCCCAAAGAAGAAAAAGAAGTTATTGAAGTAGTAAAGAAAGTAGAAGAAATTCCCAAAGAAGCAAAGAAAGTTGAGGAAATTCCTAAAGAAGGAAAGAAAATAGAAGAAATTCCCAAAGAAGAAAAAGTTATCGAAGAAGTAAAGAAGGTTGAAGAAATCCTTAAACTAGAAAAGGAAGTTATTGAAGAAGTAAAGAAAGTAGAAGAAATTCCCAAAGAAGAAAAAGAAGTTATTGAAGAAGTAAAGAAAGTAGAGGAAATTCCCAAAGAAGAAAAAGAAGTTATTGAAGAAGTAAAGAAAGTAGAAATCCCCAAAGAAGAAATTCCCACACTAGAAAAAGAAGAAATCCCTACACTAGAAAAAGAAGTTATTGAAGAAGTAAAGAAAGTAGACGAAATTCCCAAAGAAGCAAAGAAGGTTGAGGAAATTCCTAAAGAAAAGAAAGAAGAAACTCCCAAAGAAGAAAAAGAAGTTATCGAAGAAGTAAAGAAGGTTGAAGAAATCCCTAAACTAGAAAAGGAAGTTATTGAAGAAGTAGAGAAAGTAGAAGAAATTCCTAAAGAAGTAAAGAAAGTAGAAATCCCTAAAGAAGAAATTCCTACACTAGAAAAAGAAGTTATTGAAGAAGTAAAGAAAGTAGAAGAAATTCCCAAAGAAGCAAAGAAAGTTGAGGTTATTACTAAAGAAAAGAAAGTAGAAGAAATTCCCAAAGAAGAAAAAGAAGTTATCGAAGAAGTAAAGAAGGTTGAAGAAATCCTTAAACTAGAAAAGGAAGTTACTGAAGAAGTAAAGAAAGTAGAAGAAATTCCCAAAGAAAAAGAAGTTATTGAAGAAGTAAAGAAAGTAGAAATCCCTAAAGAAGAAATTCCTACACTGGAAAAAGAAGAAATCGCTACACTAGAAAAAGAAGTTATTGAAGTAGTAAAGAAAGTAGAAGAAATTCCCAAAGAAGCAAAGAAAGTTGAGGAAATTCCTAAAGAAGAAAAGAAAGTAGAAGAAATTTCCAAAGAAAAAGTTATCGAAGAAGTAAAGGTTGAAGAAATCCTTAAACTAGATAAGGAAGTTATTGAAGAAGTAAAGAAAGTAAAAGAAATTCCCAAAGAAGAAGAAAAAGAAGTTATTGAAGAAGTAGAGAAAGTAGAAGAAATTCCTAAAGAAGTAAAGAAAGTAGAAATCCCTAAAGAAGAAATTCCTACATTAGAAAAAGAAGTTATTGAAGAAGTAAAGAAAGTAGAAGAAATTCCCAAAGAAGCAAAGAAGGTTGAGGAAATTACTAAAGAAAAGAAAGTAGAAGAAATTCCCAAAGAAGAAAAAGAAGTTATCGAAGAAGTAAAGAAGGTTGAAGAAATCCCTAAACTAGAGAAGGAAGTTACTGAAGAAGTAAAGAAAGTAGAAGAAATTCCTAAAGAGGTAAAGAAAGTTGAAATCCGAAAAGAAGAAAAAGAAGTTGTTGTAGTAAAGAAAGTAGAAGAAATGGAAATTGTTGAAGTAAAGAAGTTAGAAGAAATTACTAAAGAAGAAAGGGAAGTTGTTGAAGTAAAGAAAGTAGAAGAAATTACTAAAGAAGAAAGGGAAGTTGCTGAAGAAATAAAGACAGTAGAAGAAATTACCAAAGAAGAAAAGGAAGTTGTTGAAGTAAAGAAAGTAGAAGAAATTACCAAAGAAGAAAGGGAAGTTGCTGAAGAAATAAAGACGGTAAAAGAAATTACCAAAGAAGAAAAGGAAGTTGTTGAAGTAAAGAAAGTAGAGGAAATCACAAAAGAAGAAAAAGTTGAAGTAGAAAAAGTAGAAGTTACCAAAGAAGAAAAGGAAATTGCTGAAGAAGTAAAGAAAGTAGATGACGTTACAAAGGTAGAGAAAGAAATTATTGAAAGGGAAGAAAAGAAAGAAAAATTAAAAGAAGTGTTTGAAGAGGTAAAGAAAGTTGATGCAAAGGAAATTAAAGTAAGTAAGTTGCTGGATAAGCAAAGGGACCAAATTACCGAATATATTGAAACACAGGAATTGACTGAGAAGGAAGATTTAGTTAGTAAGGAGGCTGTTAGTGTAGTATGTGATATTAGTGATAAAGTTCTCAAGACAGACATTTCCGTGATCGAGAAAAAGGAAGTTACTGTAAAGAGAGTGGAGGAGATAGTCGAGGTTACAGAAAAAGAAATCGTAGAAGAAAAACTTAAAATTGATGTTACAACCAAGGAGTTAGATGATACAGCTGCATCTTTATCTCCTAAGAGTGATATTTCTATCAGTGTTAAAAGTGATATCAGTGGTAAGCTTATTCTTGAGGAAGACATTACCCTTGAGATGGATGAAAAAGTCAAAGAACTTCCAGAATCCTCAAAAAGTGATATTTCTATTAGTGCAAAGAGTGATGTTAGTTTAAAAGATATCACGGACATTAAAACTGATATTACCAAGGAACTGGAAGAAACACATAAAAAGGACATTCTTGATAGTGAGGAAACTGTCACCTCACCAGAAACTATGAAAAAAGGACTTGTGATGGTGGCTAGTGATGTCAGTACTCGAGATGTTATTGATGAAACTCTCGAAAAAGATGTTAAGAAAACAACGGACACAGTTCCTTTGTCTCCCAAAAGTGACTTATCCGTTAGTGTAACTAGCGATATTAGTACTACGGACAAAATAGAAGGCCTTATAATTGCTGATGCCGATGTAATAGAAGCTCCTGCATCTCCTTCGAGTGACATTTCTGTGAGTGTTAAGAGTGAAGTCAGTTCTAAGGAAGCAAAGGAAGACATTTCCAAAAAATCAGAGGAAGAGGTCCCACTTTCTCCTAAGAGTGACATCTCTGTCAGTGTAAAGAGTGATGTCAGTGCTAAGGAGGTTAAAGAAGCCTTAATAATTGATATTACAAAGAAACCAACAGAAGAAGCTCCAGTATCTCCTAAGAGTGACATCTCTGTGAGTGTAAAGAGTGAAGTCAGTTCTAAGGAAGCAAAGGAAGACATTTCCAAAAAATCAGAGGAAGAGGTCCCACTTTCTCCTAAGAGTGATATCTCTGTCAGTGTAAAGAGTGATGTCAGTGCTAAGGAGGTTAAAGAAGCCTTAATAATTGATATTACAAAGAAACCAACAGAAGAAGCTCCAGTATCTCCTAAGAGTGACATCTCTGTGAGTGTAAAGAGTGAAGTTAGTTCTAAGGAAGCAAAGGAAGACATTTCCAAAAAATCAGAGGAAGAGGTCCCACTTTCTCCTAAGAGTGATATCTCTGTCAGTGTAAAGAGTGATGTCAGTGCTAAGGAGGTTAAAGAAGCCTTAATAATTGATATTACAAAGAAACCAACAGAAGAAGCTCCAGTATCTCCTAAGAGTGATATCTCTGTGAGCGTAAAGAGTGATGTCAGTTTAAAGGAAGATGTCTCCAAGAAATCAGTTGAAGAGGTCCCACTTTCTCCAAAGAGTGACATCTCCGGAAGTGTTAAGAGTGATGTCAGTGCTAAGGAGACTAAAGAAGAAGCCTTTGTAATTGATATTTCAAAGAAACCAACAGAAGAAGCCCCAGTATCCCCTAAGAGTGACATCTCTGTGAGTGTAAAGAGTGACGTCAGTAAGGAGGCTGAAGAAGCCTTAATAATTGATATTACAAAGAAACCAACTGAAGAAGCTCCAGTATCTCCTAAGAGTGACATCTCTGTGAGTGTAAAGAGTGAAGTCAGTTCTAAGGAAGCAAAGGAAGACATTTCCAAGAAATCAGAGGAAGATGTCCCACTTTCTCCTAAGAGTGACATCTCTGTCAGTGTAAAGAGTGAAGTCAGTTCTAAGGAAGCAAAGGAAGACATTTCCAAAAAATCAGTTGAAGAGGTCCCACTTTCTCCTAAGAGTGACATCTCTGTCAGTGTAAAGAGTGAAGTCAGTTCTAAGGAAGCAAAGGAAGACATTTCCATGAAATCAGAGGAAGAGGTCCCACTTTCTCCTAAGAGTGACATCTCCGTCAGTGTAAAGAGTGATGTCAGTGCTAAGGAGGTTAAAGAAGCCTTAATAATTGATATTACAAAGAAACCAACAGAAGAAGCTCCAGTATCTCCTAAGAGTGACATCTCTGTGAGTGTAAAGAGTGATGTCAGTGCTAAGGAGATTAAGGAGGACATCCTAATAATTGATGTAACAAAGAAGCCAACTGACGAAACCCCAGTATCTCCCAAGAGTGACATCTCTGTGAGTGTAAAGAGCGATGTCAGTGCTAAGGAAGCTAAAGAAGAAGCCTTAATAATTGATATTACAAAGAAACCAACAGAAGAAGCCCCAGTGTCTCCCAAGAGTGACATCTCTGTGAGTGTAAAGAGTGATGTCAGTTTAAAGGAAGATGTCTCGAAGAAATCAGTTGAAGGGGTCCCACTGTCACCTAAGAGTGACATCTCTGTGAGTGTAAAGAGTGACGTCAGTGCTAAGGAGGCTGAAGAAGCCTTAATTGATATTGCAAAGAAACCAACAGAAGAAGCTCCAGTATCACCTAAAAGTGACATCTCTGTGAGTGTAAAGAGTGATGTCAGTGCTAAGGAGGCTAAAGAAGAAGCCCTGGTAATTGATATTACAAAGAAACCAACAGAAGAAGCTCCAGTATCTCCTAAGAGTGACATCTCTGTGAGTGTAAAGAGTGAAGTCAGTTCTAAGGAAGCAAAGGAAGACATTTCCAAGAAATCAGAGGAAGAGGTCCCACTTTCTCCTAAGAGTGACATCTCCGTGAGTGTAAAGAGTGATGTCAGTGCTAAGGAAGCCAAAGAAGAAGCCTTGGTAATTGATATTACAAAGAAACCAACAGAAGAAGCTCCAGTATCTCCTAAAAGTGACATCTCTGTGAGTGTAAAGAGTGATGTCAGTGCTAAGGAGGCTAAAGAAGAAGCCTTGGTAATTGATATTACAAAGAAACCAACAGAAGAAGCTCCAGTATCTCCTACGAGTGACATCTCTGTGAGTGTAAAGAGTGAAGTCAGTTCTAAGGAAGCAAAGGAAGACATTTCCAAGAAATCAGAGGAAGAGGTCCCACTTTCTCCTAAGAGTGACATCTCTGTGAGTGTAAAGAGTGATGTTAGTGCTAAGGAGATTAAGGAGGACATCCTAATAATTGATGTAACACAGAAGCCAACTGAAGAAGCCCCAATATCTCCCAAGAGTGACATCTCTGTGAGTGTAAAGAGTGATGTCAGTTTAAAGGAGGATGTCTCGAAGAAATCAGTTGAAGAGGTCCCACTGTCTCCTAAGAGTGACATCTCTGTGAGTGTAAAGAGTGACGTCACTGCTAAGGAGGCTGAAGAAGCCTTAATAATTGATATTACAAAGAAACCAACAGAAGAAGCTCCAGTATCTCCTAAGAGTGACATCTCTGTGAGTGTAAAGAGTGAAGTCAGTTCTAAGGAAGCAAAGGAAGACATTTCCAAGAAATCAGAGGAAGAGGTCCCACTTTCTCCTAAGAGTGACATCTCCGTGAGTGTAAAGAGTGATGTCAGTGCTAAAGAAGCCAAAGAAGAAGCCTTGGTAATTGATATTACAAAGAAACCAACAGAAGAAGCTCCAGTATCTCCTAAGAGTGACATCTCTGTGAGTGTAAGGAGTGAAGTCAGTTCTCAGGAAGTAAAGGAAGACATTTCCAAGAAATCAGAGGAAGAGGTCCCACTTTCTCCTAAGAGTGACATCTCTGTCAGTGTAAAGAGTGATGTCAGTTCTAAGGAATCAAAGGAAGAAATTTCCAAAAAATCAGAGGAAGAGATTCCACTGTCTCCTAAGAGTGACATCTCTGTGAGTGTAAAGAGTGATGTCAGTGCTAAGGAAGCTAAAGAAGAAGCCTTAATAATTGATATACCAAAAAAACCAACAGAAGAAGCTCCAGTATCTCCAAAAAGTGACATCTCTGTGAGTGTAAAGAGTGATGTCAGTGCTAAGGAAGCTAAAGAAGCCTTAATAATTGATATAACAAAGAAACCAACAGAAGAAGCTCCAGTATCTCCTAAGAGTGACATCTCTGTGAGTGTAAAGAGTGAAGTCAGTTCTAAGGAAGCAAAGGAAGACATTTCCAAGAAATCAGAGGAAGAGGTCCCACTTTCTCCTAAGAGTGACATCTCCGTGAGTGTAAAGAGTGATGTCAGTGCTAAAGAAGCCAAAGAAGAAGCCTTGGTAATTGATATTACAAAGAAACCAACAGAAGAAGCTCCAGTATCTCCTAAGAGTGACATCTCTGTGAGTGTAAGGAGTGAAGTCAGTTCTCAGGAAGTAAAGGAAGACATTTCCAAGAAATCAGAGGAAGAGGTCCCACTTTCTCCTAAGAGTGACATCTCTGTCAGTGTAAAGAGTGATGTCAGTTCTAAGGAATCAAAGGAAGAAATTTCCAAAAAATCAGAGGAAGAGATTCCACTGTCTCCTAAGAGTGACATCTCTGTGAGTGTAAAGAGTGATGTCAGTGCTAAGGAAGCTAAAGAAGAAGCCTTAATAATTGATATAACAAAAAAACCAACAGAAGAAGCTCCAGTATCTCCAAAAAGTGACATCTCTGTGAGTGTAAAGAGTGATGTCAGTGCTAAGGAAGCTAAAGAAGCCTTAATAATTGATATAACAAAGAAACCAACAGAAGAAGCTCCAGTATCTCCTAAGAGTGACATCTCTGTCAGTGTAAAGAGTGATGTCAGTGCTAAGGAATCAAAGGAAGACATTTCCAAAAAATCAGAGGAAGAGATTCCACTTTCTCCTAAGAGTGACATCTCTGTGAGTGTAAAGAGTGATGTCAGTGCTAAGGAATCAAAGGAAGACATTTCCAAAAAATCAGAGGAAGAGATTCCGCTGTCTCCTAAGAGTGATATCTCTGTCAGTGTAAAGAGTGATGTCAGTGCTAAGGAGATAAAGGAGGACATCCTAATTTTTGATGTAACAAAGAAGCCAACTGAAGAAGCCCCAGTATCTCCCAAGAGTGACATCTCTGTGAGTGTAAAGAGTGATGTCAGTGCTAAGGAAGCTAAAGAAGAAGCCTTAATAATTGATATCACAAAGAAACCAACAGAGGACGCTCCAATATCTCCTAAGAGTGACATCTCTGTGAGTGTAAAGAGTGAAGTCAGTTCTAAGGAAGCAAAGGAAGACATTTCCAAGAAATCAGAGGAAGAGGTCCCACTTTCTCCTAAGAGTGACATCTCCGTGAGTGTAAAGAGTGATGTCAGTGCTAAGGAAGCAAAGGAAGACATTTCCAAGAAATCAGAGGAAGAGGTCCCACTTTCTCCTAAGAGTGACATCTCCGTGAGTGTAAAGAGTGATATCAGTGCTAAGGAGGCAAAAGAAGACGCCTTGGTAATTGATATTACAAAGAAACCAACAGAAGAAGCTCCAGTATCTCCTAAGAGTGACATCTCTGTCAGTGTAAAGAGTGATGTCAGTGCTAAGGAAGCAAAGGAAGACATTTCCAAGAAATCAGAGGAAGAGGTCCCACTTTCTCCTAAGAGTGACATCTCTGTGAGTGTAAAGAGTGATGTCAGTGCTAAGGAAGCAAAGGAAGACATTTCCAAGAAATCAGAGGAAGAGGTCCCACTTTCTCCTAAGAGTGACATCTCCGTGAGTGTAAAGAGTGATGTCAGTGCTAAGGAGGCAAAAGAAGACGCCTTGGTAATTGATATTACAAAGAAACCAACAGAAGAAGCTCCAGTATCTCCTAAGAGTGACATCTCTGTGAGTGTAAAGAGTGATGTCAGTGCTAAGGAAGCAAAGGAAGATATTTCCAAGAAATCAGAGGAAGAGGTCCCACTTTCTCCTAAGAGTGACATCTCCGTGAGTGTAAAGAGTGATGTCAGTGCTAAGGAGGCAAAAGAAGACGCCTTGGTAATTGATATTACAAAGAAACCAACAGAAGAAGCTCCAGTATCTCCTAAGAGTGACATCTCTGTGAGTGTAAAGAGTGATGTCAGTGTAAAGGAAGATATCTCCAAGAAATCAGTTGAAGAGGTCACACTGTCCCCTAAGAGTGACATCTCTGTGACTGTAAAGAGTGACGTCAGTGCTAAGGAGGTTGAAGAAGCCTTAATAATTGATATTACAAAGAAACCAACAGAAGAAGCTCCAGTATCTCCTAAGAGTGACATCTCTGTGAGTGTAAAGAGTGAAGTCAGTTCTAAGGAAGCAAAGGAAGACATTTCCAAGAAATCAGAGGAAGAGGTCCCACTTTCTCCTAAGAGTGACATCTCTGTGAGTGTAAAGAGTGAAGTCAGTTCTAAGGAAGCAAAGGAAGACATTTCCAAGAAATCAGAGGAAGAGGTCCCACTTTCTCCTAAGAGTGACATCTCTGTGAGTGTAAAGAGTGATGTCAGTGCTAAGGAAGCAAAGGAAGACATTTCCAAGAAATCAGAGGAAGAGGTCCCACTTTCTCCTAAGAGTGACATCTCCGTGAGTGTAAAGAGTGATGTCAGTGCTAAGGAGGCTAAAGAAGAAGCCTTAATAATTGATATTACAAAGAAACCAACAGAAGAAGCTCCAGTATCTCCTAAGAGTGACATCTCTGTGAGTGTAAAGAGTGAAGTCAGTTCTAAGGAATCCAAGGAAGACATTTCCAAGAAATCAGAGGAAGAGGTCCCACTTTCTCCTAAGAGTGACATCTCCGTGAGTGTAAAGAGTGATGTCAGTGCTAAGGAGGCTAAAGAAGACGCCTTGGTAATTGATATTACAAAGAAACCAACAGAAGAAGCTCCAGTATCTCCTAAGAGTGACATCTCTGTGAGTGTAAAGAGTGATGTTAGTGCTAAGGAGATTAAGGAGGACATCCTATTAATTGATGTAACAAAGAAGCCAACTGATGAAGCCCCAGTATCTCCCAAGAGTGATATCTCTGTGAGTGTAAAGAGTGAAGTCAGTTCTAAGGAAGCAAAGGAAGACATTTCCAAGAAATCAGAGGAAGAGGTCCCACTTTCTCCTAAGAGTGACATCTCCTTGAGTGTAAAGAGTGATGTCAGTGCTAAGGAGGCTAAAGAAGAAGCCTTAATAATTGATATTACAAAGAAACCAACAGAAGAAGCTCCAGTATCTCCTAAGAGTGACATCTCTGTGAGTGTAAAGAGTGAAGTCAGTTCTAAGGAATCCAAGGAAGACATTTCCAAGAAATCAGAGGAAGAGGTCCCACTTTCTCCTAAGAGTGACATCTCCGTGAGTGTAAAGAGTGATGTCAGTGCTAAGGAGGCTAAAGAAGACGCCTTGGTAATTGATATTACAAAGAAACCAACAGAAGAAGCTCCAGTATCTCCGAAGAGTGACATCTCTGTGAGTGTAAAGAGTGATGTTAGTGCTAAGGAGATTAAGGAGGACATCCTATTAATTGATGTAACAAAGAAGCCAACTGATGAAGCCCCAGTATCTCCCAAGAGTGATATCTCTGTTAGTGTAAAGAGTGATGTCAGTGTAAAGGAAGATATCTCCAAGAAATCAGTTGAAGAGGTCCCACTGTCCCCTAAGAGTGACATCTCTGTGACTGTAAAGAGTGATGTCAGTGCTAAGGAGGCTAAAGAAGAAGCCTTAATAATTGATATCACAAAGAAACCAACAGAAGAAGCTCCAGTATCTCCTAAGAGTGACATCTCTGTGAGTGTAAAGAGTGAAGTCAGTTCTAAGGAAGCAAAGGAAGACATTTCCGAGAAATCAGAGGAAGAGGTCCCACTTTCTCCTAAGAGTGACATCTCTGTCAGTGTAAAGAGTGATGTCAGTGCTAAGGAAGCAAAGGAAGACATTTCCAAGAAATCAGAGGAAGAGGTCCCACTTTCTCCTAAGAGTGACATCTCCGTGAGTTTAAAGAGTGATGTCAGTGCTAAGGAGGCTAAAGAAGGAGCCTTAATAATTGATATTACAAAGAAACCAACAGAAGAAGCTCCAGTATCTCCTAAGAGTGACATCTCTGTCAGTGTAAAGAGTGATGTCAGTGCTAAGGAGATTAAGGAGGACATCCTATTAATTGATGTAACAAAGAAGCCAACTGAAGAAGCCCCAGTGTCTCCCAAGAGTGACATCTCTGTCAGTGTAAAGAGTGATGTCAGTGCTAAGGAGATTAAGGAGGATATCCTAAAAATTGATGTAACAAAGAAGGAAACAGAGGAAGCCCCTGTATCTCCCAAGAGTGACGTCTCTGTGAGTGTAAAGAGTGATGTCAGTTCTAAGGAAGCAAAGGAAGACATTTCCAAGAAATCAGAGGAAGAGGTCCCACTTTCTCCTAAGAGTGAAATCTCTGTGAGTGTAAAGAGTGAAGTCAGTTCTAAGGAAGCAAAGGAAGACATTTCCAAGAAATCAGAGGAAGAGGTCCCACTTTCTCCTAAGAGTGACATCTCCGTGAGTGTAAAGAGTGATGTCAGTGCTAAGGAGGCTAAAGAAGAAGCCTTAATAATTGATATTACAAAGAAACCAACAGAAGAAGCTCCAGTATCTCCTAAGAGTGACATCTCTGTGAGTGTAAAGAGTGAAGTCAGTTCAAAGGAATCCAAGGAAGACATTTCCAAGAAATCAGAGGAAGATGTCCCACTTTCTCCTAAGAGTGACATCTCTGTCAGTGTAAAGAGTGATGTCAGTGCTAAGGAAGCAAAGGAAGACATTTCCAAGAAATCAGAGGAAGAGGTCCCACTTTCTCCTAAGAGTGACATCTCCGTGAGTGTAAAGAGTGATGTCAGTGCTAAGGAGGCTAAAGAAGGAGCCTTAATAATTGATATTACAAAGAAACCAACAGAAGAAGCTCCAGTATCTCCTAAGAGTGACATCTCTGTCAGTGTAAAGAGTGATGTCAGTGCTAAGGAGATTAAGGAGGACATCCTATTAATTGATGTAACAAAGAAGCCAACTGAAGAAGCCCTAGTGTCTCCCAAGAGTGACATCTCTGTCAGTGTAAAGAGTGATGTCAGTGCTAAGGAGATTAAGGAGGATATCCTAAAAATTGATGTAACAAAGAAGGAAACAGAGGAAGCCCCTGTATCTCCCAAGAGTGACGTCTCTGTGAGTGTAAAGAGTGATGTCAGTTCTAAGGAAGCAAAGGAAGACATTTCCAAGAAATCAGAGGAAGAGGTCCCACTTTCTCCTAAGAGTGACATCTCTGTGAGTGTAAAGAGTGAAGTCAGTTCTAAGGAAGCAAAGGAAGACATTTCCAAGAAATCAGAGGAAGAGGTCCCACTTTCTCCTAAGAGTGACATCTCCGTGAGTGTAAAGAGTGATGTCAGTGCTAAGGAGGCTAAAGAAGAAGCCTTAATAATTGATATTACAAAGAAACCAACAGAAGAAGCTCCAGTATCTCCTAAGAGTGACATCTCTGTGAGTGTAAAGAGTGAAATCAGTTCTAAGGAATCCAAGGAAGACATTTCCAAGAAATCAGAGGAAGAGGTCCCACTTTCTCCTAAGAGTGACATCTCTGTCAGTGTAAAGAGTGATGTTAGTGCTAAGGAGGCTAAAGAAGGAGCCTTAATAATTGATATTACAAAGAAACCAACAGAAGAAGCTCCAGTATCTCCTAAGAGTGACATCTCTGTGAGTGTAAAGAGTGATGTCAGTGCTAAGGAAGCAAAGGAAGACATTTCCAAGAAATCAGAGGAAGAGGTCCCACTTTCTCCTAAGAGTGACATCTCCGTGAGTGTAAAGAGTGATGTCAGTGCTAAGGAGGCTAAAGAAGGAGCCTTAATAATTGATATTACAAAGAAACCAACAGAAGAAGCTCTAGTATCTCCCAAGAGTGACATCTCTGTGAGTGTAAAGAGTGATGTCTGTTCTAAGGAGATTAAGGAGGACATCCTATTAATTGATGTAACAAAGAAGCCAACTGAAGAAGCTCCAGTATCTCCTAAGAGTGACATCTCAGTGAGTGTAAAGAGTGAAGTCAGTTCTAAGGAAGCAAAGGAAGACATTTCCAAGAAATCAGAGGAAGAGGTCCCACTGTCTCCAAAGAGTGACATCTCTGTGAGTGTAAAGAGTGATGTCAGTTCTAAGGAGATTAAGGTAGACATCCTAAAAATTGACGTATCGAAGAAGCCAATTGAGGAAGCCCCAGTATCTCCCAAGAGTGACATCTCTGTGAGTGAAAAGAGTGATGTCAGTTTAAAGGAAGATGTTTCCAAGAAATCAATTGAAGAGGTCCCACTTTCTCCTAAGAGTGACATCTCTGTGAGTGTAAAGAGTGATGTCAGTGCTAAGGAAGCAAAGGAAGATATTTCCAAGAAATCAGAGGAAGAGGTCCCACTTTCTCCTAAGAGTGACATCTCTGTGAGTGTAAAGAGTGATGTCAGTGCAAAGGAAGACATTTCCAGGAAATCAAAGGAAGAGGTCCCACTTTCTCCTAAGAGTGACATCTCTGTGAGTGTAAAGAGTGATGTCAGTGCTAAGGAAGCAAAGGAAGACATTTCCAAGAAATCAGAGGAAGAGGTCCCACTTTCTCCTAAGAGTGACATCTCTGTGAGTGTAAAGAGTGATGTCAGTGCTAAGGAAGCAAAGGAAGACATTTCCAAGAAATCAGAGGAAGAGGTCCCACTTTCTCCAAAGAGTGACATCTCTGTGAGTGTAAAGAGTGATGTCAGTGCTAAAGAAGCTAAAGTAGAAGCCTTAATAATTGATATTACAAAGAAACCAACAGAAGCTCCAGTATCTCCTAAGAGTGACATCTCTGTCAGTGCGAAGAGTGAAGTCAGTTCAAAGGAAGACATTTCCAAGAAATCAATTGAAGAGGTCCCACTTTCTCCTAAGAGTGACATCTCTGTTAGTGTAAAGAGTGATGTCAGTGCTAAGGAAGCAAAGGAAGACATTTCCAAGAAATCAGAGGAAGAGGTCCCACTTTCTCCTAAGAGTGACATCTCTGTGAGTGTAAAGAGTGATGTCAGTGCTAAAGAAGCTAAAGTAGAAGCCTTAATAATTGATATTACAAAGAAACCAACAGAAGAAGCTCCAGTATCTCCTAAGAGTGACATCTCTGTCAGTGCTAAGAGTGAAGTCAGTTCAAAGGAAGACATTTCCAAGAAATCAAAGGAAGTGGTCCCACTTTCTCCAAAGAGTGACATCTCTGTGAGTGTAAAGAGTGATGTCAGTGCTAAGGAGACTAAAGAAGAAGCCTTAATATTTGATATTACAAAGAAACCAATAGAAGAAGCTCCAGCATCTCCAAAGAGTGACATCTCTGTCAGTGCAAAGAGTGATATCAGTGCTAAGGAGTTAAAGGAAGATATTACAAAAAAACCTACAGAAGAAGCTCCTCTGTCCCCTATGAGTGACCTATCCGTTAGTATTAAGAGTGATGTCAGCGCAACGGAATTGAAAGAAGATTTAATAAAGAAACCCGCAGAAAAGGCCCCATTGTCTCCTAAGGGTGATCTCTCGATCAGTGCAAAGAGTGATGTCACTTTAGAAGATGTTGAGGCGGAAATCTTCGCAGATGATATATCTCGGAAGACAACTGAAGAAGCCCCTCTTTCTCCAAAGAGTGACGTCTCTGTTAGCGTTAAGAGTGATATCAGCTCAAAAAGTGAAGAAGTTAGCAGTAAAGTTAAGGAAATTCTACTTTCTCCTAAGAGTGATATATCTGTTAGCATGAAGAGTGACGTTAGTTCCAAGGAAAGTAAAAAGGAAGAGCATCCACTGGACATTGCTAAGAAAGACGCCGAAGTTGTACCAGTCTCTCCAACGAGTGATGTCGCTTCTAGTGTAAAGAGTGAACCTAGCTCCAAGGAGGTATCAAAGAAATCTGCCGATGAAGTTCCTGTTTCTCCTAAGAGTGACATTTCTGTTAGTATGAAGAGCGATTTCAGTTCAAAAGAGAGCAAGAAAGAAGAGCGTCCAGTAGACCTAACCGAAAAGGAATCTCCAAAGAGTGACCTTACCCCCAGTATCAAGAGTGAACCCAGTTCACTAGAAGTTTCAAAGAAATCTACCGATGAAGCTCCATTATCTCCCAAAAGTGACGTATCTGTAAGTGTAAAGAGTGATATTAGCTTAAAGGAGGCAAAGGAAGATATTCTAGAATATGAAGAAATAAAAAAATCGTCTGCTGAAGTTGTTTCTCCCGGTGGTTACATATCTGTCAGCATGAGAAGCCACATTGTATGCACTGATACAGTCAAGGACAGATTAACTCTTGATGTGTCTCAGAAGCGTGATGAAGAAGCTCCGGTGTCTCCAAAGAGCGATATCTCTGTTAGTGCAAAGAGCGATATCAGCTCAAAAAGTGAAAAAGTTAGCAGTAAAGTCGAGGAAGCTCCACTTTCTCCTAAGAGCGACATTTCTGTGAGTGCAAAGAGTGATATTAGCTCCAAGAGTGGCAAAGAACCTGTCAGTAAAGTCGAGGAAGCTCCACTTTCTCCTAAGAGCGACATTTCTGTGAGTGCAAAGAGTGATATTAGCTCCAAGAGTGGCAAAGAACCTGTCAGTAAAGTCGAGGAAGCTCCACTTTCTCCTAAGAGCGACATTTCTGTGAGTGCAAAGAGTGATATTAGCTCCAAGAGTGGCAAAGAACCTGTCAGTAAAGTCGAGGAAGCTCCACTTTCTCCTAAGAGCGACATTTCTGTGAGTGCAAAGAGTGATATTAGCTCCAAGAGTGGTAAGGAACCTGTCAGTAAAGTCGAGGAAGCTCCATTTTCTCCAAAGAGCGACATTTCTGCGAGTTCAAAGAGCGATGTCAGTTCAAAGGAGAGTAAAAAAGAAGAAATTCCCGTAGACATTAGTAAGAAAGACACAGAGGCAGCTCGAGAATCTCCCAAGAGTGACGTGGCTCCTAGTGTCAAGAGTGAACCAAGTTCAATGGACCTTTCAAAGAAATCTGTTGAAGAAGTTCCTTTGTCTCCTAAGAGTGATGTATCTCTCAGTGCTAAGAGTGACATTAGTTCAAAAGAAATCAAGGACGAGATTGCAGAATCTAAGAAACCATCAGAGGGCATTGTGTCTCTTGATAGTTTTATTTCCGTTAGTATGAAGAGCCACATTGTTCACACAGAGTTTATGGAGACTTTAACGGTTGATGTACCTGTGGGAGATGTCATTTCCAAGGAAGCTGGAGAGGGCATTCTAAAAATTGATGTGACTAAGAAAACTCCAGAAGTTCCGCTGTCTCCCAAGAGTGATACCTCTGTCAGTGCTAAGAGTGATGTCAGCTCCAAGAGTGGCAAGGAAAGTGTCGATGAAGTCGAAGAGGCACCTCTTTCACTGAAGAGTGACATTTCTATTAGCACAAAGAGTGATGTGAGCTCAAAGGATATTAAAAAAGACTTGATTATAGATGTTACCAAAAAAGATACCGACAAAGCACCAGAATCTCCCAAAAGTGATGTAGATTCTAGTGTTAAGAGTGAGCCCAGTTCAAAAGAAGTCTCCAAGAAGTCCACTGAGGAAGCTCCTCTGTCTCCAAAGAGTGACATATCTGTAAGTGAAAAGAGCGAAATAAGCAAAAAGAGCGATTTGAGCCATAAGAGTGATGTTAGTGGAAAGAGTGATGCTGGCCCTAAACTTGACATCACTCCCATACCTTCAGAAAAAGAAAGGGAGCCTAGAGCTTACATAGAAACAGGTGTTGTAGAAGAGCCAGTCTATGGTATCTTGAGAGCAGAACGAGCAGAGTTTGTCACTGTTTCTCCAGACACGACACCAGGATCAACGCCACTCTCACCCACAATGCGCGAGATTGGCATGGCTGGAATCTCCCTGATAACACCACTTCAAAAAGATAAATCAGATGTTATGACTTCCTCTATTTATGAGGAATCTACGTCCACTTCCAAACCTGAACCGGACCAAGAAACAGATGTAATGACTACATCTGTACATCGAGAATTTGATGCCATGACTACTTCTATTTATGAACCAAGTCAGGATATTATGACTTCTTCTATGTATGGTGAAGACTTTGCCATGCATGGTGTACACGACCTTAGAAAATCCTCTGAGGAGGAAACAACTACTGTGGCCTTAACTAGAGTTAAGAAAACCGAAGATATAATGTCGACTTCCATGTATGGTAGTCTCGATGAAAGGGAATACGATGAAAGTGTACAGAAATCCATTGATGATATGACATCTCCCCGCAGCGTCACCTTTGGAAAGACCCAAGAGGTGGTTGCTGACAAGGATATGCCATCTTCAAGAATGCCAGAGACAGACGCTGAAAGTTATCCACCTGTGTCCCCTCGAAGTGATTTGTCTTCCGAGGTGTGTCAAGTGCCCTCCATGTCTCCTCGTAGTGATGGATATGAAGCAGAGCTAAGTGGCCAGTATGAGGAACGTGATGATGACCAGGCACAATTATCTCCTCGCTCGGACATCTCTTCAATTTCAGATATTGTACGAAGGGAACAAAAACATTCTGTAACAGAACAAATAGTCAAGGAGACTACCATGATTCATCGTGAAGTTCTGGATAGTGGCCGTTCAGTATCTCCGAAGAGTGATACTACAGTGAGTGACGTAGCAGCCAAGGATGGACTGGACTCCCTTGACTCCTTCAAGTTACAACCAGTATTGGGGAGTGATAAAGAAATTGATGAAGGAAAACCACTCTCTCCACGTAGCGACGTCTCTGGCAAAACTGATGCCTCAGAGAAAGATTCTGCCTTTGAAGATAGAGACAAACTATCTAGTCTTGAGAGTCATCTTATGCCTTCCCTTCCTAGTGATGTCAGAGTAACAGAAACAGAGCTGTCTAAGTATGCAGCTGTGTCAGAAGAAATCTGTCGTTCGGAAATAAGTGAAGTTGTCCACGAAACTTCGTCTACAACAGAAACTAGATTATTAAAAGAAGTATCGACTGAAGATAAAATGAGAAAAGTGTCTGAAACTGTTTCTGAAAGCACAAAGAGTGATAGCACTACAGTATTGTCTGGGCTGATGACTAGTATAGTTAGTAGTTTTGATAGCACAAAAACCATTATTGACAAATCAACAGACTTGTCACGTAGCACAAAGTCGGAAATCATAGAAGAAACTGTTACCAAAGAAGACAAGGCACCCATAAAACCTAGGACAGAAATGTCGCCAGAAGATGAAAGCTCCATTAGCTATAAAAAAGAACCAACCACACAAACTGAAACCCAAGATGCAATAATGGTTTCTCCTAAGAGTGATATTTCAATAAGTTCGAAGAGCGATGTTACTTCTATTGATGCTAAGGAGTTGCCTAAGGATCCTTCGCTTAGAGGGGAAGAACCAAAACCAACAACAGAGTCCTCAGAAGGTGAAATTTCTGAAGAGATTTTCAAGGAAGAGGTACGGGAGACTACAAAGTTCCTCACTGAGACTATTGGGGTGAAGGAAGTGGTTCAGGGAATCAAAACGGCTGTGACATCCCTTGAGGATTCTACTACTAGTAAGACTTCCTTCCAAGACTTCAAAGAAACTGCATCCCCGCCTCCCTCGCCTGAAAAATCTACAGGAAAAACTGACCTCTCAGCTTCGTCTACCGTGTCATCTCTTCATGAAAGTGAATCCTTGACTTCAGTGCATAGTAAAGTCGAGGCTGCCAAAGAAGAGAGCTTAAGTACAGACGCTGTTGAATCTGTGTCTGTGACAGTAAGAGATTCACTCATTCATACTCATACCTCATCTGTACATGATTCATTATTAACCACCTCCAGCATAACAACCACATCTGCCACAGAGACGATAACATCAACAGTAAAGCCTGTACCAAGCTCTCCAGACAAAACAAAAACACCTGATCTTCCCAAAGTTAAGCCAAGTGAAAGAGATGACGAAAGACCATCTGATGATCAGTCTTCTTCATCTCCACCCTCCTCTTCCTCCTCCTCCTCCTCCTATGGTGTTGAGGGTATTGTGAAAGAGGTTAAGGAGAGCAAAGACCACATACAAGCTACCTCAGTTATAATTGCTGAGAAGCTTATTGCTGAAGTGGGAGAAATTACTTCCAGCAAGACACAAACTACAACCTCCGAGCATGTGTCCTCCGAAGAGTACAAGTCTGTCACTGCCATTACCGATAAGTCTAGTTCTATTAAGAAAGCTACAGTAGAATCTTCACAGGAAACCCATATTACAGATAGTCAGGAAATTAGTAAAACTGATTATCTAGTGCAGGAAAAAAAGGAAAAAACTGCTGACAAAGAAACTCTGGACAAAGATACAATCATCTCAAAAACACCTACAGAAGAGGATATCTCTGAAAAATCCTCAGAATATGAAACCGTAACTACAAGAACTGTTAAGCGAACCATCGTCAGAGATGGAGAACCCATAGAGGCAGTTGAAACACATGAAGAACCTGTAACAGGTGAAACTGTAACAAGAACTATAATCAGAAGAATCATTGTCGACGGCGAAACAAGAGAGACTGTAGAAACGATTGAAGAACCCTCTGAGCCTGAAGCTGTAACTACAAGAACTGTTAGGCGAACCATCATTAGTGGTGAGGAACCAATGGAAACTGTTAAGACGGATGGAGAACCTTCAGAAGGTGAAACTGTCACAAGAACTATTGTGAGAAGAGTTTTCGTCGATGGAGAACCTCAAGAGACAGTTGAAACCCGTGAACCTTCAGAAGGTGAAACTGTCACAAGAACAATTGTGAGAAGAGTTATTGTCGATGGAGAACCTCAAGAGACAGTTGAAACCCGTGAACCTTCAGAAGGTGAAACTGTCGCAAGAACAATTGTGAGAAGAGTTTTCGTCGATGGAGAACCTCAAGAGACAGTTGAAACCCGTGAACCTTCAGAAGGTGAAACTGTCACAAGAACAATTGTGAGAAGAGTTTTCGTCGATGGAGAACCTCAAGAGACAGTTGAAACCCGTGAACCTTCAGAAGGTGAAACTGTCACAAGAACAATTGTGAGAAGAGTTTTCAGCGATGGAGAACCTCAAGAGACAGTTGAAACTCATGAACCTTCAGAAGGTGAAACTGTCACAAGAACAATTGTGAGAAGAGTTATTGTCGATGGAGAACCTCAAGAGACAGTTGAAACCCGTGAACCTTCAGAAGGTGAAACTGTCACAAGAACAATTGTGAGAAGAGTTATTGTCGATGGAGAACCTCAAGAGACAGTTGAAACTCATGAACCTTCAGAAGGTGAAACTGTTACAAGAACAATTGTGAGAAGAGTTATTGTCGATGGAGAACCTCAAGAGACAGTTGAAACCCGTGAACCTTCAGAAGGTGAAACTGTCACAAGAACAATTGTGAGAAGAGTTATTGTCGATGGAGAACCTCAAGAGGCCGTTGAAACCCATGAACCTTCAGAAGGTGAAACTGTCACAAGAACAATTGTGAGAAGAGTTATTGTCAATGGAGAACCTCAAGAGACAGTTGAAACCCGTGAACCTTCAGAAGGTGAAACTGTCACAAGAACAATTGTGAGAAGAGTTTTCGTCGATGGAGAACCTCAAGAGACAGTTGAAACCCGTGAACCTTCAGAAGGTGAAACTGTCACAAGAACAATTGTGAGAAGAGTTATTGTCGATGGAGAACCTCAAGACACAGTTGAAACTCATGAACCTTCAGAAGGTGAAACTGTCACAAGAACAATTGTGAGAAGAGTTATTGTCGATGGAGAACCTCAAGAGACAGTTGAAACTCATGAACCTTCAGAAGGTGAAACTGTCACAAGAACAATTGTGAGAAGAGTTATTGTCGATGGAGAACCTCAAGAGACAGTTGAAACTCATGAACCTTCAGAAGGTGAAACTGTCACAAGAACAATTGTGAGAAGAGTTATTGTCGATGGAGAACCTCAAGACACAGTTGAAACTCATGAACCTTCAGAAGGTGAAACTGTCACAAGAACAATTGTGAGAAGAGTTGTCGTCGATGGAGAACCTCAAGAGACAGTTGAAACCTGTGAACCTTCAGAAGGTGAAGCTGTCACAAGAACAATTGTGAGAAGAGTTTTCGTCGATGGAGAACGTCAAGAGACAGTTGAAACTCATGAACCTTCAGAAGGTGAAACTGTCACAAGAACAATTGTGAGAAGAGTTTTCGTCGATGGAGAACCTCAAGAGACAGTTGAAACGCTTGAAGAACCTCCAGAAGGTGAAGCTGTCACAAGAACTATTATAAGAAGAGTTATTGTTGACGATGAACCAAAGGAAACGGTTGAAACTCAAGAAGAACCATCAACAGGTGAATCAGTAATAAGGAGAACAGTTGTCAGAAGAACCATCATTGATGGCGAGCCAAAAGAAACTGTTGAGACGATTGAAGAACCATCTGAAACTCAAACCCTAACTACAAGAACAATTAGGCGAACTATCGTCACTGATGGTGAACCCACAGAACCAGTTGAAGCATATGAAGAACCTACGGAAGGCGAGACCGTTACAAGAACAATTGTACGCAGGACGATCATTGACGGTGAACCAAAAGAAACCGTCGAGACTATTGAAGAACCTTCTGAATCTCGAACTTTAACTACACGAACTATTAGGCGAACTACCATTGGTGATGGTGAACCAAAAGAAACTGTGGAAACTAGTGAAGAACCTTCGGAATCACAAACTGTAACCCAAAGGACTGTCGTAAGAAAAACCACAGTAACTGGTGGTGAACCAAAGGAGTCTGTTGAAACATTTGAAGGAACCTCAGATGGTGTTGTTGTCACAAGAACCATTGTTAGGAGAACCATTGTAGATGGTGAGCCTAAAGAAACGACCGAGACCTTTGAAGAACCTGCTGACTCCGACAGTATGAAGACCACAACTACCACAACAGTGAAACGAACGATCATTGGTAGTGGTGACAAACTGGAGACAACAAAACTAAGTGAAGAATCTTCTGGCGATTCAGTAACTACAACAACCACAGTCAAACGAAGAATAATTAGCGGAGATGAACCTGTTGAAACACTTGAGACAAAAGAGGGACCAGTAGACGAAGAGTCTCTCAAAACTGCCACCACTGTAACCAAGTCATTTACCACTGCAGGGAAAGTAGAAGAGACAGAGAAAACTGTTTTATCAAAATCTACAGCAGAGATGATTCAAGAAGATCTCAGAAGCTCAAGGGAATCTGTTTCCACTGTTGATGAATCCACCGTTCATGAAGGGCCTCGTATGGGTGCTTTCAGGAAGTCTTCAACTAGTAGTACTGAGGGTACTCCTGGAAGTCCCAGGACGGGTCGTGTTGTGGTGAGAAAAGTCACGACAGTAATAACTAAGTACTACGATGATGGTGAAGAAGTTGAAATGGAAGAGTTGCCAGGTGAAGAAGTGGTTGAAGTGCTTGGTGATCAACAGGTTTCTGAAGACATCTTGCGCAAAATATCTGGTTCAGCCTCACAATCTCCGATCGCTGGCAGAAAAGTTTCAGGCCATGGTGTCCCAGGAACTTCCATGACCTACACTACCTCACATTCATTGTGTGGACCCTGGACCAGTGACGAGTCCCTCAGTGGTGAGCCAACAGTTGTTACTCGTACCACTCGCACCACAATAGGTGACAGTGATACTGATGGATCAGAAGGAGTAGTGACCAGTACAGTCACCAGAGTAACGCGCCGCCTGATGAGTGATGACGCTTCAGACAAGGAGGAAAGACCTCGATCTGCCAGTAGCGATACTAGTGGTCAGGATCCTTTCCCACCATCACAAAAGACACAGTTTGAAACAATGGAAACTGCTGCAAGTAAAGTTCCAACTACTCAATATGAAGCCTCTGGGGTACAATACCAGGAGGAGTATGATGATGAACCTGTTTATGAATATCACCCACCTGCAGGAGCACAACTCGAGCAGTTCATATATGGTGACCAAGGAGGAGACTTTGATAATGGAAACCTTCCATCCCGGGCAAGGGAACCTTCAGTAACTGAGGCTGAAGATAAGCTAAATAGGAATCAGACTTGGAAGACTTCTACAACATCCAGCACTGTGACCACTACAACTTCCTCAACAGCCAAAGAAGCCAAGGAGACTCTGCAACAGTGGGGTAAACCTCTTGGCCTCCCTTCACCAGTGCCTCTTCCTACCCCTCTTCCTCCCTCTGACAGCCCCAAATCGTTAAGCCCTCGTAAGGAACGAAGGACAAGCAGACGATCCAAGAGGGTAGTGCCACCAGTCTACTTAGACCTGGCATATGTGCCTCATGCTGCCAATCCCAACTACTCCAATGCAGACTTCTTCAAGAGAGTGAGAGCTCGATACTACGTCTTCTCTGGCATCGACCCCGGCAGGGAGGTGCTCGACGCTTTACTCGAAGCCAAAATGGAATGGGAAGATAAAGAAATGGGTGAGTAACGAATTCAATGATGTAAATCCTCTTCCACGTTGCAGATTAATTTCATTGTTTAGGACAGGAGAGTATGTGGTCTTCTTGTCTCTTGTAACACAATAATATTACTCTTGTCATCACTATTAACATCGTCTTCCTCTGTGCTTTACCCAAACTACCTCTTGTAACAGTCTGACTCAATAACTCTCCCACTCGGTTAACTCTACCACATATCCAGGCATTACTTGCTTAAGTACTATCTATAGACACATTATACCATAACAATGGAACAAGGCTATAGCAGTGTGTTGAATATTTAATTTAATGGATAATTTTGAATGCTGACTTTGTGAACCCTATTTCAATGTGTAATACCTAATTTTTGAAATCACCTTGATAATGCTCTCAGAGCTACTAAGTATACCTTAATCTTATGTTTGTTCACAGTAGTACACAGCTTATAGGAATGAATCGCAATTAAACACTTGAAAATGCATAACTTATGTAATAAGTGAGAAAAAGATATGGTCAATTTTTTTTTTTATCTTTGACCAAAAAAATTACAAATAACTGATGATACACCTTCATCTTACTAATGTCTTTTCCGGTATTGCAGAGGTGACGATCATTCCCACCTACGACACCGACGCCCTGGGCTACTGGGTGGCTGCCAATGAAGATGCTCTTATCGCCAACAAGATTGACTTGGCTCCGTCTGCCTCTCGCTGCACCATCAATCTACAGGACCATGAAACAAGCTGCAACGCCTACCGTCTCGAATTTTGAGCGCCTCGACACTACCAATCATCAACTAACACTAACAGCTAAATCCATAGAACAACATCGATGCCTGTAAAATAATTCCAGAACTTTTAAGCTCGCAAGTAGCTTAGGAACATCATAGTGTAGCTCCAGAGTATCTGTTGTTAAAAGTAACTCCAGAATATTGACGCCCACAAGTAAGTCTGGAAGTTCGACGTCTACAAGTAAGTGCAGAATATCGACGTTTACAAGTAAGTCAGGAATATCGACGTCGACAAGTAACTCTGGAAGAAAGACACTCACAAAGAAATCCTGAATATCGAAGCCTATATGTAACTTCTGGGATATCGACTCCCACATGTACCTAACTCCACATTATCGATGCCAACTTGTGACTCCTGGTTGTTGTGGTTCTGACCCTCAGCAACCACTTCCCCGCTGCCTTCCATGAGAACTTAGAGCTCTTACAAAGCCGTCTGAGTCCCCCCACCCTGATAGTCAGTCCTAAATTAGCCATCCAGAATATTTTCATTGACTGTCTCGTTGGTACCCCAATTTCCTGTGGGTTGCTGTGTTTAGATTCTACTGCAGTCAAGTAGACATTTTTGAAACATGTAGGTCCGTGATGGTGGATTTTCTACATTTGCATTCATAAAGACGCGTATTAATTAAACGAGATTTTTTTTAAGTATTACTCGGAGTCTTGTCATTATGCCAATAGTAATATATTGATTATATCAATAGAAGCATAATTAGACAAACATTCTGTTAAATGAATATTACTGAACATTAGATGGCCTTGTGTTATATAATTATTACCATGAACTATGAGAGATAATTTCCTGGATTTTGACGATTCTGACCTGACCTCTTGAAAACCCGAATTCTACAAAACTTAACACTGAGAGTACTAAGAGTGCGGATATGTCTAAGAATATATTCATCGCCAGTCCATCTGTATTGTGACATAAATTGTAGATGAACACTCCTGCGACCGAATAGGGCTAAGCAATATGCATTTTAATATATTTCACTTCATAGAATTATTCTACTTATTCAGCGTGATAATGCTGCAGTCTTAGGTAGACCATGCTGCTGCTGCACACATGGCTAGAGGGAGATTGCTCATTTTGTAAAATAAAATGTTATGAAACTGTCCTTGACAGTGATCAGCTATATAGAATATAAGGCAAATACTAAAAAAAAAAAGAGAGTTAAAAATGTCTGTTATATGTATACTAGTAGTTTATAAACAGCCGGGTGATGAAAGCGAGCCTATTTTTCTTAGGTGAGGCTGAATGGTTAAAGTAGCAGTATCTTTATCTTCCACGAGATGAGTGTTTGGGAGTAAAGGAGTGAATGAGAAGCTAACCAAGTATAAATATATATCCTGGAACAAGTCTCTAACGTCCACACAGCCAATACTGATCAATTTGACACTTGGATTCACAATTTTTTGTAAGGTGGTTCACGTTGTGACTGACGTGATAACATGGACCTGCTTCATCAGTCATTAGTGATAATCTTGACTTAGGACGGTCGCGAGTGTTCTTGTACCGACAGTGTACTCCAAGCTTTTTCCGTATATGCTATACAGTGTAAGTGTTAAAGAAAGGTGTGAATGTCTTAAGTGATTTAATAAGTCAAAGTTAAATACGTCTCTTGCTTTTAGTATTACTTTGACTGTTTAATTTGACGCCATCCGTTCTTTTCAACTAATGCGCATTCCATATAAAAAGAAAATCCAAAACAAAAGTGGGAGTGTAAAGT
>CAUDMG010001775.1:6612500-6700000 GCA_958450375.1 Homarus gammarus
GTACACATGCACCTGGAAGAACTCTGGTACACATGCACCCAGACGTCCTCTGGTACACATGCACCCGGGCGTCCTCTGGTACAATTGCAACCGGACGTCCTCTGGTACTGTACAGTACTAGTACACGCAGTACGTGTTCGTATTCTCAGTTTACACGCACAGTATATCATGTGAATCTTTAATCTCCACATACAATACACTCATAGTGCTTCATATGTGTTTGTTTTTTTATCAAACTCTTAAGTGGGGCAAATTTATATCCCCCCTACAGGAATTGCCTAGCTTATACTACAGGTAGTCAAGGGGCGACTTAAGTGAAGTTTATAAACAACTCAGAGGGCATTACTCAGTCGAGGGTTCATACCTGGAGCTGGGGGACCTGCCCCACTAGCCTAGCGGGGCGGGTGGTCACAGCTTATGGTTGAAGAAGCCACAAGTTCGGAAAATTGTCAAGGCAAACTTTTTCCGAGTTTGTAAACTTTTTCTGAGTTTGCAAACTCTTGGCACACTCTGCCAGAGAGTGTGACAGCACCGAGAGTGAGCTCATTCAAAACCCGACTTGACCAACACTGGCGCAGGTGCAGATACATTCTGGAGCCAGTTTTTGCCCAGTACTTGCCAATGAAGACATGCAGTCTGTCTAGCATTGAGGATCTGTTTGGTGGGGTTCTTGGCCAGCCAGATATTTGCCTCAGCCCAGCTAGCCATTCACCTCCGCCAACTAGCCATTCACCTAAGCCAGCCAGCCGTTCACTTCAGCTAGTCAGCCGTAAACCTCAAGCCAGCCTCAGAGAGCCGAACAATCTAAAATAAATAACAAACCCTTCCCCGCATCCACACACTCTCCCTCTCATCCACACACTCTCCCTCCCACCCACCCTTCCTCCCATCCACACACCCTACCTCCATCCACCCACCCTTCCTCCCATCCACACACCCTACCTCCAACCACACACCCTTCCTCCCATCCACATACCCTACCTCCCATCCACATACCCTACCTCCAATCCACACACCCTTTCTCTCATCTACACACCCTAGAAAGAAAAAAAAATTAATATTTGGTGATTTTGATATTCTTCATGAGCAAATAATAATAATAATAATAACTATAATAATAATAATAATAATGATAATAGTAATAATAATAATAATAATAATAATAGTAATAATAATAATAATAATAATGGAAGTATTACACTTATGCTAACCGTGAAAGCCAACTGCTTGTTTGATTGTGGACTAGTTTAGTGACGTAAGAGCGGATCGTTGACGAAGCTTCGAAACTCATGACTATGTTTCGTTAATAATTATCAGTTTTATTTTAGCTAATGGTGGATAGAAATGATTTAAGAATATTTATGAGATTACAGATGACGGACCAATCATGTATGGTGTTCTTTCCGCCGTCCAGTCGATTATTTTCATATGAATCAGTAAAGCGAACCAATGAATTAAGGAATCGAAGCACCTCGGGTTCTTCACTTGCCAGTGATCATTAGAGGTACGGCAGTGGTGGCGGCAACATGTGTGTGTGTGGTCATACAGTATTTGATCGCTATTTCCATGTTTTACGTTTGCTGTTTGTGGATTACCTCGTGTTTGTGGCGTCGTGAGGACTTCCAGGACTCTACATTGTGGTTATTAGCGGTTGAGTGAAGGTAAGGTGATAACAAGTTGTGTTACTGTACTGTGGGGTCCAGGGAGGAGGAGGAGGTAGTGTAGCTCTCCACCGTGTGTACAGGAGTTGTGGATGCCGTGGCTCAGACAGAAAATACTGCTATTAAGATGGCTATTAACCTAAGCTAGTATGTGGATAGACAGATAATACTGCAATTAAGATGGCTATTAACCAAAGTTAGCATGTGTTATAGACATATAATACTGCCATTAAGATGGCAATTAACCAAAGTTAGCATGTGGATATATAGAAAATACTGCTATTAAGATGGCTATTAACCAAAGTTAGCATGTGGATAGACAGATAATACTGCTATTAAGATGGCTATTAACCAAAGTTATCATGTGGATAGACATATAATACTGCTATTAAGATGGCTATTAACCTAAGCTAATATGTAGATATATGAATAAAATCCTAGAATTAGTATCGGTACATTGTTGTTGCAGTACGGGGTACTTATCCACCTGTACTGGGACCTTGATTTTGCATGAATTTATTGAGTAAAAATCATACATACATACAAACATACACACATACATGAGGGTTATCGACCTGGTTATTTCATGTTAAACACCTTGTTCAGTTGAAGTTTTTGTTAGGGTAAGAGTGGTAGGTATCGTCACCGGGGCCATATGCTGCTATTGCTGAAGTAAATTATGTAATGGGATCACTAACCAACATTTCCAATATAATTATTTGCCCTTGATAGTTTAAATACCTAGTGCGTCACTTGGATCAATTCAATTCAATTTCAATTGTTTATTCTTTGATAGAGGAAGCGGGATCCTAGTGCTGTCACTAGGTACCCCTGTACAATAACACCAGAAGCATCTGGCAAGTGTCACAAGTATATACAGCATAAATATTATAAAGGGGCTTACTAAAGCCTAAGGAAGGAAGGTTATTCCTTTAACACATAATCAATGTTATTTACATAATATCTGGCCAGTATCGGGATGATCATCGTGTCTCCGTCAGGGGGTCGTGGAGTGGTGGTCCAGCAGGCGTCACGGAAGCGTTGTGTGTGGGGACATCTTAGGAGATAGTGGATAAGGGTGCGGCTGTCGGGTCTTCTGCATAATGCACAAGAGCGTTGCTCAGGGGATGCGGGATACCAATCTCCCAAGCAAAGTCATACCCAATGATGATACGGGCAGCAATCACGTCCCTTTTCCGCGACCCTTTCCCGTAGACATACGAGAGGTCAGGAAGTTTACGGAGGACATCATACCAGGTGGGTGGGGAGTCCAGGGGGATGGCTGCTTCCCCAGCTTTTCTCTGTTTGCGGCGAATTTGGGTCCTAAGCTGTAAAAGTGTTCGAGGAACAACGTAGTCAGGTGTGGCCTTGTTGCAGCCAGTCTTGGCAAGGCCATCTGCTGCCTCATTCCCCAAGATACCGACATGACTGGGTATCCATAGGAATGTCACAGGACGGCCTGCATCCTGAAGTGTGGATGTTAACCGTCGTATTCGGAGAATGAGGTACTTATTTTCCCCTGATCCAAATGCGATCCCGTCGAGAGCAGACCTGGAATCGCAGCACACAAGCAAGGGGCAGAAACCATCTGCTTCTTTTTCAGCGAGAAGGGCAGCAAGGAGGGCTATTAGTTCCGCCTGAGTGGAGGATACCCCGTCAGAAACTCTGAGAGACAGTTTGATAGGCTCAGGGGCATCAGGACGGGAGATGTAGACACCAGCCCCGACCCGACCTGTAGCAGGGTCAACAGAACCATCAGTGTAGAGGACGACCCTACCTGGGGACCAGTGGGCGATCCTGGAGAGGTGGTATTTTCAGAGAATAACAGGGTTCACGTGGGATTTCGGGAGCGGTCCACCTAGGGCAATCACTTCAGATTGAAAATCCAGCCAGGGAGAAGGAGACGAACCAACAGGAGGGGTTCACTTGGATCTTGGTTTGTATATCGTAACGTGCGTATTTCTCTCCCACAAGTCCAGGGTTCGAATCGCCTCTGTTTTAAATGTATGTCTGACGTAGCACTATTTCCGGTTTTCGCCTGCACCAGCATTGGATAAACTAACCACCCAGATGGCTTGTGTCCCGATATGAGGTGTTCCTATATATGGTAAACAAAAATACTCAGCTTTTGGATACGCCCCTGGTAACTACGCCACTAGCAACCACGCCACTGGCAACTACGCGTGTATTATCATTTTATATTTAGCCTTTCATCCAGAGGTTTGCCACTGAGGGAATCAGTATGACTGAACATTCATAAATAGTAAATGAGGAACTCTGAGGTAGGTTATTATTGCAAGGGGACGAAGCCATAATGTGGGGTGAAATGAAACCTAACCTAACCTTACCCACGTAAATCAAACCAAGTGTGTGTGTAGTGATGATGAATTGTCTTATAATAACTGGGGATCATTCAGCAGCATCAATCATCATCATTATTCATCATCACCATCATTATCAGCATCATCATTCATTATTTATCAACATTCATCATCGTCGTCATCACATATACGCCATCATTATCCTCATCATTCATTATTTATTAGCATTCATCATCATCGTCGTCATCACATATACGCCATCATTATCGTCATCATTCATTATTTATCAACATTCATCATCGTCGTCATCACATATACGCCATCATTATCGTCATCAGTCATCATCATCACACACACACCCCCCACACATTACCACCCCTGAGCCCTCTCCCCGCCCGCCTTGACTACCAGCAGTGTCAGTTGGTACAAATTAGTGGTTATTTTTGTTCGTTTACGCCATTTTGTAGATTTTCTCATAAAAATAAATATATCGTAATATACCAAATAAAAATCTTTGTTTGGCATATGCATTAAATTCTGATTATCTACATGACATAACGTGTAATTTATTCAGAATGTATTCATCATGCAGAACCTCTACCTATGGGAATATGTCAACCTGCCGTTTGTGTCATGAGTTCTGAGTGGCTGGTCACCACAAAGGAAGCGCTGAATCAGGAGTCGAACTTGGAGCCACATTTCTTTGAACCATCTGTGATTTTTGTTGATCAGCTGAATAAAAATCGTTGCTCATTATTTCCTGCAGAAGCAACTCAGTTTTTCTGTTAGTGAGCATTTACATGTAATATCCGGCCCTTATCATTACAAGAGCGTCGGTTAGATAGAAGTTTCGATCGGGTGGTTCAGTGTCTGGGAGTCGAGCTCTCAGTTGTCACTTTGGAAGGTCTCAGCACTTTCTTATGGTGTCAAATTAAGCAAAACAAATATGGCCACGCCAGCCATCCGATTAAGTGTTATTACTAAGGTTCGCAAGTGACGCTTTATATCATGTGCTTCAACACCACAAGAGCGTATGTTCGTACTGGAGATGGTTCAGTGTGTGGTGGAGATGTGGATGAACTTTAGACCAGGGACAGCCAGACGTGGAGGGAGGGAGCCGGCCAGTAGTGAGACGGTCGAGGCGATTAGTGGATGTGTGATGGAAGTTAACGTTTACAAAACGCTCCTAAATTAATACATCCAGTTGTCAAGGATTATAAAATACAGACGCCATCATGTGTGTGTTGGTGTTGAAAAATATAAGGTATGTCGCTGTGTATATTTCCCTTACAACTTATTTCTCTCTCCAATCTACGTCAATTCGATAGCCCATTAATTGTATAGAAATAGTGATGACTGGGACTTAACTATACTGAATGATCTTGACAGCTTCACTGGGGTAGAAATCCATTTCAACGTGATTTGGTTGTAGGAGTTTAAGGTTAGGTACCACAACAAGGCGACCACCCACGCTGATTAACCCGACCTTCTCCCCTAGACCATTATCCGGTTTAGCATTTATACGGAGTTCTTTAACACGGCTTTAGAGGATTATGAACATTAGATTAACACCTAATCGTGACCAGGATCAAACCTTATAAGTGGTTGTTCCCAGTCGGCATAATAGAGATGTCTCAACTGTGTACATTATGCCTTCAGTCTCATTGATGTATTCATAAGTGTTCTAAGTAGTCTATGATTGTTGGGAACAAAATAAGCGACTACCCACTCAGCGCAGCCAAACTCAGCTCGACATTAGCCATCACGTGAAGATTAGGCATCCAATCAGATTTTACTTGTTATACACAGAAGTGCCACTTTAGGTGATGGCGGGGGGGGGGGGGTTGTTAGGGTAGTTAATCTTCAGGTGATATAAGATGGGCTGCTGCCATATCTTCGTTTAAACCAAACACGATATCTATGAGTGTTTTAAATCCCAGTGTAAGAGGCGGTGTTACCTTGTTCACCTGACAGTCAAATATTGTAGCCAAGAACAATCAGATCCATCTTGAGTACATCAGTTGGTCACTGGAGGAATGGTGGTGGTGGGGAAGTGTCTGTGGTGGTGGCGGTGGGGAAGTGTTTATAGTGATGGTGGTGGGGAAGTGTCTGTGGTTTTGGGGAAGTGTCTGTGGTGGTGGTAGGTAACTCACTTGCCTACCTCTAATCACCAGTGTAAAGGTGATATTTTCGACAAGTAGAATAATATACTTTTGTGCTATAAATTATTACATAGTCAAGTGAAGTATAATGGTTAAATAAGTAGTTGACTTTCCATTATCACAGTATTTACTGTGTTGGGAAAAAATATTTGTGACCTTCGCAAGATATTCACTGATATTTAGGGAAATGATGAAGAGAAATTAAAGAATATCATTATCAGAAAAGAGGATGTTCTTAAGAAGATAAATAAATTATAGAAGACAAAATTCCCAGGGCCGGATGAAGTTTTCCTTCGAGTTTTGAAAGAGTGTAAGGAACAGATTAGCGGACCCCCCGTAAATTTATTTACAAAATCATTAGACACGGGAGTTGTGCCAGGCTTGTGGAAACAGGCAAATATTGTACCCATATTCAAAAAGGGTGACAGAACATCAGCTTCAAATTACCGGCCGATTAGTTTGACGTCAGTAGTGGGCAAATTTCTTGAATCAATTTTAACAAATAACATCCGATCGCATTTAGATAAATACAAATTAATATACGATTCTCAACAAGGGTTTACAAAGGGAAAGTCTTGTCTAAAAATCAGCTGACGTTTTTTTTTAGTTAAGTCTTCGAGGTAGATAATGGCGAAAATTACGATGTTATTTACTTAGACTTTAGCAAAGCGTTTGGCAGAGTACCGCATCAGAGGCTTCTGAGAAATGTTAAGGCTCATGGTATCGAGGGGAAAGTTATAAATTGGATAAAATCATGGCGTACCGATAGAACACAGAGGGTCAGCGTAGATGGTGTTAAATCTGAGTGGGGCTGTGTAACCAGTGGGGTTCCCTAAGGGTCAGTACTGGGCCCACTCTTGTTCATAATCTACATAAACGATCTAGATACTGGGATCAGCAGTGACATAAGTAAGTTTGCGGATGACACCAAAATAGGGCGGCAGATTAATTCAGGGAAGGATGCAAATGCCCTACAGGAAGATTTAAATAAACTGCAGGAGTGGTCAGTAAAATGGCAAATGAAATTCAACACCAGCAAGTGCAGCGTACTTAATATTGGAAGAACAAATACTGTCAATATATACAGCCTTAACAACATCAACCTAGAGAAGTTGACATGTGAAAGAGACTTAGGGGTACTTGTAAGCACGGACCTACGGACTAGAAAACAGTGCGTTAATGTTCGGAATAGGGTAAACATGAACCGGCTGGATAAGTCAAAATTAACCAGGTTGGTTCATGTATATTATAATTAGGCTTTTGTAACGAAACCTAATTGAAGTTTCTTCTTTTATTAGGAAGTTTTATTTGTATAATTCCTGAGTGTAGATCAACCGTAAGTTCCACTATTTATGAGTGTGATAAGAAAGGACGGCGTCTATGTAAATAGACGTGAATTAACGTCCGTTCGATGTAAGTTCGTGAGTGAGACTCTGAGTAGTGACCCATCGAGGGAGAACGGAATAGACGCGTCGTCCTCCCTCGAGGGAAGACGGAGCCATCCACTGCGGCTCTTAAATAACGTCTTCCTCTAGTCAAGGATATCAAGCTACTGCCCCCTTCAGGTGGCCAGGAGCCGGCTACTTTATGCCTTTACTCAGCATAGTATGGCGCAGCTTCCCGTGGGCACACCTTATCACGTGCATTGAACATGTCATCTCATAGCCCGTGGAAAGTTACAGGGGAGGAATCGGTATATAAATCAAACGTAATTAACCCATTTATATAATTCTTATGTTTATGAAACATGGGCCATTACAAACAGAGTATTAGGTTTTATATCTAGAATTGTAAGTGATAAGAGAGCAGAGGTCTTATTGCAACAATATCTTGCGCTAGTCAGGCCGCACCTTCATTATGCGGTTCAGTTCTAGTGCCCTTATTATAGAATGGATATCAGTTCACTGAAGTAGGTGCAGCGAAGAATGACGAAAATGATTCCGGGACTTAGAAACCTTCCATATCAAAATAGGTTAAATAAACTAATCTTGCATTCCCTAGAAAGACGAAGAGTGCAGGGAGATATGATAGAAGTATTTAAGTGGGTGAAAGGAATCAATAAAGGAGATATAGATAAAGTTCTTATAGTATCCGAGCAAGATAGGACTTGTAGCAACGGATTTAAGTTGGATAAGTTTTGGTTTAGGAGGGAGATAGGAAGGAACTGGTTTACAAATAGGGTGGTTGACGAGTGGAACAAGCTTAGCAACTTTGTAGTAAGCGCTGGAACGCTGGAAAGTTTTAAAAGGAGGCTAGATAGTCATGGATGATAGAGAGTGGTAGTAACTCTCGACAGGAGCTGCCATGCACAGGCCAACCGGCCTATTGCAGACTCCTTATTTTCTTATGTTCTTATCACTTTGTAATACCTGTTGTGTATCACATTAATTGTTTTAAATAAGTTATGGAACTCTTAAGTGGTAGGGCTGAGGTAGACCCTTCTTTTGGGTTTTTTCTTTATTGTTGAAGTAATTATATACACAATACTTAGTTTGGGAGAGAATGTATTGTGAATTATCTCCAGGGAAGTGCATTGAATACACTTATATAATGAACACTTAAGTTGCATGTTCACCCATTAACTAGTGGTAAGATTCTGGCCCCACTCCTCCGAGCATGTGAGCTTAGAAGTGGGTGTCAAGCTGTGTTTTGATTAGTCAGGTGACCTCCCTCAACTTCTGAGAGAGTTTGAGCCGCGTATAACGTGAACAACTACCAAGTCATTGTTTAATAACTGAGTGAAAAATTTGGTGCAATTCATTTGGGTGACTATTTTTTTAATGAAAAACGTGCTGTTACAACTTTCTCATCACCGCCACAATCATTTCACCACCACAATCACTTAACCACAATCACTCTACCACTATCAATTCATCACTATAACTTCACCACAACTGCTTCACCACCTCCACCACAATCACTTCACCATCACTAGAATCACTTCACCAGAATCGCTTCACCAGAAACACTCACCAATATCACCAGAATCAGTTCACCCCATCACCACAAACACTTCACCACCATCACCACAAACACTTCACCACCATCACCACAAACACTTCACCATAATCATTTTGCCACAATCACTTCACCAACACCACAATCACTTCACCACAATCACTTAACCATCACCAAAATCACTTCGGCTCAATCGCTTCACCACCATCACCACCACAATCATTTTGACATCACCACAATCTTCATCACCAAAATCACTACACTATCACCACAATCGCAATCACTTCAATTGTGTCTTATAAAAACTACCCCACATTATAGAACTATTTCCCAGGCGTTTAGCATCTTAACCGCGGCTCATAGGCTAGTTACCGTGGGTGATGTAATTATATAAACAATGTTTGTTGCCCACATTAATATAAGTATTACGGTCTGTCTGACGGCTAATACATTATTATAATGTACCATCCATTTCTATATTTATCATTTGTTTAAGTTGTTGTTCAGGTTTTAATCACCATTAATTATATATTTATAATAACGTAGGTATGAGGATAAATATTGAAAAATACGAGGGTGGAAATCACATTTACTTTTAATATTCACCAACACAGGTCATACAGAATATCAATAGCCTGTTCAATGGCCTCCCTTTTATATAGCCCCTTGGAGCCTTCTTGAGACTGAGACACAAGGTTATATAGGTGGTTGGTTCCTCACAAACTGCTCACACTCGTCCTGGGTGTGTAGCAGGAGTCGGCACCAGTGTTTAGCTTGTCTTCAGGTTCCCACTCGTTCACTATCTGGGTCCAAATGGTCTCTATAGGGTTGAGGTCTGGGTAGCACTCACTAAAAGTCATAGTAATCTCTTAACACAAGCAATGGTCCTATGCAATATTATATTTGTGATATTAAATGTTTCAATAAAAATACAACATTATTATTCTATTGGGTAAAGGAAAAGTTGTATTGTTTAACTGAAAGAAACTTATTGAATATGGACCTGGAGATTTAGATGACCGGTCCAAAAGGTCAATTTCATTCGACCTTTCCTCTGACCAGCGCTTCATCTCTCGTCCCGTGTGAACAGGGCAGTTATCAAAGAGGTGAACAATATTCATCAAACATAATTTGGCGCCTTCATATAGGTGAAAAAACGCGACTTAGAAAAGTAAAATAGGCGAGTGTGGAGGCACGGATGGTGGGCAGCCTCCAGCAGCTCGAGGCAAACGTCAGAGATGATGATGGGTAATGTAAACTGTTGTACACTGAAGAGGAAAAATAAGAGATAACTGTATTATGTACTGATGGAAAAAAGAACAAAATATTGGTATTGAGGGAAAGGTGTTTGTTGATCAAGTAACCCAAATTAAGGAGCACATTTCAGTATTAATAGTATGGATAGATCTACGTAGTATTAGTTAAGGGCTGCAAATTGGTGCCATCTTTTACTGTAATAATACAATACTAATACCATATGTTGGAGTTTGATAAACTTTATATTGGAGCAACTTTTCTAGACTATTACAAATTCTAAATTGCATTTTATTATATGTATACCCTTTTTGACCCGATCTAATGTTGGCACTGGTGCATATACTATTCAACACAGTATGGTGGCTCACTGGCAAGGTGCCCGTTGTGGATGATGGAGGCCTCGGGTTCGACTGCCAGATGTATTGAAGTCGTGTTGAACTGGACGAGGCAGAGACAGTATTTTGAATGTTTCGTAAGTAAAATTTATGTTTTACCGGTGATGTTGGGGCTGGTGCAATGGAATTACTCTACAATAGAGAAAGAAGCTGTGGCTCTGCTTATGGCACTGGAAAAGTTTAACATATATCTTGGTAACACCTACCAGAGAATTGTAGTTTACAGTGACCATAATTTATTTCAGGTCAGAAGTCGAATGAAAAACAAGAAACAGAGACTAAATAGATGGTGATTAACTCTGCAGGGAAGGACTTGGTATGTTGTGTGGGAGTGAGGGAAGGACTTGGCATGCCGTGTAGGAGTGAGGGAAGGACTTGGTATGCCGTGTAGGAGTGAGGGAAAGACTTGGTATGTTTTGTAGGAGTGAGGGAAGGACTTGGTATGTGGTGTATGAGTAAGGGAAGGATCTGGTATGTTGTGCAGGAGTGAGGGATGGACTTGGTATGTTGTGTAGGAATGAGGGAAGGACTTGGTATGTTGTGTAGGAGTGAGGGATGGACTTGGTATGTTGTGTAGGAGTGAGAGAAGGACTTGGTATTATTGTGGAGGGGTGAGGAAAGGACTTGGTATGTTGTGTAGGAGTGAAGAAAGGACTTGTAGTATTGTGTAGGGGTGAGGGAAGGACTTGGTATGTTGTGTAGGAGTGAAGAAAGGACTTGTAATATTGTGTTGGAGTGAAGGAAGGACTTGCATTATTGTGGAGGGGTGAGGAAAGGACTTGTAGTATTTTGTAAAAGTGAGGGAAGGACTTGTAGTATTGTGTAGGAATGAGGGAAAGGACTTGTCGTATTATGTAGGAGTTAGGGAATGACTTGTAGTATTGTGTAGGAGTGAGTGAAGGACTTGTAGTATTGTGTAGGAGTGAGGGAAAGGACTTGTAATATTGTGTAGGAGTGAGGGAAAGGACTTGTCGTATTATGTAGGAGTTAGGGAAGGACTTGTAGTTTTGTGTAGGAGTGAGGGAAGGACTTGTAGTATTGTGCAGGAGTGAGGGAAAGGACTTGTAGTATTATGTAGGAGTTAGGGATGGATTGTAGTATTGTGTAGGAGTGAGGGATGGACTTGGTATGTTGTGTGGGAGTGAGAGAATTTAGTAGCAAATGCTCTATCTCATTCACCAGACCGAAAATAAAACACAATTGTTTTATTTTTTGGGAAGGAGTTTTGTAAGGCACTGAATATATTTGATTGAGAGGTAATTACACTGCTTCTTCAGTAGGTAGGACTATATTTTATATATGTTCCTGTATGTAAACATTGTCTAGTATGTTATATATATTAATTTATAATAAGTATGTAATAAGTAAAACAGCTTAACGTTGTGCATCTGTTAGGTAAAATAGTATGGTAATTGGCGGCATGGTATCTACATTGTGTGTTTCACGTTAAGTGCAGGGAGGTAGAAAAGCCTGGTTGGTGATAGTGTGCGGTGCAAGTGTGGTACAATTGGTCTGGACTCAGGATATATTTATATGGAGGTAAGTGGTGTATACTTTTGTACTTTTCTAGTGTATGGTGAGGCTGAGGTTCGGGTTTGGGTTAATTTAGGCTGTGGTCATCTGTACTGTACTTAAATATTTCCTTTATTTGACCTTTGTTTGTGGTCTCTTAACTTTGTAATGCTAAGTTATGCATTTCATGATTTCAACATCATTCCTATATTTTGAGTTAATCTGAAGGTTATTATTGAGAATCTGGTGGAGATAATATAAGAGTCATTATAGTGTTTACCCTGCTTGTTGTTGTGACCACTCTTGTGACTTGACTAGTGGTAAATTCTTGATAAAGAGGAGTGCTGGCATAACAGTACGAAGAAAGAGTGATTTTAATTCTTGTCGCCTTGAAATATATACAAAAAAAAAATATTTTTGGCTAATACAATTTTAATTTCACAGGTATTAACAGAAAATACTACTCCAGGGAGGATGAGGACCGTAACTTGGTGTACAGATGACGAGGCAACATCAAGATGAACAAGAGAAACGATCAAGAGTACAGTAAAGGATGAACATTCTCTAAATAACTCAGTCGACCAAACATGACAGGAAGTTGTATTGTGTACAGTATATGTAAGTGTTGGTTAAATACGTCCACATAAATACTAAAACAGATTATAACAGTGTGTTGACATCTTATTTACTGACTACTGTAGAGATACTGTAGCACTGTAGGAGTGAGGAAAGAACAAGCAATATTATGTAAGAGTGAGGGAAGGACATGCGGTGATGTGGATGTGTGAGGAAAGGAGATGAAGTGACTTCTAGTATTGTGTAGGAGTGAGGGAAGGACTTGCAGTGTTATGTTGGAGTGAGGGAAGGACTTGCAGGGTTGTGCAGGAGTGAGGGAAGGACTTGCAGTGTTTTGTAGAAATGAGGGAAGGACTTCCAGTATTGTGTAAGAGTGAGGGAAGGACTTGCAGTATATAGGAGTGAGGAAAGGACTAGCAGGGTTGTGTAGGGGTGAGGGAAGGACTTGCAGTATATAGGAGTGAAGAAAGGACTAGCAGGGTTGTGTAGGAGTGAGGGAAGGACTTGCAGTATGTAGGAGTGAGGAAAGGACTAGCAGGGTTGTGTAGGGGTGAGGGAAGGACTTGTAGGAGTGAAAGAAGGACTTGTAATATTGTGTAGGAGTGAAGGAAGGACTTGCAGTATTGTGTAGAGGTGAGGGAAGGACTTCTAGTATTGTGTAGGAGTGAGGGAAGTACTTGCAGGGTTGTGTAGGAGTAAGGGAAGGACTTGCAGTGTTGTGTAGAAATGAGGGAAGGACTTCTATTATTGTGTCGGAGTGAGGGAAGGACTTGCAGTATGTAGGAGTGAGGGAAGGACTTGCGGGGTTGTGTCGGAATGATGGAATGACTTGTAGTTTTGTGTACGAGTAAGGGAGGGACTTGCAGTGTTGTGTAGAAGTGAGAGAAGGACTTGCAGTGTTGTGTAGAAGTGAGGGAAGGACTTGTGGTGTAGGAGTGAGGGAAGGACTTGCAGTATTGTGTATTAGTGAGGGAAGGACTTGTAGTGTGGTGTAGGAGTGAGGGAAGGACTTGCAGTGTTGTGTAGAAGTGAGGGAAGGACTTGCAGTGTTGTGTAGAAGTGAGGGAAGGACTTGCAGTGTTGTGTAGAAGTGAGGGAAGGACTTCTAGTATTGTGTAGGAGTGAGGGAAGGACCTGCAGTGTTGTGTAGAAGTGAGGGAAGGGCTTGTAGTATGGTGTAGGAGTTTGGGAAGGACTTGTAGTGTGGTGTAGGAGTGAGGGAAGGACTTGTAGTGTTGTTGATGAGTGAGGGAAGGACTTGTAGTGTGGTGTAGGAGTGAGGGAAGGACTTGTAGTGTGGTGTAGGAGTGAGGGAAGGACTTGTAGTGTGGTGTAGGAGTGAGGGAAGGACTTGTAGTGTTGTTGATGAGTGAGGGAAGGACTTGTAGTGTGGTGTAGAAGTGAGGGAAGGGCTTGTAGTATGGTGTAGGAGTGAGGGAAGGACTTGTAGTGTGGTGTAGGAGTGAGGGAAGGACTTGTAGTGTTGTTGATGAGTGAGGGAAGGACTTGTAGTGTGGTGTAGAAGTGAGGGAAGGGCTTGTAGTATGGTGTAGGAGTGAGGGAAGGACTTGTAGTATTGTGTAGTAGTGAGGGAAGGACTTGTAGTGTTGTGTAGGAGTGAGGGAAGGACTTGTAGTGTTGTGTATGATTAGGGAAGGACTTGTATAGGAGTGACCATATAGACTTGTGGCGTTGCGAAGCTTATAACTTCTAATACACTGTTGTAATCTTTTATGTGGATTTGTAACTAGACAGTCAGGAAGTATTTTGTTCAACTTAATTATTTTGGACTTTAGTTTCATCTTTATTTGCAAAACAAAATATTTTATTCTTCCTGGCAGTGAAATACAAGATGTTAGTTTAAGATATTATTGTAAAATTATGTAATTATTACAGCTTTACAACTTACTTGTAACCAATGAGCATTTCCTATGGGCAAAAAAAAATTATTAGTTGTAAATGTTCTGAGGCAGTATGTCACTCCTAGGGGCTATGTGAGGCTTACATGGGCTTATATGCCGCCGCCACGGACTGTTTGGCTAATTAGGGCTGTGTGATGATCATCGGTGGTTGTATAATGTATTTAAGGACTATGCAAGGTTGTCAGGGGTAGTCTGATCCAACCAGAGGCTGTTTGTGGCTATATTGTGAATATCAACTTGGAGATGTGTGAAGCTCTTAGAGAGGTACTGTACTTGTGACTGAGGGGGTTAATTGATGCTCCTAATGTCTGTGTACAGAAAAAGATGAATATATCCTAAATAAGTCAGTCTACCCGACATGACAGGAAGTTGTATTGTGTATAATATTTACTGTTGGTTCGACAAGTCTTGATAAATGCTAAAATAGATTATAACGGTGTATTAAAAGTTTATCTACTGATTACTGTAGGACTGAGGGAAGGACATGCAGTATTGTGTAGTATTGAGGGAAGGACTTCAGTATTGTGTAGGAATGAGGGAAGGACTTGTAGTGTTGTGTAGGACCTAGGGAAGGACATGTAGTGATGTTCGTAAATGAGGGAAGGACTTGCTGACCTCCTAATGAATGAGAGGAGGACTTAATTACCTGCTAATTAGTGAAAGGAGGATTTGCAGTGTTTTATAGGAGTGAGGAAGGACATGCAATGTTGTGTAGGATTGAGGGAATGACTTACTGTGTTTTGTAGGAGTGAAGGAAAGACATGCAGCGTTGTGTAGTATGAGGTAAGGACTCACTGTGATGTGTAGGAGAGTAGGAAGGACTCATTGAGGTGTAGGGGTGAGGTAAGGATGTAGGAGTGAGGGAAGGACTCACTGTGATGTGTAGGAGTGAGGGAAGGACTCACTGTGATGTGTAGGAGTGTGGGAAGGACTCGCTGTGATGTGTTGGAGTGAGGGAAGGACTCGCTGTGATGTGTAGGAGTGAGGGAAGGACTCACTGTGATGTGTAGGAGAGTAGGAAGGACTCATTGAGATGTAGGGGTGAGGTAAGGATGTAGGAGTGAGGGAAGGACTCACTGTGATGTGTAGGAGTGAGGGAAGGACTCGCTGTGATGTGTAGGAGTGAAGGAAGGTCTCGCTGTGATGTGTAGGAATGGGGGAAGGACTCACTGTGATGTGTAGTATTGAGGGAAGGACTTCAGTATTGTGTAGGAATGAGGGATGGATTTGCTGACCTCCTAATGAATGAGAGGAGGACTTACTGACCTGCTAATTAGTGAGAGGAGGACTTACTGTCCTAATTAGTGAGAGGAGGACTTGCTGACCTAATGAATGAGAGGAGGACTTACTGACCTACTAAGGAGTGAGAAGAGGATTTACGGACCTACTAAGGAGTGAGAGGAGGACTTACTGACCTAAGGATTGAGAGGAGGATTTGTAGTGTTTTATAGGAGTGAGGGACGGACATACAATGTTGTGTAGGATAAGGGAAGGACTTGCTGTGTGTGTGAGTGAGGGTAGGATGCAATGTGTTGTGTAGGATTGCGGGAATGACTTGCTGTGTTTTGTAGGAGTGAAGGAAAGACATGCAGCGGTTTGTAGTATGAGGGAAGGACTCACTGTGATGTGTAGGAGTGAGGGAAGGTCTCGCTGTGATGTGTAGGATTAAGGGAAGGACTCACTGATGTGTAGGGGTGTGAGCAAGACTCACTGTGATGTGTAGGAGTGTGGGAAGGACCTACTGAGGTGTAGGGGTGAGGGAAGGACTCGCTGTGATATGTAGGAGTGAGGAAAGGACTCCCTGTGATGTGTAGGAGTGTAGGAAGGACGCTCTATGATGTGTAGGAGTGAGGGAAGGACTCATTGTGATGTGTAGGAGTGTGGGTAGGACTCGCTATGATGTGTAGGAGTGAGGGAAGGACTCGCTATGATGTGTAGGAGTGTGGGAAAGACTCACTGTGATGTGTAGGAGTGAGGGAAGGACTCACTGTGATGTGTAGGAGTGAGGGAAGGTTTCGCTTTGATGTGCAGGGGTGAGGGAAGGACTCACTGAGGTGTAGGAGTCAGGGAAGGACTCACTGTGAGGTGTAGGAGTGAGGGAAGCATTCACTGAGGTGTAGGAGTGAGGGAAGGACTCACTGTGAGGTGTAGGAGTGAGCGAAGGAATGACTGTGATGTGTAAAGTGAAGGGCTTCTGTCTCACCAATGAGGCAGACTACTGGTGATTACGTCATTGCTCTTGTGGTCTGTTGCACCATTGACGTAGACTACTAGTGGTGACGTCACTGCTGTGGTCCACCAATGGAATGCTTAAGGTGACTTTAGCTCACTTAAAAGCTTAAAATACAGAGAACTTGTGACATAAAGTTACAAGCAAGATGTAATGATTTAATAAGAACTGAAAATTACAGTAAATTCTTAAACTAGCATATTTTAATCCAGTCCCAGGAAGAGTAAAATAGTTCGTTATACAAGTGGAAATAAAACTGAAGTACAAAATAAGTCAACAATGTCATAACATTGTTTAAGTTACGATATTTTGTACAGTAGTTTCATCTTTATTTGTATAACACAATGTTTTACTCTAGCTGGCACAGCACTAAAATAAAAGATGCCAGTTTAAGAATTTACCTTTATTATCAGTTAGTTATTTATTACGTGTTCACAAGTTACTTTGTAACCAATGAATTTTTCCTATGGACAAACTTTTGTAATTGTATTTTATTTTTGTTTTTCAAATTTTATACATATTAAAATTTAATTACAAGGCAGTGTATCTTCAAGGGGATAAGTGATGTTTGTGGCAACTTGGGGATGTGTGAGGCTCTTAAGAGCTATCTGTGTCTCTGGGGAGGCTGATTTATTCTCCCCTAAGATCTACATGATGCTTCTAGGGGACTTATAAGTAGCTAGTTGTGTACAGCTAGTAATGGCTATGTGATGACACTAAAGGCTGTCTGTCACTGCTAGGGACAGTGATGCTGCCAAGGGCTGGGTGCCGAGGCTTGTCTGAGCCCCCCTACTATAGAGATAGGCGAGACACGTCGCCCAAGGTACACTGGTAGCCTTGCATGGTCCAGATTGGGTCGCCTTTATGGGACCCTGTGTACACAGGTTGTAGTACCATAAGGGCAACCTAACCTAGCAGTAACCTGGTGTCAATCATTACAATAAATATTTGTATAGTAACTTAATGTGTCGTATAAATGAAAAAAAAATCTTTGTTTATAATAATCCTAATAAAAAAGTTGAAAACAAAAGGGTATCAAAGGCAACGACGATAAGAGGCAATTTTTATACTTCCCGAAAAGTAGAAAATCTACTTCACCAGAAAGTGGAGCCTATTGTTCTTATATTACTTTGGGATGCCACCAATTTCGTGAGTTACATGAATTTATGTAATTACTTCATTAATTACAGGAAGAATCAACTAAGCCTTTAACACTATGCACTATTTCATATTTACTAGCTAACAGCATAATCAGAAAAATTAACCATTCACACCAAACTAATAAAATCATTAAACATTAAATTTAATAATTACCCTGGGTCAGTTTTTCGATGAAATATATTAGTTACCCCTAAAACCCTTTCAATTTTCTGTGTTCAAATATAACAGTTACCCCTAATCCATCTTCTGTGATGAAATATAATAGTTACCCCTAAAACCCTTTCAATTTTCAGTTTTCAAATATAATAGTTACCCCTAATCCGTCTTCTGTGATGAAATATAATAGTTACCCCTTAAACCTTCTTCTTCTTCCTCTCATCAAAACACTAATCCTTCTTATTCTTCTTCCTCTCATCAAAACACAAGGGAAAGATTGAAAGCTAGAGGGAAGAAGCAAAATTCGAAGGGGTTGTTAATTTTCGCCCCTGTCCCCAACCCTAGTTTACTTATATTACTTTAGGATGCCACCATTTTGGCGAGTTACATGAATTTTTGTAATTATATCATTAATTACAGTAATAATCAAATAACACTTTAATGCCATATTCTATTTTATATTTACAAATTAATGCAATGTTATTATAAAAGATACTTTCACAGAATCTAGTGAAATTATTAAATATAATTGTTTTATGGGATAAAATATAATAGTTACCCCCCTTTGAGTTCTGTCATGAAATATAATAGTTACCCCTTCTTAGTTTCCTGTGATGAAATATAATAGTTACCCCTTCTTAGTTTTCTGTGATGAAATATAATAGTTACCCCTTAATCCTTCTTCTTCTTCCTCTCATCAAAACACTAATCCTTCTTATTCTTCTTCTTCTTCCTCTCATCAAAACACAAGGGAAAGATTGAAAGCTAGAGGGAAGAAGCAAAATTCGAAGGGGTTGTTAATTTTCGCCCCTGTCCCCAACCCTGCCCCCTGAAGCCTAGTTTACTTATATTACTTTAGGATGCCACCATTTTGGCGAGTTACATGAATTTTTGTAATTATATCATTAATTACAGTAATAATCAAATAACACTTTAATGCCATATTCTATTTTATATTTACAAATTAATGCAATGTTATTATAAAAGATACTTTCACAGAATCTAGTGAAATTATTAAATATAATTGTTTTATGGGATAAAATATAATAGTTACCCCCCTTTGAGTTCTGTCATGAAATATAATAGTTACCCCTTCTTAGTTTCCTGTGATGAAATATAATAGTTACCCCTTCTTAGTTTTCTGTGATGAAATATAATAGTTACCCCTTAATCCTTCTTCTTCTTCCTCTCATCAAAACACTAATCCTTCTTATTCTTCTTCTTCCTCTCATCAAAACACAAGGGAAAGATTGAAAGCTAGAGGGAAGAAACAAAATTCGAAGGGGTGGTTAATTACAGGAAGAATCAAATAAGCCTTTAACACCATGCACTATTTCATATTTACTAGTTAATACCATTATCAGAAAGAAGAAACATTCGCACAAAACTAATTAACTTATTAATTTTTGGGGTTAACTATTATACTCCTTCACAGAAGTTGTATGAGGGGGTAACTATTATATTTGATCACAGAAAACTGAGCGGGGGTAACTATTTTATTTAATTTGTGAATACATGTTCTCATTTTTCTATTAAACTTGATTATATATTGACAGTCTTGGCCTGTCCTTCACTGTCCACAAGAGATTTAAAGTAGTTTGGTTGGTTGGTGATATAGAGAGAAGAGAGCATTAGCTCTGAGGGTGCAGTACAAGGAAGGTCTTAGTCAAGCCAAGTTATTCTATTTGATGTTTTCTCAAGGCTTTTTATATTAGAGGAGTCCCTCCATGATCTTTGTGTCACTAGAAGGATGATACTCATCTTCTTTGTTTCTAGTTTTTATTGTGAGTTTTTCTGATCTTCCTGTAAGATGAAACTCCTGTCTTATATAGACTTTGAGTTTTATTTTTGGTAATATTGAATATTTTTATGTTATTTCTCCTATATTTCTCTATATATTTATAGTTTGCTTCATTTATTTAGTTTTAACTTATATTTGGTAATTACTAGTTAAAAATAAATAAAAATTTAACAATTGTTCACTCGATTATTTAGATAATTTGTATAAACATTTAATATTTAGGAGTGTGTCACTTTGGTAAGGGAAACTATGTCAAGTCCTGTAAGTTTATTTTACTCTCTCCTCTTCGTCACAGATCGTCTTCTTACTTGTACTTACTTCACACCCCAGTGCCTTATATTTCCTCTTGAATTATTCTAAAGGTATATACTATATTTACTGTGTTATTACCGTACATATAGTCGTCCTCAGTCCACATTCCTGCCACTAGGGTACAGGTACAGGGTGTATTAATATACCTTATCAGTGGAAACTTTTCTTTTTTTTGCAGATAATGTACTGTACGTCATCGCTCTTCAGTGACTACATCACCAACCTCACAACACATTCACGTAAATAGTTCTCAGTTAAATCAGTCGTTGTAAACAAGGAAATAAATAACTTTCTCCTATTATAACTGACTTTTTACTCACCCTGTTAAAGCTACATTTATTTACTGTTCTGTACTGAAATGTACCTCTTCAGGCGACCACCCAACTGAATACACCCCAGCCTGCCAATCTACAAGCAGCATTCACCGAAGAACAAATAAAACAGATGATCACTATTATGATAGTGACTTTCTCTACGATAATACAGAAACAAGATACCAGCACCGAAAATATAATAAACGACAACTACTTTGAGAATGGAACTACTCCCTCCTCCCCCACGTCAGCCACCCAGATGGAATACCAAGAAAGCAAATTGGAAATTTTATCAAGATGAACTCCAAAAATGGTTTTCGAACTATGAACCAGCAGAAGATATTGACCAACTAAACCAGGACCTTACTGATGCCATACAACACGCAGCAGAGAAAGCAATACCAAAAATAAACCCTATAAATAGACACCACAAAGACTACTGGTTCTACAATGACGAGGTCAGAGAACAGAATCACAGAATCAACACATTCAGAAGACATCTCCGACAATACCCTTCCCCTGAGGGAGTGAAACTCTTGAGAGCTGCTGTCCAACATGCTCGTCAAATTACTCAGAAAATTAGGGAAGACAAATGGCTCGAATGGTGTGCAACCTTTAATGCACACACCAGCCTGAGTGAACTCTGGAGAAAACTCAGGATAGCAACAGGAAAACTGCCCAGAGCTTCAGCCCACCCCCAGCCACTACAGGAAGCAAATCGCTTGGCAGAGCACTTTGCAGAACGCTCGTCATCAGCTCAACTACTTCCTGAAATAAGACTTCATCTACAGACAAGTACAACTGGAGAGAGAAGTAGTAGTCAGACTTGCAATTGAACAAACTGACACTACAGACTGTCTGTTTACTATAGAAGAAATTAGAAGGGTCAGGAAAACAAGTAAAGACACCGCTCCTGGCAGTGATGGTATGACCTATTCATCGCTCAGCAATGCAGGACTTGCTGGTGAACTTGCTCTCCTAACAGTTATCAACGCATCATGGTCAGCAGGCAAACTCCCGACAGCTTGGAAAAGAGCAAACATTGTTCCTATTCCCAAACCCAATGATCCCCAGAATTTCAGACCAATATCACTAACAGCATGCATCGGCAAAACCGCCGAAAGGATGGTCCTTACACGACTCCTCTGGAAAACTGGACCACTTCACCACAATATCTTTGGATTCACCAAAGGTGTCAGCACTGCACACAGTTTGGCCACTCTCCTGGGATCGATTGGTCAAAATAAGGCAATCGTAGTATTCCTTGATCTAGAGAAAGCATTTGAGCTGGCAAATGCACAGGCCATTGTAACCACTCTGGTCCGGAAAGGCTTCAAGGGATGCCTACTGGCTTGGATTGCTGACTATCTCCAAAACAGAACAGCAAGAGTTACCTGTCAAGGACAAGTCTCAGATCACCAGAGACTGGAAAATGGCACACGACAAGGAGGAGTTCTTAGTCCAACTCTCTTCAACATCCTCATGGAAAACTGCTATGCTATGCTGACGACTCAGCACTGAAAGTAAAAGAAACCAGATCAGCAAAGTCTAAAGAGCACTAGACCTCATCAGTGAAGAATGTATGAGTCTCGGGCTCAAGATATCAATCCCCAAATCGAAAGCCATGAGGATTGGACACAATGAGCCGGTGACACAACTTCAAATACAAGGTATTGCCCTACAATGGGTCAATGTATACAAATACCTGGGCATCTGGATTGACAAATGCCTCAAATTTGACACTGAGATAAACTATCTAAGAGACTGAATAGGCAAGAGAGGCAACATGATGAGAGGCATGACAGTCCTAAGAATGCTATATATGCACGCCATTCGATCATTAACAGACTATGCGACACAGGCTCTTAACACACTGTCTGAGGGGCAGTGGGCGAAATTGGAGTTTGCCCAGAATAACGCTATGAGAGTCATTGTCAAGGCACCTATGTGGACAAAAATTGAAACCTTACACATGAAGACAGGTCTTGCATCTCTCCAAACCAGAGCGGAACGATTAGCAGCGAGCTTTGCAACAAAACTGATTACCAGGGCTCGGGAAAGTGACATCAAGAATGGACTGAACCTTAACAGAGATGTCTTTAACAAGAAAACATGGCTATTGTGCGCAGCTGACGCTGTAAATCGACTGAAATTGAAAGATAATCCTCAGCAAAGGACCTGATACAATGAGTCCAGACTACAGCACCCCAGCACCGTGGGAGTCCCCGCCAGCAGTCTTCAACATTCTACAAACTGGGACAAGAAAGGTTGACTGTAACCCACATGAGCTCCGACAGATGGCAGAGAGAAACATGAAGGCTCTAACACCTCACAATAGTACAGTGTATTACACAGACAGTTCCGTAGAGACCACCAGCACGAAGGCAGGAGCAGCCTTCACTACAGAAGGCGGTAGCATGTCCCTTTGGAGAACCTCAAGTGGATGATCTACTCTGCAAGTTGAGCTAGCTGCCATACTTGGAACCCTAAGACATGCTTCCATAAACAGTTAACAAGGCATTGTAATACACACTGACTCACGATGTACTATTGAAGCACTACAATGCAGAGAGCATAGAGACAACATTCATCTCATAACATCCATTATTGGACTACTGCAAGATTTAAAACTACAAGATCGGCAAGTTATCATTAACTGGGTGCCTAGTCATTTCGGAATCCCAGGGAATGAACGAGCTGATGCTGCTGCCAAGGCTGCGTTAGGACAGCGAAACATTGAGATGAACATCCCGCCCAGTCAGAAGCAGATAAAGAAGACCACAATAACACGAACTGCCCAGTGGAAAATAGGCAAACATAGAAGATTAATACCAGTATCACACACTCTACCTTAATTACACACATTCACTTAACACCAATTAGGAGACAAAATTACCTCAAAATCTACATAAATTGGACCTTAGGTAAATTGGGACACCTATTATATATCCATTTAGTTACACCATAAAATAGGACATCTCAACTATCACCCATTACCATTTCAACAAATCAACAGCGGAATAAAATCAGAACACCACCATTTCTCCGTCGAATTAAAACTGAAACGCAAAAATAAAGTGTTTCGAAGATTCTAATCGACACAAGATTAAAGTCATAACATTCCCCGGCGATCCAACACTGGGTCAGTAAAATTGTTATTCTTCTTAAACTGTTAGACTAGACAAGAGAATTATATTCCTGTCGACGTCAACTACCGGACGATCTTCCCAATTATTAAAACAACGATAACAGATACAATTTATCCTTGGGGCCTAGGTCAGAAAAGATGTTTTTATTATTTTCACGATAAATCTCTAAACACCAGGAATGTTTGTGTCTTGGTTGTAGCGTACCCACTCACTTCTGAAAGCTACAGTACAGAACTTGGGCATTACAGTACATTACAGTATTAAGTGAAATACCTAACTGGATTCTCAACATGATACAGAATTCTAACTTTCTATAAGAAGGCAGATTTCGTCTCAGTAGTAAGGCAGATTTCATCTCATTAATAAGGCAGATGTCTTTGTAACGCATAAGGTTGATGTGTTCTTCAAGTATAGTTATAGCAGTGTGTTCTATCTGTAATGTTATTGATGTGTTCTTCAAGTATAAGTATAGCAGTGTGTTCTATCTGTAATGTTAATGACGTGTTCTTCAAGTATAGTTATAGCAGTGTGTTCTATCTGTAATGTTATTGATGTGTTCTTCAAGTATAAGTATAGCAGTGTGTTCTATCTGTAATGTTAATGACGTGTTCTTCAAGTATAGTTATAGCAGTGTGTTCTATCTGTAATGTTATTGATGTGTTCTTCAAGTATAAGTATAGCAGTGTGTTCTATCTGTAATGTTAATGACGTGTTCTTCAAGTATAGTTATAGCAGTGTGTTCTATCTGTAATGTTAATGACGTGTTCTTCAAGTATAGTTATAGCAGTGTGTTCTATCTGTAATGTTATTGATGTGTTCTTCAAGTATACCAGCATGTTCTCTCTCTAACTGCGATGTTATTCAGTTTTACAATGGCACAAATAACTCGACACATTCTACAACATACTTGTCAACATTTGCCAGTCAATCATTATACATCAACCCACACCGCTCATTATACATCAACAACACTATTCACTATACATGATGATATAACCAAAGCATTATAGATGGTGTTATAGATATGGTGTTATAGATAGACGTCAAGGGCGATCGTTAAGGGATACAATCGTTAAGGGATACGATAGTTTATGTTCCCAGCGACGACGTGACTCCATTGATCGTCACTACGGATGGGGGCTCAGTCGTGGGGACGGTGGGCGATTGAGGCGGAGGCATACGAGGTCGTTTCATGATATGGGCGGGATGGCGGTTTAACTACGCCGTTGGGGCCATCATGCCGTTGGTGTAGACCGGCCGTTAGAGTACGTGTGAGCAGGGGAGTTGTTGTAGCTACCAGAGGACATGTCTGCGTACTCTTCCACATCCTCTGGGATATTCTCATAAATATTATTCCCTGATGAAATAAACGAACGTCTTTTAGTGATGGCGGAAGGGGGGGGGGGGACAGTTTTAGTGATGGGAAAGGAAGAAAATGATGTACACAACTAATACAACTAAAATAATAAAACAAAAACAACTAAAATACAAAAATAAATCTCATTAAATACAAAAAAAAATTCAAATTCTAAAAAAAAATTTAAATACAGCGGATCTTTTATTTAATGAACCATATGGAGAGGAAAGTCCATTATATCAAGGTTCCGTTATATGTGGAACTTCTAATTAATGAACTATATGGCAAGAAAAGTCCATTATATCAAGGTTCCGTTAGATGTGAAACCCCCATTTAATGAACTACTGTATAGAGAAAAACCGTTATATAGAGGTCGACAACAATGCCAACTACTGTACTCGACCCTAAACGACCTCACCTGTTGTCGGGTCGCTGAGGTCAGCATAGCTCATGGCATCATTATGACGACCTTCTGAAGGCTTCAGGGTCACTGGTGGCTCTCGCTCCTTACCCTCCTGGAGGAGCAGCAGCAGGTGTTAATGTTATCAGTAAAATAAATCACTGTCTTAAATCTTCACCTATTTGTTTTTTGCATATTTTTACATCAACTGAACTTGTTATATTCTTTACCTGAGGTAGAGAGGAGGTGGTGGAAGGCTGGGTCTGGGCTGTATCTTGGCACCTGCTTCCTTTAGTTGTGTTGTGAATCACTTACCATCCTGATATTGGAGGAGAGAAGCCTGGTACAGCAGTACAAGTGAGGCAAGATGTGTGGTACAACAGTACAAGATGAGTGGCACAGCAGAGTGCACACCTCTCCTTGACAAGGTCCAGAACCTACTGAAAGTAAAGTCCCAAGTTATTACCTATAAAAGGTTTCAAGCAAGATATTTTCACAATACTAATTTATCCTAATACAGTATTGTATAACATGACCCTAAACTGAAGGTTTTATCCCTATGGAAGTACCACATTAATTCACTTAATCTAGTACAGTAATTGAACTATCAATAAATTAGTGATGCACCATTAATGATAATTCACAACCAGATTCAAAACTTCCCAATATTCTGCCGCCAGATTTAAAACGAACAAACAGATTTTTCTATAATTTAGGTCAATTTTATCATGCAGGTAAAACGGTTATGTCACTATATTATGTAAAGTCTCACCAGCAAAGCCAAACAAACAAAGCAAAATATCAGTTGAATAGAATACAGTACAGGAGTACTGTATTTAAATAAAGCAATTTACTCTGGTGGTAGAGAGATCATTCACAAGTACCTCAACTTTAGTAATAGTCTTACAGAATTCTTGACGTTGCAATATCAAGTAATTAAAAGCAGCTGGGTTTTAAATTTAATTGTTGTGGCGTTTAAGTCTACCCGGAACAACACTTAGTCATTATTGACGCAACTCACCAATCAAGGGTCAACGATTTATAGGTAAATAATTTCAAGCTGTTGGTAACTGCAACATCCAGCAAGAATACCATGTATACATTGTCTACATTAATCCATTATATATGTTACCGCCACAGTAAGATAAGCTAGAAGAGAGAGAAAGAGAGGGATAACCATAATAAGATAAACTAGGCGAGAGAGAGAGGGGATGAGATAAGAGATATAGTGTTGACAACGAATTTGCTGACCAATCTGCTGAGGTGTTTCAATACGAAAACATATGGCCCTCGCCTCCGGCTGAGATTGGCCTCAGGGGAGTCGACTGATTTCTACAGGACAGACAACACGTTGGTTCAGACCACTAGACCCTAAAACGTTTTGACCGAATTATATGGTACGAGTCAACGTTGAGGGTTTATTTCTCCAGCAACAAACCAATAACGCTCCTATGAGCGTTAACAATATATATATATATATATATATATATATATATATATATATATATATATATATATATATATATATATATATATATACACTGTACGGTACAGTATAATAAAAAGTACAGACTAATGTTCAAACTAATTATAATCTAACCAACACCTAAACCTGTTCCAATATACTTACTGTTAATAGTCTGTTCATGTTAATGTTAAATAACCCAGCCCCTATCTGGTCTGGCCAAAGTGCCCAGGAAAGAAATTACTATGGATGTGAAAATGAAAGCAATAAAGGTCGAAGCAAGGGAGCTTCAGGTCAGTAGGAGCGAGGCAACCGTGATAAACCTCACCAAGCTCAGAACAAATTAACTAGCAAGTGTTACTAAATTGATATTCATTTATTATTGATATTAAAGTCTCCTCATGACAGCCATTGTTTGTTGGCTTGAGTTGTCTGCATCAGCTTAAGGTTTACTTGTTGTATGGAGACTGATGGAAAATCCGCATATTGCTAAGCAACACCGACTTTTTTTTCTAATGTTCAAGACCTATTTTGGAACATTTAATCATTTACTCCTACACAACATACCAAGTCCTTCCCTCACTCCTACACAATACTACAAGTCCTTCACTCACTCCTACACAATGCTACAAGTCCTTCCCTCACTCCTACACAATACTACAAGTCCTTCCCTCACTCCTACACAATACTATAAGTCCTTCCCTCACTCTTACACAATACTACAAGTCCTTCCCTCACCCCTACACAAAACTACAAGTCCTTCCCTCACCCCTACACAAAACGACAAGTCCTTCCCTCACTCCTACACAAAACTACAAGTCCTTACCTCACTCCTACACAAAACTACAAGTCCTTCCCTCACTCCTACACAACATACCAAGTCCTTCCCACACTCCTACACAATACTACAAGTCCTTCCCTCACTCTTACACAATACTACAAGTCCTTCCCTCACCCCTACACAATACCACAAGTCCTTCCTTCACTCCTACACAACATACCAAGTCCTTCCCTCACTCCTACACAATACTACAAGTCCTTCCCTCACTCCTACACAAAACGACAAGTCCTTCCCTCACTCCTACACAAAACTACAAGTCCTTCCCTCACTCCTACACAAAACTACAAGTCCTTCCCTCACTCCTACACAAAACTACAAGTCCTTCCCTCACTCCTACACAAAACTACAAGCCCTTCCCTCACTCCTACACAAAACTACAAGTCCTTCCCTCACTCCTACACAAACCTACAAGTCCTTCCCTCACTCCTACACAAAACTACAAGTACTTCCCTCACTCCTACACAATACTACAAGTCCTTTCCTCACTCCAACACAAAACTACAAGTCCTTCCCTCACTCCTACACAAAACTACAAGTCCTTCCCTCGCTCCTACACAAAACTACAAGCCCTTCCCTCACTCCTACACAAAACTACAAGTCCTTCCCTCACTCCTACACAACATACCAAGTCCTTCCCTCACTCCTACACAATACTACAAGTCCTTCCCTCACTCCTACACAAAACGACAAGTCCTTCCCTCACTCCTACACAAAACTACAAGTCCTTCCCTCACTCCTACACAAAACTACAAGTCCTTCCCTCACTCCTACACAAAACTACAAGTCCTTCCCTCACTCCTACACAAAACTACAAGCCCTTCCCTCACTCCTACACAAAACTACAAGTCCTTCCCTCACTCCTACACAAACCTACAAGTCCTTCCCTCACTCCTACACAAAACTACAAGTCCTTCCCTCACTCCTACACAATACTACAAGTCCTTCCCTCACTCCTACATAATACAACAAGTCCATCCCTCACTCCTACACAACATTCCAAGTCTTTCCCTCACTCCTACACAATACTACAAGTCCTTCCCTCACCCCTACACAATATTACAAGTCCTTCCCTTACTCCTACACAATACTACAAGTCCTTCACTCACTCCTACACAATGCTACAAGTCCTTCCCTCACTCCTACACAATACTACAAGTCCTTCCCTCACTCCTACACAATACTATAAGTCCTTCCCTCACTCTTACACAATACTACAAGTCCTTCCCTCACCCCTACACAAAACTACAAGTCCTTCCCTCACCCCTACACAAAACGACAAGTCCTTCCCTCACTCCTACACAAAACTACAAGTCCTTACCTCACTCCTACACAAAACTACAAGTCCTTCCCTCACTCCTACACAACATACCAAGTCCTTCCCACACTCCTACACAATACTACAAGTCCTTCCCTCACTCTTACACAATACTACAAGTCCTTCCCTCACCCCTACACAATACCACAAGTCCTTCCTTCACTCCTACACAACATACCAAGTCCTTCCCTCACTCCTACACAATACTACAAGTCCTTCCCTCACTCCTACACAAAACGACAAGTCCTTCCCTCACTCCTACACAAAACTACAAGTCCTTCCCTCACTCCTACACAAAACTACAAGTCCTTCCCTCACTCCTACACAAAACTACAAGTCCTTCCCTCACTCCTACACAAAACTACAAGTCCTTCCCTCACTCCTACACAAAACTACAAGTCCTTCCCTCACTCCTACACAAACCTACAAGTCCTTCCCTCACTCCTACACAAAACTACAAGTACTTCCCTCACTCCTACACAATACTACAAGTCCTTTCCTCACTCCAACACAAAACTACAAGTCCTTCCCTCACTCCTACACAAAACTTCAGGTCTCTCCCTCACTCGTACACAAAACTACAATTACTTCCCTCACTCCTACACAATATATTATTTCCATCACTCACTCGTACACAACATACCACGTCCATCCCTCACACCTACACAATACTACAAGTCCTTTCCTCACTCCAACACAAAACTACAAGTCCTTCCCTCACTCCTACACAAAACTTCAAGTGTATCCCTCACTCATACACAATACTACATATCCTTCCCTCACTCATACATAATACTACAAATCCTTCCCTCACTCCTACACAATACTACAAGTCCTTTCCTCACTCCAACACAAAACTACAAGTCCTTTCCTCAATCCAACACAAAACTACAAGTCCTTCCCTCACTCCTACACAATACAGCAAGTCCTTCCATCACTCATACACAATACTACAAATCCTTCCCTCACTCCTACACAAAACTTCAAATCCATCCCTCACTCCATCACAACATACCAAGTCCATCCCTCACTCCTACACAACACTACAAGTCCTTCCCTCACACCTACACAATACTACAAGTCCTTCCCTCACTCCTACACAAAACTACAAGTTCTTCCTTCACTCCTACACAAAACTTCAAATCCATCCCTCACTCCATCACAACATACCAAGTCCATCCCTCACTCCTACACAACACTACAAGTCCTTCCCTCACACCTACACAATAATACAAGTCCTTCCCTCACACCTACACTATACTACAAGTCCTTCCCTCACACCTAAACAATAGTAAAAGTCCTTTCCTCACTCCTACACAATACTACGCGTCCTTCTCTCACCCCTACACAATACTACATGTACTTCCTTCACTCCTACACAACATACCAAGTCCTTCCCTCACTCCTACACAATACTACAAGTCCTTCGCTCACTCCTTCACAATACTACAAGTCCTTCCCTCACACCTACACAATACTACAAGTCCTTCCCTCACACCTACACAATACTACAAGTAATTCCCTCACACCTACACAATACTACAATTCCTTCCCTCACACCTACACAATACTACAAGTTCTTCCCTCACTCCTACACAATACTACAAGTCCTTCCCTCACTCCTACATAATACAACAAGTCCATCCCTCACTCCTACACAACATTCCAAGTCTTTCCCTCACTCCTACACAATACTACAAGTCCTTCCCTCACCCCTACACAATATTACAAGTCCTTCCCTTACTCCTACACAATACTACAAGTCCTTCCCTCACTCCTACACAATATTACAAGTCCTTCCCTCACACCTACACAATAATACAAGTCCTTCCTTAACTCTTACATAACATACAGAGTCCATCCCTCATTCCTACGCAATACTACAAGTCCTTCCCTCACCCCTACACAATACTACAAGTCCTTCCTTCACTCCTACACAACATATCAAGTCCATCCCTCAATCCTACGCAATACTACAAGTACTTCCCTCACTCCTGCACAATACTACAAGTCCTTACCTCACTCTTGCACACTACTACATGTCCTTCCCTCACTCCTACACGAAACTAAAATTGCTTCCCTCACTCCTACACAATACTGCAAGTCCTTCCCTCACTCCTACACAATACTACAAGTCCTTCCCTCAGTCCTACACAATACTAAAAGTCCTTTCCTCACTCCAACACAATACTACAAGTCCTTCCCTCACTCCTACACAACATACCAAGTCCTTCCCTCACTCCTACGCAATACGACAAGTCCTTCCCTCAGTCCTACACAATACTACAAGCCCTTTTCTCACTCAACACAATACTACAAGTCCTTCCCTCACTCCTACACTACATTGCAAGTCCTTCCCGCACTCCTGCGCAATACCACAAGTCCTTCCGTCACTCCTACATGACATACCAAGTCCTTCCCTCCTCCTACACAACATACCAAGTCCATCCCTCACTCCACCACAACATACCAAGTACATCCCCCACTCCTACACAACATACCAAGTCCATCCCTCACTCCTACACAACATGCCAAGTCCTTCCCTCACTCCTACACAACATACCAAGTCCTTCCCTCCTCCTATACAACATTCCAAGTCCATCCCTCACTCCTACACAACATACCAAGTCCATCCCTCACTCCTACACAACATGCCAAGTCCATCCCTCACTCCTAATCCTACGCAACATACCAAGGCCATCCCTCACTCCTACACAATACTACAAGTCCATCCCTCACTCCTACACAACATACCAAGTCCTTCCCTCACTCCTACACAACATACCAAGTCCTTCCCTGCAGAGTTAATCACCATCTATTAAGTCTCTCATTCTTGTTTTTCATTCGACTTCTGAAATGTAATAAATTATGGTAACTGTAAACTACAATTCTCTGGTAGGTGTTACCAAGATATATGTTAAACTTTTCCTGTGCCATAAGCTGAGTCACAGCTTCTTTCTCTATTGTAGAGCAATTCCATTGCACCAGCCCCAACATCACCGGTAAAACATAAATTTTTCTTACGAACCATTCAAAATACTGTCTCTGCCTCGTCCAGTTCAACACGACTTCAGTCCATCTGGCAATCGAACCCGAAGCCTCCATCATCCACAACGGGTACCTTGCCAGTGAGCCACCATACTGTGTTGAATAGTATATACACCAGTGTCAACATTAGATCGGGTCAAAAAGGGTATACATATTTTAAATTGCAATTTAGAATTTGTAATAGTCTAGAAAAGTTGCTCCTATATAAAGTTTATCAGACTCCAACATATGGTATTAGTCTTGTATTATTACAGTAAAAGATGGCACCAATTTGCAGCCCTTAACTAATACTACGTAGATCTATCCATACTATTAATACTGAAATGTGCTCCTTAATTTGGTTTACTTGATCAACAAACACCTTTCCCTCAATACCAATATTTTGTTCTTTTTTCCATCAGTACATAATACAGTTATCTCTTATTTTTCCTCTTCAGTGTACAACAGTAAACATTACCCATCATCATCTCTGACGTTTGCCTCGAGCTGCTGGAGGCTGCCCACCATCCGTGCCTCCACACTCGCCTATTTTATTTTTCTAAGTCGCGCATTTTCACCTATATGAAGGCGCCAATTCATGATATAAGTGTAAACAAATTATGTTTGATGAATATTGTTCACTTCTTTAATAACTGCCCTGTTCACACGGCACGAGAGATGAAGCGCTGGTCAGAGGAAAGGTCAAATGAAATTGACCTTTTGGACTGGCCATCTGAATCTCCAGGTCCATATTCAATAAGTTTCTTTTTGTTTACCAATACAACTTTTCCTTTACCCAATGGAATAATAATGTTTTATTTTTATTGAAACATTTGATATCACAAATATAATATTGCATAGGGCCATTGCTTGTGTTAAGCGATTACTATGACTGTTTGTGAGTGCTACCCAGACCTCAACCCTATAGAGACCATTTGGACCCAGATAGTGAACGCGTGGGAACCTGAAGACAAGCTAAACACTGGTGCCGACTCCTGCTACACACCCAGGACGAGTGTGAGCAGTTTGTGAGGAACCAACCACCTATATAACCTTGTGTCTCAGTCCCAAGAAGGCTCCAGGGGGCTATATAAAAGGGAGGCCATTGGACAGGCTATTGATATTCTGTCTGACCTGTGTTGGTAAATATTAAAAGTAAATGTGATTTCCACCCTCGTATTTTTCAATATTTATCCTCATATCTACGTTATTATAAATATATAATTAATGGTGATTAAAACCTGAACAACAACTTAATAATGATAAATATAGAAATGGATGGTACATTATAATAATGCATTAGCCGTCAGACAGACCGTAATACTTATATTAATGTGGGCAACAAACATTATGTTTATATAATTACATCACCCACGGTAACTAGCCGATGAGCCGCGGTTAAAATACTAAACGCCTGGGCAATATTTCTATAATGTGGGTTAGGTTTTAAGACACAATTGAAGTGATTGTGGTGATAGTATAGTGATTGTGGTGATGATGAAGATTGTGGTGATGGTGAAATGATTATGGTGATGGTGGTGAAGCGACTGTGGCGAAGTGATTTTGGTGATGGTTAAGTGATTGTGGTGAAGTACTTAAGTATTTAAGTGGGTGAAAGAAATCAATAGAGGGGATATAGATAAAGTTCTTATCATATCCGAGCAGGATAGGACTCGTAGCAACGGATTTAAGTTGGATAAGTTTAGGTTTAGGAGGAAGATAGGAAGGAACTGGTTCACAAACAGGGTGGTGGACGAGTGGAACAAGCTTAGCAACTTTGTAGTAAGTGCTGAACGCTGGAAAGTTTTAACAGAAGGCTAGATCGATTCACGGATGATAGAGAGTGGTAGTAACTCTCGACAGGAGCTGCCATGCACAGGCCAACCGGCCTATTGCAGACTCCTTATTTTCTTATGTTCTTATGGTGGTGAAGTGATTGTGGTGACTAGGTGAACTGATTCTGGTGAGTGTTTCTGGTGGAGTGATTCTGGTGAAGTGATTGTGGTGGAGGTGGTGAAATAGTTGTGGTGAATTGATAGTGGTAGAGTGATTGTGGTTAAGTGACTGTGGTGGTGAAATGATTGTGGCGTTGGTGATGAGAAAGTTGTAACAGCACGTTTTGCATTAAATAAATAGTCACCCAAATGAATAACACCAAATCATTCAGTAAGTTATTAAACAATGACTTGGTAGTTGTTCACGTTATACGCGGCTCAAACTCTCTCAGTAGTCGAGCGAGGTCACCTGACTAATCAAAACACAGCTTGACACCCACTTCTAAGCTCACACGCTCGGAGGAGAGGGGCCAGAATCTTACCACTAGTTAATGGGTGAACATGTAACTTAAGTGTTCATTATATAAGTGTACTCAAAACACTTCCCTGGAGATAATTCACAATACATTCTCTCCCAAACTAAGTACTGTGTATATAATTACTTCAACAATAAAGAAAAACCCAAAAGAAGTGTTTACCTCAGCCCTGCCACTTAAGAGTTCCAGAACTTATTTAAAACAATGAATGTGATACACAACAGGTATTACAAAGTGATAAGAAAATAAGGAGTCTGCAATAGGCTGGTTGACCTGTGCATGGCAGCTCCTGTCGAAAGTTACTACCACTCTCTATCATCCATGACTCCACTAGCCTCCTTTTAAAACTTTCCAGCGTTCCAGCACTTACTACAAAGTTGCTAAGATTTTTTCCACTCGTCAACCACCCTATTTGTGAAGCAGTTCCTTCCTATCTCCCTCCTAAACCTAAACTTATCCAACTTAAATCCGTTGCTACAAGTCCTATCTTGCTCGGATACTTTAAGAACTTTATCTATATCTCCTTTATTGATTCCTTTCACCCACTTAAATACTTCTATCTTATCTCCCCGCCCTTTTCGTCTTTCTAGGGAATGCAAGTTTAGTTTATTTAACCTACTTTGATATGGAAGGTATCTAAGTCCCGGAATCATTTTCGTCATTCTTCGCTGCACCGACTTCAGTGAATTGATATCCATTCTATAATAAGGGCTCTAGAACTGAACCGCATAATGAAGGTGCAGCCTGACTAGTGCAAGATATAGTTGCAATAAGACCTCTGCACTCTTATTACTTACAATTCTAGATATAAAACCTAATACTCTGTTTGTAATGGCCCATGTTTCATAAACATAAGAATTATATAAATGGGTTAATTACGTTTGATTTATATACTGATTCTTCCCCTGTAACTTTCCACTGGCTATGAGGTGACATGTTCAATGCACGTGATAAGGTGTGCCCACGTGAAGCTGCGCCATACTATGCTGAGTAAAGGCATAAAGTAGCCGTCTTCTGGCCACCTAAAGCGGCCAGTAGCTTGATATCCTTGACTAGAGGAAGACGTTATTTAAGAGCCGCAGTGGATGGCTCCGTCTTCCCTCGAGGGAGGACGACGCGTCTATTCCGTTCTCCCTCGATGGGTCACTACTCAGAGTCTCAATCACAAACTTACATCGAACGGACGTTGATTCACGTCTATTTACATAGACGCCGTCCTTTCTTATCACACTCATAAATAGTGGAACTTACGGTTGATCTACACTCAGGAATTATACAAATAAAACTTCCTAATAAAAGAAGAAACTTCAATTGGGTTTCGTTACTAAAGCCTAATTATAATATACATGAACCAACCTGGTTAATTTTGACTTAACCAGCCGGTTCATGTTTGCCCTATTCCGAACATTAACGCACTGTTTTCTAGGCCGTAGGTCCGTGCTTACAAGTACCCCCTAAGTCTCTTTCACAAGTCGACTTCTCTAGGTTGATGTTGTTAAGGCTGTATCTATTGACAGTATTTGTTCTTCCAATATTAAGTACGCTGCATTTGCTGGTGTTGAATTTCATTTGTCATTTTACTGACCACTCCTGCAGTTTATTTAAATCTTCCTGTAGGGCATTTGCATCCTTCCCTGAATTAATCTGCCGCCCTATTTTGGTGTCATCCGCAAACTTACTTATGTCAATGCTGATCCCAGTATCTAGATCGTTTATGTAGATTATGAACAAGAGTGGGCCCAGTACTGACCCATGGGGAACCCCACTGGTTACACAGCCCCACTCAGATTTAACACCATCTACGCTGACCCTGTGTTCTATCGGTGAGCCATGATTTTATCCAATTTATAACTTTCCCCTCGATACCATGAGCCTTAACTTTTCTCAGAAGCCTCTGATGCGGAACTCTGTCAAGCGCTTTGCTAAAGTCTAAGTAAATAACATCGTAATATTCGCCATTATCTACCTCGAAGACTCCTAAAAAAAAACCGCAGCTGATTTTTAGACAAGATTTTCCCTTTGTAAACCCTTGTTGAGAATCGTAGATTAATTTGTTTTCTCTAAATGCGATCGGATGTTATTTGCTATAATCTATTTATCTTCTTAAGAACATCTTCTTTTCTGATGGTGATATTCCTCAATTTCTCTTCTTCATTTCCCTAAATATAAGTGAATATCTTGCGAAGGTCACAAATATTTTTTTCCAAACACAGTAAATACGGTGATAATGGAAAGTAAACTATTTATTTGACCATTATACTTCACTTGACTATGTAATAATCTATAGCACAAAAGTATATTATTCTACTTGTCGAAAAAATCACCAATACACTGGTGATTGGAGGTTGGCAAGTGAGTTACCTACCACCACCACAGACACTTCCCCACCGCAACCAAATGACACTTCACCACCACCACCACTATAAACACTTCCCCACCGCCACCACCACAGACACTTCACCACCACAGACACTTCCTCCACAATGACTATCTAATGTACTCAAGTTGGATCTGATTGTTCCTGGCTACAATATTTGACTGTCAGGTGAACAAGGTAACACCGCCTCTTACACTGGGATTTAAAACACTCATAGAAATCGTGTTTGGTTTAAACGAAGATATGGCAGCAGCCCATCTTATATCACCGGAAGATTAACTACCCTAACACCCCCCCCCCCCCCCCCCCCACCACCAAAAGTGGCACGTCTGTGTATAAGAAGTAAAATCTGACTGGGTGCCTAATCTTCACGTGATGGCTAATGTCGAGCTGTGTTAGGCTGCTCTGAGTGGTGAGTTGCTTATATTGTTACATACGTTTTAGCCTAAAAGTGCTGTTTACATTTTGTACCTGACAATCATAGACCACTTAGAACACTTATAAATACACCAATGAACACTGAAGGCATAATGTACACAGTTGAGATATCTCTATTACGCCGACTGGGAACAACCACTTATAAGGTTTGATCATGTACACGATTAGGTGTTAATCTAATGTTCATAATCCTCTAAAGCCGTGTTAAAGAACTCTGTATAAATGCTAAACCGGATAATGGTCTTGGGGAGAAGGTCGGGTTAATCAGCGTGGGTGGTCGCCTTGTTGTGGTACCTAACCTTAAGCTCCTACAACCAAATCACGTTGAGATGGATTTCTACCCCAGTGAAGCTGTCAAGATCATTCAGTATAGTTAAGTCCCAGTCATCAACATTTCTATACAATTAATGGGCTATCGAATTGACTTAGATTGGAGTGAGAAATAAGTTGTTAGGGAAATATACACAGCGACATACCTTATATTCTTCAACACCAACACACACATGATGGCGTCTGTATTTTATAATCCTTGACAACTGCATGTATTAATTTATGGCGCATTTTGTAAACGTTAACTTCCATCACACATCCATTAATCGCCTCGACCGTCCCACTACTGGCCGGCTCCCTCCCTCCACGTCTGGCTGTCCCTGGTCTAAAGTTCATCCACATCTCCACCACACACTGAACCATCTCCAGTACGAACATACGCTCTTGTGGTGTTGAAGCACATGATATAAAGCGTCATTTGCGAACCTTAGTAATAACACTTAATCGGATGGCTGGCGTGGCCATATTTGTTTTGCTTAATTTGACACCACAAGAAAGTGCTGAGACCTTCCAAAGTGACAACTGAGAGCTCGACTCCCAGACACTGAACCACCCGATCGAAACTTCTATCTAACCGACGCTCTTGTAATGATAAGGACCGGATATTACATGTAAATCTTCACCAACAGAAAAACTGAGTTGCTTCTGCAGGAAATAATGGGAAACGTTTTTTATTCAGCTGATCAACAAAAATCACAGATGGTTCAGAGAAATGTGGCTCCAAGCTCGACTCCTGATTCAGCGCTTCGTTTGTGGTGCCCAGCCACTCAGAACTCTCGATACAAACGACATATTCCCATAGGTAGAGGTTCTGCATGATGAATACATTCTGAATAAATTACACGTAATTTCATGTAGATAATCATAATTTATTGCATATGCCAAACAAAGATTTTATTTGGTATATTACGATATATTTATTTTTATGAGAAAATCTACAAAATGGCGTAAACGAACCGAAATAACCACTAATTTGTACCAACTGACACTGCTGGTAGTCAAGGCGGGCGGGGGAGAGGGCTCAGGGGTGGTAATGTGTGGTGTGTGTGATGATAGATGATGATGATGGTCATGATGATGATGACGATGATGATGATGAATGATGACGATAATGATGGCGTATAAGTGATGACGACGATGATGATGAATGATGATAAATAATGAATGATGATGATGATGATGATGATGAATAATGATGATGATTGATGCTGCTGAATGATCCCCAGTTATTATAAGACATTTCATCATCACTACACACACACTTGGTTTGATTTACAGGGGTAAGGTTAGGTTAGGTTTCATTTCACCCCACATTATGGCTTCGTCCCCTTGCAATAATAACCTACCTCAGAGTTCCTCATTTACTATTTATGAATGTTCAGTCATACTGATTCCCTCAGTGGCAAACCTCTGGATGAAAGGCTAAATATAAAATGATAATACACTCGTAGTTGCCAGTGGCGTGGTTGCTAGTGGCGTAGTTACCAGGGGCGTATCCAAAGGCCGAGTATTTTTGTTTACCATATATAGGAACACCTGATATCGGGACACAAGCCATCTGGGTGGCTAGTTTATCCAATGCTGATGCAGGCGAAAACCGGAAATCGTGCTACGTCAGACATACATTTAAACCAGAGGCGATTCGAACCCTGGACTTGTGGGAGAGAAATACGCACGTTACGATATACAACCCAAGATCCAAGTGAACCCCTGCTGTTGGTTCGTTTCCTTCTCCCTGGCTGGATTTTCAACCTGAAGTGATTGACCTCGGTGGACCGCTCCCGAAATCCCACGTGAACCCTGTTATTCTCTGCAAAAACCACCTTTCCAGGATCGCCCACTGGTCCCCAGGTAGGGTCGTCCTCTACACTGATGGTTCTGTTGACCCAGCTACAGGTCGGGTCGGGGCTGGTGTCTACATCTCCCGTCCTGATGCCCCTGAGCCTATCAAATTGTCTCTCAGAGTTTCTGACGGGGCATCCTCCACTCAGGCGGAACTAATAGCCCTCCTTGCTGCCCTTCTCGCTGAGGAAGAAGCAGATGGTTTCTGCCCCTTGCATGTCTGCTGCGATTCCAGGTCTGCTCTCGACGGGATCACATATGGATGAGGGGAAAATAAGGACCTCATCCTCCGAATACGAGGGTTAACATCCTCACTTCAGGATGCAGGCCGTCCTGTGACATTCCTATGGATACCCAGTCATGTCGGTATCTTGGGGAATGAGGCAGCAGATGGCCTTGCCAAGACTGGCTGCAACAAGGCCACACCTGACTACGTTGTTCCTCGAACACTTTTACAGCTTAGGACCCAAATTCGCCGCAAAGAGAGAAGCTCGGGAAGCAGCCATCCCCCTGGATTCCTCGCCCACCTGGTAAGATGTCCTCCGTAAACTTCCTGACCTCTCGTATGTCTATGGGAAAGGGTCGCGGAAAAGGGTCGCGGAAAAGGGACGTGATTGCTGCCCGTATCATCATTGGGTATGACTTTGCTTGGGAGATTGGTATCCCGCATCCCCTGAGCAACGCTCTTGTGCATTATGCAGAAGACCCGACAGCCGCGCCCTTATCCACTACCTCCTAAGATGTTCCCACACACAACGCTTCCGTGACGCCTGCTGGACCACCACTCCACGACCCCCTGACGGAGACACGATGATCCTCCCCACGCTGGCTAGATATTATGTAAATAACATTGATTATGTGTTAAAGGAATAACCTTCCTTCCTTAGGCTTTAGTAAGCCCCTTTATAATATTTATACTGTATATACTTGTGACACTTGCCAGATGCTTCTGGTGTTATTGTACAGGGGTACCTAGTGACAGCACTAGGATCCCGCTTCCTCTACCAAGGAAATAAACAATTGAAATTGAATTGAATTGATCCAAGTGACGCGCTAGGTATTTAAACTATCAAGGGCAAATAATTATATTAGAAATGTTGGTTAGTGATCCCATTACATAATTTACTTCAGCAATAGCAGCATATGGCCCCGGTGACGATACCTACCACTCTTACCCTAACAAAAACTTCAAGTGAACAAGGTGTTTAACATGACATAACCAGGCCGATAACCCTCATGTATGTATGTATGTATGAATGTATGTATGCATGATTTGTACCCAATAAATTCATACAAAATCAAGGTTCCAGTACAGGTGGATAAGTACCCTGCACTGCAACAAAAATGTACCGATACTAATTCTAGGATTTTATTCATATTTCCACATATTAGTTTAGGTTAATAGTCATCTTAATAGCAGTATTATCTGTCTATACCACATGCTAACTTTGGTTAATAGCCATCTTAATAGCAGTATTATCTGTCTATCCACATACTTTCTTTGATTAATAGCCATCTTAATAGCAGTATTTTCTGTCCGAGCCACGGCATCCACAACTCCTGCACACACGGCGGAGACCTACACTACCTCCTCCTCCTCCCTGGACCCCACAGTACAGCAACACAACTTGTTATCACCTTACCTTCACTCAACTGCTAATAACCACAACTTAGAGTCCTGGAAGTCCTCACGACGCCACAAACACGAGGTAATCCACAAACAGCAAACGTAAAACATGGAAATAGCGATCAAATACTGTATGACCACACATACACACACACATGCTTCCGCCACCACTGCCGTACCTCTAATGATTACTGGCGAGTGGCGAACCCGAGGTGCTTCGATTCCTTAATTCGTTGGTTCGCTTTACTGATTCATATGAAAATAATCGACTAGACGGAAGAAAGAACACCATATACGATTGGTCCGTCATCTGTAATCTCATAAATATTCTTAAATCATTTCTATCCACCATTAGCTAAAGTATAACTGATAATTATTAACGAAAGATAGTCATGAGTTTCGAAGCTTCGTCAACGATCCGCTCTTACCTCACTAAACTAGTCCACAATCAAACAAGTTGGCTTCCACGGTTAGCATAAGGGTAATACTTCCATTACTATTTTTATTATTATTACTATTATTATTATTATTATAAATATTATAATAAATATTATTATTATTGTTATTATTATTATTATTATTATTATTATTATTATTATTATTATTTGGGGTTTTAGGTCGTGAGACGTGAGTTAATGTTCGACTGATGACTCGCTCTTTGCTCATGAATATCAGATACATCAAATATTAATTTAATTTTCTTTTAGGGTGTATAGATGGGAGAAAGAGTGTGTGGATGGGAGGTAGGGTGTGTAGATGGGAGGAGGGGGTGGGTGGAAGGAAGGGTGTGTGGATGGGAGGGAGAGTGTGTGGATGGGAGGTAGGGTGTGTGGATGGGAGGGGTGGTGGAGGAGGTGGGTGGATGAGAGGGAGAGTGTGTGGATGGGAGGTAGGGGTGTGTGGATGGGAGGAGGGGGTGGGTGGAAGGAAGGGTGTGTGGATGAGAGGGAGAGTGTGTGGATGGGAGGTAGGGTGTGTGGATGGGAGGAGGGGGTGGGTGGAAGGAAGGGTGTGTGGATGGGAGGAGGGGGTGGGTGGAAGGAAGGGTGTGTGGATGGGAGGAGGGGGTGGGTGGAAGGAAGGGTGTGTGGATGAGAGGGAGAGTGTGTGGATGGGAGGTAGGGTGTGTGGATGGGAGGAGGGGGTGGGTGGAAGGAAGGGTGTGTGGATGAGAGGGAGAGTGTGTGGTTGGGAGGTAGGGTGTGTGGATGGGAGGAAGGGTGGGTGGAAGGAAGGGTGGGTGGATGAGAGGGAGAGTGTGTGGATGGGAGGTAGGGTGTGTGGATGGGAGGAGGGGGTGGGTGGAAGGAAGGGTGGGTGGATGAGAGGGAGAGTGTGTGGATGGGAGGTAGGGTGTGTGGATGGGAGGAGGGGGTGGGTGGAAGGAAGGGTGTGTGGATGAGAGGGAGAGTGTGTGGATGGGAGGTAGGGTGTGTGGATGGGAGGAAGGGTGTGTGGATGGGAGGGAGAGTGTGTGGATGCGGGGAAGGGTTTGTTATTTATTTTAGATTGTTCGGCTCTCTGAGGCTGGCTTGAGGTTTACGGCTGACTAGCTGAAGTGAACGGGTACAATTGCACAAGGACGTCCTCTGGTACACGTACACCTGGAAGACTCTGGTACACATTCACCTGGAAGGACTGTGGTACACATGCACCCGGACGTCCTCAGGTACATAATGCACCTGGAAGGACTCTGGTACACATGCACCTGGAAGGACTCTCTGGTACATATGCACCCGGACGTCCTCTGGTAGACAAGCACCTGGACGTCCTCTGGTACACATGCACCTGGACGTCCTCTGGTACACATGCACCTGGACGTCCTCTGGTACACATGCACCCGTAAAAATTCTGGTGAACGTATACCCGATAGACCACGGGTACACGTTCATCTGGACGTCCACTGTGTTTGCTGGTGTGGAGTACAAAATGATAAAATGAAACACAGTATCATTGCAAAAACTTTATTGCTATACTGCAGAATAATACATGATAAATTATTCATCTGGTCCGCTGACTGTGGCGCATGCGTCACTTATCACCAGCCGCTAGCCACGCATACCATGCATCAGGCACCTTACCAGTCTCTTCGTCACGCATCAAGAGCCAGCCACACGACACCTCACCTGGTATGCAGCAATATACCATCAGTCGCTGCTTATATACATACAACACCACGCATACATCACATTTTCCAGGGAATGACCACACATCTCACCCACCATTTTAACCATTTTACCAAGCACACATTAAGCACTAACAGTTACAAGCTACGACGTATATTTCTCCAGACACGCTTCTGCTACAATCATCAAGAACCTGTCATAAACACCGTCACATACCGCATTGCTGCATCATCCACTCACCAATACAGGCGTGACACACCTCACCAAGCCTCCCCACCTGTGCTTGCAAGACCAGGAATCATAATCACACAGTCATCAATACTGTTGCTTGGACATCAGAGCCACAAACATAAAGCAACATTCATCGAAACACTTGTTGACAGGTGTTTGTTTTTACAGTGAAGTTGACAGGAAAACCACAAAATGACGTCACGGGTGTTTTTTATTTGTTTGTTTTAATACTAAGCATGCACAGGTTTGAATCATAGCTGGTCGTAACAGGCGTCAAGTTAGCATGTAATCATACAGTTTCAAATATAACCAGTTAAACATATTTGGTCAATAAATAAAGAATATTATCACAAGATAAGACATTGGAGCTGTCACAGGTACCGATGCTTCAAGTCTACCTCGAAAACCGTCTCTTGGGTTCTTCATCCCTAAGTTATTTATTGAACTCCAGAACCTTCCTTCCATGTTATCAAGACATCACAAACCAACAGGACCACGACGGGGTTATGACATCCACCCAGAATCGTTTTAGTGCATTAACTGGTGATAGTTACGATAATACATTTCCTCATCCAAGTAAACTGTCTCAAAGGCAGTTTTAAACAAGCAGAAAACTCTCTCTAAACGTGGCCCTTAAAATCCAAATCATACATTTTATTGTGCAGTTAAATCAATCCTGCTTATTGAATACATAAACACCTAAGAGATGAGGATAATTTTAATACACTGGAGAGAACCTTTCTGTTTCCTATTCCACTGAGGAGAAGTGTGAGGGCACTTCTACTCCCAGGTCACCTAAATAACATGGTCGGGAATGACGGTACCTGGCGACCGTGATGCGCATGCGCCGTGAAAGAGGGTTGGGGGGGGGGGAGGAGGGGGGATGACGCGAAGCATACCACTGTTCCGCGCCATAAATATATATACTTTTTTGATTTCTGGCATCCATACACTGTTTTGCTCTTCAGAAGCTGTTTCCTGCTGGTCGATGATTTGTACTCTGAGAACGTTGAGGCTTCTGAAGGGACGTCACTGTGCTATTAGTCTACATGTGAACAAAAGCTCCAGACACGTTCCCTGGGTGATCATAGTGACCCGAGAGCTCAAGACAACCCCTCAGAATCTCGTTGGTTCTTAGCGTGTATCCTCAACCGTTGTCTACAGCGACAGCCCTAAACGCGTGCAACTCGCCCACAGGGAGGAATAAGGTCCCGTACAGGTCACAAACTTGTAGCAGCGCGTCACTAGGAACTCCAAGGTCACGTAAGCGCCATTACTACTGCGATAAATGGCCAAGACGAAGAAAAACATGAAGGGGAAGAGGAGGACCAAGAGGAAAAGGAAGTGGAAGATTGTAATGTAAAACGATTGTCTGTCATTTTATACATTTCAGAAATACTCAAAATGTCAGACGAGATGGTCGGTTGTTGTGATGTTGTATAAGAGTAAAATAAGAGTAAATGTAATATTTCGCAGTAGTTATGGAGCTACCATTATTTTTGGTTAAGAATCCTACGTTAACGTACGTTTATGAAGTAAAAGACATAGTAAATGATTAGCGGAGTTGCTTCTACCGTTTGGCCGTGAAGATGAACACGGGACAGTGGTCTATAGGTACTACGTGGCCGATAATACTCTCAACTATTCACCTGGATGATCAACATCTCGTCTCTCATCACTTCTGGATTCCTGCTGATAAATTCTGAAATCATTAATGCTTCCAAGAGGACTCAGAAACGGGTTAATGGCCATTCTCTTTAACTGAATTCACTCTGGAATATAATTTCTTCTTAAATGTTGTTTAAAGCATTTAGGAATCCAGTGATGGTCATGAATTCATCCACCAGGTGAAGAGTTTAACAGGAATACAACCCTATGACCTTACTTCTGGAGGCGAGTCAACAAAACAGGGGCCAGAAACCCGCGCCGCGCCGAACCGCCCTGGAGGACCACCAGCTGGTCCCGGCGCCACTACTCTATAACTAACAATAGTAATGCGGTGTACGACGCTACTGTCTGAATGATGAGACTTAAGTTAGTATGATAATATCTGTATACAGGCTACTGAGGTTTACAAACATTAAAAACTTCCCTCGTATTTATCACTAAAATTAGAATATTTATCATTATCGCTGCCCAATAGAAATCATACGGTATATAGAAGTATTGGGATGATATATTATGCATTTTTATTATACTCTAGAAATTAAAATTAATTATTTGTTTTGGATTTGGTGAATAACACAGTTCCGCCTCCAATTTACCTTCATAATTCGGGATTGGGATAATTAGTAATAAGCTCTGAGTGCGCAAATGTTCAGCGCTTACTGCTAGGTACGGCATGGCTACACGTGCTAATTAATCCAATGTATATATATATATATATATACATATATACATACATATATATATATACATATATATATACATATATATATACATATATATATACAGGGTGAGCATAAAGTCTTTCCCTGATTATAAGAAATCATATCTGGAAGACCATTCTAGATAGAAAAATGAATTTTGTAGCATTGTGTAGATGAATTCATAGATTTTTTTCATGCATATTTTAAGCTGCAAAAAACTGTATGTTTGTACCTAGCATATGTTTTGTGTAATAAATGTTTGTAATCAGGGAAAGACTTTATGCTCACCCATAAACATGTTAGGATTTGACGAAGAGAATTGACAGATGTTGATCAAGTTAGTTACTTATGCCCGTCTCAATAGGATCATTTTTTTTAATAATCATGAAATATTCGAATTTGGTGGAAGTCTTGATTTATTTTGTTTTACTCGAGTTACTGATGAATAAGATAATGTTTACTGTAGTGTGTTGGGGGCCGTTACACCACGCTCACCTCTGAATACCATCACTAACAGCATCATATACTGTACATTGTCGTGCTTCTTATTCTTTCTTCTGTTTATTCATTTTAAGATAACGTCGGACTAGAATAAGTAATGTTTACGATTGGTATTTGTCTCTTTAGCTAACTCAAATAAAAATTTCCAGTGTCTTGTATAGGTGCGACAGACATCAACACTCAAATGCTCGAACTAGGCGTGGCCCCTTGTAATTACAGGTTCCTCCTAGTCACCGTTTACTAGTTATTGAAAATTCCATAAATAATAATAATAACATGAGAGTTCCTGATTTTCCTTTATAATACTGAAGTGTAGGATAAGCTTAAGGAATCCATTTTGTGCATACGTTTAGCCTTGAACACTGCGGGGAGAAAACGGAGCTGTGAAGATCTCTCGTGATGGTGACTCGCCTTTATTCCCATACCTCAGAAAGATTCGCTTCTCATATCTATGCTCTACTTTCCTCTTACCGAATACTAAAAATTCAACAACACATAACTCAACGAAATACTGGGAATTTTCTTCGTTTTTCTCTTTCAACTAAATATTCCTAATACAGAGGAAATGATGATTTTTACAAATATATAATAACACTATAGTCTGAGATACAGTGAGCCACAAATGCTGGTCGGCGTGGTGAGTCTCGCTGTTCTCCCCCACTGACGTTGGATCAGAATACCTGCGGCTGATTTAGAGCTTAATTAAGTGACAGGTGTAGGCGAGACGCTGGCCGAGGCTGACTAACTGTGGGAGTCATGCAGATTTGAGTTATTGAGACGATAGCTAGTGTACGAGCGACCACTAGTTCAGTATGGCTAATACTGACCGTTGCTGAGTGACGGATCCAGGTGTTTGTGTCCCCTATACCACCTCTCACACACCTACACCACCTCTCACACACCTACACCGCCTCTCACACACCTACACCACCTCATAATCTGAGTCTGTGTTTATGTGTGGTGTGTCGTCACGTATTCAGGTGTCGAGTCAAGTGCGTCCAACTGAGGTATTTTGTCTTTGTCTTCCGAAAATTATCATGTTACTACAATTAATGGATTTTTATTGAAGGAATATATTCTGCCTGTGAGTCGAAAGGAATAAATCTTTGACATCATCAATAAAACATTGGCTAACGCTACTGCATCCCCCTCACGTCGCTGCCACTGTTATGTTCACTAATAATAATAAATATTTCTTTATATTCTGGCGTCTGATCATCCCGTCAGCACAGGAGGCGTTTCTCTCCACCCCGCCGCCTATGTACAGTTACTCTCGCTAGCCACTTGTAGCCGGGATTGTGATTCTCCTACACAATGTTAGATTAGTGGTTCACGGCACCACCAGCGCTGTGTCCTACAGTCAACTAATACGTGACACAAATGACGCCGTGTGCTCTAGAGTCATACATACACACACACACACATACACACGATGCCATGTATGGTATTGTCAAGTGATACATGGCACAACTGGCGCCCTGTATCTAACAATCAAATGATTAATAACACAGCTGACACCATGTGTCCTACAGTCAACTGATACATGGTATAACTGGCACCATGTGTCCTACAGGCAACTCATACATGAAACAAACGGCGCCACGTGTACTACAGGCAACTGATGCCTGGCACAACTGGCACCATGTGTCCTACACTCAACTGATACATGTTGTAAACGGCGCCACGTGTCCTACAGGCAACTGACGGGCACCAGGTGGCCTGGAACTGATACATGACTCACAAACTGGCGCCATGTATCCTGCAGAAACAATCAGGGTGGACTGGGTGGGTCCGGCCGTCTGTAGGTCGCCAGGCTTACTACTACTCTCTACGCCCAAGCTTGGTCGAGAAGGCTAGCGGTATGATATGTAATTCAAATCATAAAAACACACAAACTACTAGATCAACAGAAACGAGGCTGGAGATTAATGACTGAAATACTCCTAAATAATACCTACGACTTCAGTTATTACTACTCACGGTAAGGAAAATATTCATGATGCAACGCTTTTTTGTTTTGTTTTTTTTGTTTTGTTTTTGTTTTTTGTGTAGGCAAGTAATGAATATATCAAATCCTCTTTTGTCTCACCCGGATAAAAGTTTTATCACTTGTGGGTAACAGTGTGTCAAATCGACGGCCTGTGCATTCATTACCTAGTTCCTATGGCCAGCGTCTAGTTCCCCTCCACTGCACTCAGACACGTCGGCAGGCAGACGAGCCCCGCCCTACTGATGGAGTCCTTTTGTGGAGCCAGGAGGGATGCCTGCTGTGCCGCACCAGGTGATGTTGGAGGCACGCATGGACTAAATGTAGGGACATGGGGACAGGTGTTAGGGATTGGAACTGGTGTAAGGACATAGAACTGGTGGAAGGGCATGGGACAGGTGTTAGAGCACAGAACACGTGTAGGAGTACGGAACAAGTGAAATGGTATGGAATAAGTGTGTGAGAGCACGGGGCAGGTGGCAGGTTTTTAATGTAAGTCAGATATGGATGAATTTCGTAAGTGTGGGAGGGATAGTTAGTAGTGAGGATGTAGTAAGGTGTGTGAGAGGGAAGCATCGGGTGACGGGGGTGGGAGAGAGAGGTGATGGGGTGGGAGAGAGAGGTGACGGGGGTGGCGGAGAGAGGTAGCAGACGTATGTATGTTTGTAAGAGAGGTGAAGGGGACGATGAGAGTGTGTTAACTGTCACACATGTTGTCTGGACACTAAGTAGGGAAACAGAGAGAAGGATCATTACACAAGGCGTCACTCAACTGGGATACACATACGGGGAGGTAACGCCCGGGAGAAACACTAAATAACAACACTAGATGGTTACAAAAGTCAAGTGTGATAAATGTTCAGTGTGGAGTTCTAAAACTGGCCACGGAAAAACATGAGCCAGGGGAAACAGACAGTCACAGAAAACGTCCATATTAGATCACCAGAAAGGGATAACAACAGCTAATTGGCTTACATGAGTCACTCCTTACATGAGGGTCAAGTCACCAAGGCGGAGCTACACGATGAGAAATAGAAGGTCCTCTTAGTGGTAAATACTGTGTAATACTGATCAAATAGCAGGAGCAGAATATAGCGGCGGAAAGATTAAATTAGTAAGAGTTATTATTACTTCTCTGCTCTGGCGTTATCGTAGCAGGTGCATCACCAGGGAAGGAAAGGACTCCAGCACACACAGCTAGCAGTCATCACAGCTGACTCTCTTCATTATAGGGCGAACGACATTTCTTTTTCCAGTATGACCGTCTTGTATCACGTATACCAGAAAATGGCTCAGGAAGTTCCTCCCTGCAGTAGGAGAGTTACTGCAATACGAATATATGACCTTGCCACTGAGCCAGACTGTACGTGGCCACTACAGAAGCAGCAGGAGTAGTCTATGTTTACATCCATAGAGTCTAATTTGCCTAGCCAGCAGCAGCAGCAACAACAGCAGCAGCAGCGGTTGATTATAGTAACGCTGCCGCAGCTATTCGAGGGACACACACACACACACACACACGGATGACCAGTACACACTGTATTGAGGCTATGACTGTACAGCAGGTTGGACGAAGCTTACACAAGCGGGATAATCACTTGAACTGCACAACAATCATTTACGGAACAGGAGCTACGAGTTTACGCTAGTTGTGTGTCAGGTAACGAGAGGTGTGCGTGTCGGCATGGCTTGACTGTGCGTGTGTGTGGGTCTAGTTTAGTGTTCATGTGAAGGGACTGTGCTTGGTGATGTGTGGGACGTGTTTGTGGCGCGTTCTTTATGCTGTGTGTGTGTGAGGGTCGTGGTGTGCATGGGTCTGTTTTGTGGCGTGGCGTACGTGGACAGATGAAGGGTGGAGTAGAGGATATTGGGGAGAGTGGAAGGAGCTGAAGAGAATTAAGAGAGAGTGGAGGGAGATAGGAGTGAGTGGAGGGGGGGGGGGAACTAGGAGATGGTGGAGGGAACTAGGAGAGGGTGGAGGGAGCTAGGAGAGGGTGGATAGAGCTGGGAGAGGGTGGGGGGGAGCCAAGAGAGGGTAAAGGGAACTGAATGAGACTAAAGGGCCTGGGAGAGGGTGGAGGGAGAATCCTACGTGCCTTTGCATTAAATAAAGAACATAGTCAATTGTTTACAGTATTTGGGCCATGGCGAAGTTTTACAATACATAACATTTCGCGTCGTCATTAGTGGAATTTATTATAATATTCAACACTTCTCAGTCACACAGAAGTGAGAAAAAAAAGAAGAAATATCCCATTTTGTTTTTGTTGAGGTGGGCGTTCATCTCCTTGGCTGAGATCTTGGAGGGCATGTAGGTGGGCGCAGTTGGCTGGTTACATAGGTGTTAAGTGGGCGGTGACGCGAGTGGGCGTGGTGGAGTGGCCGGAGAACTAGACTTTGACGTATTACAAGTAGGCAGGTTTACAGGTGCAGCATAAGGAACTCATATTGCGGTAGAGGGAACGTCGAGTTCTTTTCTTGCTCCAGATGCTGAACATGTCCTCCCCGGTGAGCGCCAAGTTCCTCGAGGTAGCGTCCTCCTGTCCACACACAACACTGGTTAGCTGATGATGGTGGTGAAGAGGAGAGTAATACTTAGTATTATGGTGATGGTGATGATGGTGGTGAAGAGGATAGAAATGCTTATTATTATGATGATGGTGGTGGTGGTAGTGGTGGTGGTGGTGGTGGTGGTGGTGGTGGTGGTGATGACGGTGGTGGTGACGGTGGTGGTGAAGAGGATAGAAATGTTTATTATTAGGTGGTGGTGGTGGTGGTGGTGGTGGTGATAATGGTGGTGAAGAAGAGAGTAATACTTATTATTATGATGATGGTGGTGGTGGTGGTGATGGTGGTGGTGACGGTGGTGGTGATAATGGTGGTGAAGAAGAGAGGAATACTTATTATTATGGTGATAATGGTGGTGGTGATGATGGTGATGGTGGTGGTGGTGATGGTAGTGAAGAGGAGAGTAATACCTATTATTATGGTGGTGATGATGGTGGTGGTGATGATGGTGGTGGCGGTGAGGGTAGTGGTGATGATAATGATGTCGATGGTCGTGTTATTGATTATGATGATGGGATGATGATAATTATTATTCTTATTTCATCATTATCAATTTTATTAGTTCATATGAGAGAAATGTTAGTCTATCATTATTACGTACAGTGTGTGTGTGTGTGTGTGTGTGTGTGTGTGTGTGTGTGTGTGTGTGTGCGTGATGATAGTTTGGGACCTGCACTCAGTATTTATGTTAATATATGAATGTAGTGGCCCCTCTCCCTTACTCCCACCCTCTCGTTCACGCCCCTCCACCTTCTCTCCCTCCCGTCTATGGTATAAAATCCTTGTTATATTCACACGTTTATTCCCAGCTTAAAATGTGAAACCTTTAGCTGAATTGTATTTATCTTGTGATATCGTCAAAAATACTTAAGTGATGAGATACCTGAGTTGAATTAAGATTACCTATTGCATATACAGTAGGTAATTTATGGGGTTTGTATAGATAAATACTATTATCAATTATTATTATTATTATTATTATTATTAATTCATTTATTATTAATGTTGTTGTTACGAAAAATTCTCAAGCACAATTCTCCCACACTCCCCCCTCCCTCACCCACTCCCTCCCTCCCTCACTCCATCTATGGCCTGACCTGTGGCATATACTCCAGCATCTCCTTCAGGATGGCCAGGATATCTTCACTATCCTTCTCTATGCTGCAGATCTCCTCCTGTTGAAAGTCCGGCTGCAGGGTCTTACAAAGGAGCAGCTGAGAGATGACTCCAAGGCCGCCCATACCAGAAGGACCCGGCTTGTTCTCTGTAACACATGAGCCCTGTTAGTGATGGGGCAGGGTGGTCATACAGATGTGTTATGTATTACTTCCTATGTATCACTGCTCTCCTAGTTCCCTATGTGTCACTGTTCTCCTAGCTCCTTATGTGTCACTGCTCTCCTAGTTCCCAATGTGTCACTGCTCCCCTGGCTCATTATGTGTCACTGCTCGCCTGGCTCCTTATGTGTCATTGCTCGCCTGGCTCCTTATGTGTCACTGCCCACCCATAATGTATCACTGGTCTATGATAGCTCCACATGAGGTACCATTAGGGTATTAAACATCGGGTGATATTAAACAGGTATTTCTAATCTTCAGGTGAAACTTTATATTCGACTCAAGACCAACATACATTTATTTATCTGCTCGGTGTGTTGTCATTTCTCAATATAAGTATATAACATTTGGCAGTATTAAGGATTACGTTTCTATTTCATCAATAAAAATAAATAAAATGTTATATCACTCGTCAGAAGTATTGTACCAAGATAGTGTTGTTTATGGGTAGAAGAAAGCCTGAAAAAGAAAACGGAAAATATATAACATAAAAGAGAAAACGGATATGAACGAGGGATACTATATTGATTACGAGAGAATAAACTGGTTCTAATATTAAATTTATGAGTTGAGGTTGAGATGAATATACTGTGAATCTGCCAAGACGAGTTCTATAATGCTAAAATTTGTTGGTTTGAGCTGCAGAAACTGGATAGCGTTTGACCATGCCTTTCTGATCTCTCACACCCCCACCTCCTACCTCTCAACTTTGACCTCTCACCTCTCACCTTTGACCTCTCACTTCTGATCTACTGAAATTAAAACTGTAGTCTTCCGGCAGATTTAAAAAACGGGACATTGCCTGGGAAGTCGGGTGAGGCCAGTTGAAGAGGTTAGATAATTACGCCTCCTACAGACAGACAGACAGAGTGAAGAACTTGCGTGACAAACAACTATATTATTGACATATTCTAAAGGGAAAACGAGAGAGAGAGAGAGAGAGAGAGGGAGAGAGAGAGAGAGAGAGAGAGAGAGAGACGCACACACTGTTTAATACGCAATAAAAGACCTTAAGTACACTGGAGTGATGAGGAAAAGAGTCAATCCTGAGATGTGAGGTAATGGTGTAGTGTGGAGTGGGGTAGTGTAGTGTGGAGTGGGGTGGTGTAGTGTGGAGTGGGGTAGTGTAGTGTGGAGTGGGGTGGTGTAGTGTGGAGTGGGGTGGTGTAGTGTGGAGTGGGGTGGTGTAGTGTGGAGTGGGGTGGTGTAGTGTGGAGTGGGGTGGTGTAGTGTGGAGTGGGGTAGTGTAGAGTGGGGTGGTGCAGTGTGGAGTGGGGTGGTGTAGTGTGGAGTGGGGTGGTGCAGTGTGGAGTGGGGTGGTGTAGTGTGGAGTGGGGTGGTGTGGGGTGGGGTGGTGTGGAGTTGGGTGGTGTGGAGTGGAGTGGGGTGGTGTGGAGTGGTGTAGTGTGGAGTGGGGTGGTGCAGTGTGGAGTGGGGTGGTGTGGAGTGGTGTAGTGTGGAGTGGGGTGGTGTGGAGTGGTGTAGTGTGGAGTGAGGTGGTGTGGAGTGGTGCAGTGTGGAGTGGGGTGGTGTAGTGTGGAGTGGGGTGGTGTAGTGCGGAGTGAGGTGGTGTAGTGCGGAGTGTAGCAGCGTTGTGTGGTGTGCTGCAAAGTGGAGTGGAATGGAGTGGTGTGATGTGGAGTGTAGCAGCATGGTATGGAGTGTAGCCCGATGGTGTAGAATGGAGTGGGGTGGAGTGGTGAGGTGTGGAGTGTAGTAGCATGGAGTGGAGTGGTGTGGAGAGTAGCAGCATGGTGTGGAGCGGTGTGGAGTGGAGTGGAGTGCAGCAGGATGGTGTGGAGTGGGATGGAGTGGGGTGAAGATGCCTTAGAGTGTACCAACATGAAAGGCAGTCGTGGAGGGGCGCTAATAGTCAGTAAACATGAGTGTGATGCTGTACGTTTGTGGAGAGTTAACAGGGAGAGTTAACAGGAAGAGTTAACAGGGAGAGTTAACAGGGAGAGTTAACAGGGAGAGTTAACAGGAAGAGTTAACAGGGAGAGTTAACAGGAAGAGTTAACAGGGAGAGTTAACAGGGAGGGTTAACAGGGAGAGTTAACAGGAAGAGTTAACAGGGAGAGTTAACAGGGAGAGTTAACAGGGAGAGTTAACAGGAAGAGTTAACAGGGAGAGTTAACAGGAAGAGTTAACAGGGAGAGTTAACAGGGAGAGTTAACAGGGAGAGTTAACAGGAAGAGTTAACAGGGAGAGCTAACAGGAAGAGTTAACAGGGAGAGTTAACAGGGAGAGTTAACAGGAAGAGTTAACAGGAAGAGTTAACAGGGAGAGTTAACAGGAAGGGTTAACAGGAAGAGTTAACAGGGAGAGTTAACAGGAAGAGTTAACAGGAAGAGTTAACAGGGAGAGTTAACAGGGAGAGTTAACAGGAAGAGTTAATAGGGAGAGTTAACAGGCAAGAGGAAAGGGAAATGAGAGGGGTAGAAGGAGGTGAGTCAGAAAAGGAGATGAAAGGGAGGAGAGGCAAGAGGGAAATAAAAGAAGAATCATACACCAAACGTCACCTGAAAATAATGTCACACACACACACACACACACACACACACACACACACACACACTGGACTCTAATACTCTGACTACAATTATAATTTCCTCGTAAATTTTGCAGCTTTGAGTTTATTGCGTTTGTTTCCCGGAGGCTCAGAGGCTACCAATTCACTGATAGAATATTTAGTGATAATTAATTTTCTTACTTTCACGGTAGAGAGAAGAAAGGTAAAGGAAATTAAAGAGAGAGATAATTCACACTAAGGTATCCGTACAGGTAAATAATTAAGGATTTTTGACACAGGTTAAGGAAAAAAAAAGGGGTTGTATATTTTGATCAGATTTGTTTACTAAACTTTCTTAAATGATTATCCTAAACTCTTATTAATTTTATTCACTTTTTTACTGTCTCTCTCTCTTTCTCTTTGTTTCTCGTTACGTTAATTCACACACACACACACACACACACACACCCACACCCACACACACACACACACAAAACTTATTTATTTTCTTCGTTCTTGGCATCTGTCAGAGAGAGAGAGAGAGAGAGAGAGAGAGAGAGAGAGAGAGAGAGAGAGAGAGAGAGAGAGAGAGAGAGAGAGAGAGAGAGACACAAGGAAGCAAAGAGTGTTAAAAAAGAAAACGCGATAGGGGTCAACAATGAGTGAATGAGGCGGGGCAAAATGAGGTGAGGTAGAATGAGGTGGGGCAAAATGAGGTGAGGTAGAATGAAGTGGGGAAGAAAGGAGGAAGGAAGAAGCGGCTGCGGTTATTCTTCCCTTAATGATAAACAAACGCACATGGGGGGGGGGAGGGAGGGGAGTTAGGGGGAGGGAGTCTCTTTCTTTAGCGACTTATTGAAACGCCTCCGGGTTTGTTTCACATGAGAGGAAGTCAAACATCTCGTCTGGGAGAAGGGGAGAAACGTGTACACCTAACATCTTCATATGAGGAGCATTTTAGATGGGGAGGGGGAGTTGGGGGGGGCAAGGGGGAAGGGGGAGGGACCGGTGGGGGGGGGGTGTGGGAATGAAGGAGGGGAACGGAGGAGGAGCGGGGAAAAGGAGGGGATGAGGGTGAGGGATGGGTTGTCTACCTACCCGGCTGCAGGATCCTAGAGCAGGCCACATGGGGATAGAGCAGTTTATACACTAGTGAAAAAAGGGAGTGGTACTTTAGAAGCGAGGTTGAATGTGAAGAGGAAAAAGAAAAGGCATTTGAACAGTGGCCTCGTTGAGAAGCTGCCACACAACACAGGTCTCGGTGGTGTGGTAACTCTTTGAGAAGGAATCAAGGCGGTTATTTCTGTTTGGTTTCGTTTATTTCAGAAGAAAACACGAAATTTGTTGAAGTACTGATGAAAATATTAACTAGAGGTAAGTACTGTACAAACTCACGATGGATAATGTGTTTTTATAAGCTATGACCCCTTGAATTTTGACCTTCTAGGGGTTGTTATGGAGACTATATGTATATCAACCTAACCTAACCTAACAATGGACCTCGACTCCAAGCACATTCAGCGATTTCTGACCAACCACCTTCCCAAATATTGTATCTCTCCAGGTGACCACAACTCTTAATTTCACTTATCTATCCCAGTCTCGGCCTTCACCTTCCCTCTCCTACACACCACAATTACCTATTATAATATTTCTCCCACTATAATAACAAATATTAATGAGAAATAACTATAATTATCGGCAAGAGAATCCACAATAGTCATTAATACCAGACAGGTGAGAAGCATCGGACTAATGACAAATGTATTTATATCTCATTACACAGCCGACAGTAAGTAGTTACGTGACAAGCGCTGTAACATTTATTATTCACCCAAACTCTAATTACCAGAGAGAGATAAAAAAAGGCGAGGTGAGGGTTGTTAGCGACTCATCAACAGTGAAGAGTTGGGAACACTTTAGTTATATTCTTACTGTTTGTTTAATATTATTTCTACCTATTGTTAGGAGAGAGAGAGAGAGAGAGAGAGAGAGAGAGAGAGAGAGAGAGAGAGAGAGAGAGAGAGAGAGAGAGTTTTTGTCCCTACTCACCTGGTAACTCTCCTACAGGTATTCCCAGGTGTCTCTCCCCTTCCCCCTCCTGTCCCTATTATATTTTTTTTTACTCCAGGATGGTCGCCCACAATAAATGTCTATTCTGGGATTTTAATCGTGAAAATGGAAACGTTAGACAATTAAATGGTAGGGGAGAGTATGGGAGAATGGGGGAGATAGGGAGAATGGGAAGGAGGGGGAGAAAGGAGGAGAAACTGGGATCAGGGGGAGGATAGGTTGTGGGGGGTTACTGGGAGGGATTTAGTAATTATTGAGAAGTATTGTTGAGGAAAACTTGATCTGTAATGTAGTGTAATTATGGTGACTGGTAGTGGTGGTGGTGGTGGTGGTGATGGTGGTGGTGGTGGTGGTGGTGATGATGGTAGTAGTGGTGGTGGTGGTGGTGGTGGTGATGATGGTAGCGGTGGTGGTGGTGGTGGTGGTGGTGGTGGTGGTGATGATGGTAGTGGTGGTGGTGGTGGTGGTGATGATGGTAGCGGTGGTGGTGGTGGTGGTGATCGTGGTGGTGGTGGTGGTGGTGGTGGTGGTGGTGGTGGTGGTTGTGGCGATGGTGGTGGTAGCGGTGGTGGTGGTGGTGGTGGTGGTGGTGATGGTGATGGTGGTGGTGGTGATGATGGTAGTGGTAATAGTACAGTATCTATGAATCTCTTAAATTTATACCCAAAAAATTTGTAACATTCATATATCCTTTATTTTTTAACCAATATAACTCACTAATTAGCTATTGATATCTCCGCAGTGTAATTTATCAATATACAATGTTTGTGTAAGTCAATGTTTACAAGGTTATGAGTCTGGCCCCATCTTGATTTGTATCACCAGAGTACAAACTAAGGCAAGTAACAGTATCTCAAGGCAACAGACCTTCAACTTTGAAACGTTTGTCCTCAGGTGAATCACAAAACTTGTTATTTAGAGCCAGGCGGGTGAGCATATCTCTGTTAATTGAGATTGTCTGGCGGGCAAGTCTGGTCCTTGCTTGATAAAACAGGTGGGAGGAGGATTAATGCATGCCTTGAGCTCTACCCCTGCCGAAAGAGAGAGAGAGAGAGAGAGAGAGAGAGAGAGAGAGAGAGAGAGAGAGAGAGAGAGAGAGAGTTGTGAAAAGGAAAAAGAAAATCGTAGCGGAGATGAAAAAGGAACACAAACAATGGAATGGTTACAGACAATACCAGGAGAAACACTATGGAGCTGGGGTGGGGGGGCAGGAGATGGATCAAGGGGGCTGGTGGGGGGGCAGGGGGGAGGGATTGTAATACCCGATTTCCCCCCCCCCCCCCCATACTCGTCTTCACGCCCAACAACACCCCCGACACTAATACAATTACCATCACAACACTAGGATAGATAACATGTTTTTTCCGAGATTCTTACCACACACACACACACACACACACACACACACACACACACACACACACTAATGAACTAGTACAATAAGCTTACTACTCGCTTGTGTGACGTGAGCACAGAACACAACAACATCTCAGATAAACTCAGCATCTCGCCTGTGTCTTGAGATGAGGACACAGCAGGATCCAGAACACAGGTAAGCTCTCTCTCTCTCTCTACCTGGGACCTCCAGAGACACCTTAACTAGCGTGTCAAGATACCTGGCGGATCCTCCTCCCAGGCAGCAAATCATTCCATATGCATCCTAAAACTCCTTCCTTCAGTGTTAAATATCCTTTCCTACCTTTCCTAAACATTTATCATCATTTCTTTCTCCTATTCCTCCTTCGGTAATCCTTATTATCATTCCTTTAGTCGTGTTTATCATCATTAGTCTCTCTCTCATCTCTCCTCCAGCCATTTTTTATTATTATTGTTATTAATATCTCTTTCCTCCTTCCTCCATTCTTTGTTTATCATTATTATGTATTGTCTCTTCATCCCCTCTCCCTTATAGAGCAGAGGTGGCACTCTCCCTTATATAGCAGAGGTGGCACTCTCCCTTATATAGCAGAGGTGGCACTCTCCCTTATATAGCAGAGGTGGCACTCTCCCTTATATAGCAGAGGTGGCACTCTCCCTTATATAGCAGAGGTGGCACTCTCCCTTATATAGCACTACCCTAACAGAGGGAAGGCAACAAGTCCATGGAATGTACGTAACAAAACTGTCCAGTGTAGATGTGGCAACCCCGTCCCCTCACCTCCCCCTACGTGGATCACATGTCTCTTCCCTCCTTTCCTTCTCCCCTTCCTCCCTCCTCCTTCCCTCCATCCTTTGCTCACTCCACCCCTTTACAGTGAAGGTATCACAACGGCATAACCTAATCCCTCCCTCCCTCTTTAGTTGGGTTGGTATCCTTCGACTGGCACATCCTAAGAAGTCGAGGCGACACTCCCTTCCCTTAGAATAGAAGCAGCACCCTCTCTCCCTTTAGAATGTAGGTGCTATTATCCCTTCCCTCCTCCTCTCTATCCCCTTTCCCTCCTCTCTACCCCCCATCCCCTCTGCCCAGGCTCCCATAACCCCCTGCGGCTGGCAGGTATCATTACTGGGCCTTTCTCCAGCTACTCCGGCAGTCATGGACCTCCGACATGGTAAACAAGACGCCAGTGTCCGCTTCTCTCACTCACTGTGGTCCTGCTGTGTCCCAAGGGTGTTTATACGCGTGTGTGTGTATGTGTGTACCTGCGTGTATATATGTGTGTAGGTGTGTATGCATGTGTAACTGCGTGTACATGTGTGTGTGTGAGTGTTTATGATAAAATTTTCTCTATAACTTCCTCGCCGTAATAAAGGGAGAGAAAAAGACAAAGATAAAATAAGAGAACAAGTAACAATAGAATACCTGATAATATTTGGACACACTCGTATAGTGTATCACCCCCGGTCCCTCGCGCGTTCAAAGTAATAGACTAATAACAGCTATCCTATCGCTTACTGCCTCTACCTGCGAACATAACACAGACACTCCTACACCTAACGACTATCTACAGGATCTATAACACAACATAACCCGGAACTAATACCCAGCAACACGCTATATCCGTTTCCTGTTAACAAGAATGATGTGGATGTCATAATATAAAATGAATTTAATTACTATACATTACCCTAGCAACCACTGCACTTGTCTGAGCTGTGACGGTTGCTAAGGGCGAATGGAAGTGGAAAGATGGCATTGAAGTATAGTGTAAGGGGGAGGAGGTGGCTCAGTACAGTGATGGAGGTTATTCACCATAGTACTCGCTCACGTCAAGGCATCACTCACCATAGTACTCGGTCATGTCAAGGCATCACTCACCATAGTACTCGGTCACGTCAAGGCACCACTCACCATAGTACTCGGTCATGTCGACTGGCATGGTCTGAACGAGTCTCTTGCACTTGCGGAGTTCCCTGGACATGAGCTGAGTGCAGGCCACCAGGTGCACAAAGTTCTGGTTGTCGACGGGGATGCCCTCAGCCACGTCGCTGCCAACAAACACATACCAGTTAGTGACAAGGACATACCCTGGGGGAACATGGGAATACCCTGGGGAGACAAGGACATATCGTGGAGAACCAGGACATACCCTGGGGAAAAGGATATACCCCTGTACACTAGGGTACAGGTACACACCCAGTGGAGAACACAAACATTACCATCTGACCTTGAAAAAAAAAAGAACGATAACAACAAATACAAAATCTCACAGTCAATAATAACTTCCACATGAACAAGATTCATTACCTACGTTAGAAACACATGAAAAAAACAACACCATCCCTCACGAGATAAAAACATCTTCAGTAAGGTCATAACCCCCCCCCCCCCCCTTGCACCCCCAGAATTTGGTTGCGACAACATGTAAAAACTTCGCTGGGAAAAATAACTTCTCTTCTCATATAAAAATATCAGATTCAGCAGCAAAAACGTTACTAATTCTCAAGAATACAATATACGTCTGAGAGTCATGATGAGAAGAAGAAATCCTTAGTAAAACAGAGCCACGAATTCCTTCCATTATCTCAGTTTCTCGCTTAAAATCAGAATAACAAAATCTTTAAAACATCCGGCAATTAACACTGACGCAGGTAAGAGGATTTCGAGTCTAGATTTTATAAGGTTTTGAGAGAAGGAATGTGACGTACTAATGTTGGTATGGCCAGACGTGATGTAGAGGTGAGAGAGACACCTGGAGGGGGGATAGTTTTAACGTGCTGACACAGAAGTAGGGAGTGGATGACCTGACCTACTGTTTACTGATGATCCTTTTAACTTAGATAAAATAAAGATGATTGATTAAAGGGGGAAGTATTAGGGAAGGACGGGGGTAAGGGGTGAGATTGGGGAAGGGGAGAATTAAAGGAAGGGGGGAGTGGAAGGGAAGTGGGGAAGGGGAGGTGGGAATCATCAGAGTAATTACATTATCCGGTCTATTACCACAAGTGTCAGGGGAGTACTAGATGGTGGTGGTTGCGCCTCTTGTGCTGTCTCCTCGCTCATTACAGCTCTAATTGGCAGTTAGACACAACAGCTCTAGCTCGGCAGACAAGGGAGAGTGACGAGGGATCACTATAATTTCATGTGTAAGTTTGTCATCCCTCGGCCCACTCTGACCTAATGGGGATAATGACATGACTGACACACTAATGGGGTAATTACATAACTGAGACACTAATAGGGTAATTACATGATTGAGACACAAATGTGGTTATCCCTAGGTCTTCCTGGTCATATGGGGATAATGACATGACTGGCAAACTAATGGGTAATGGGGAAATTGAGAGCTAATGGGTGAAGGACTCATAACGCCAGGCTGTGAGGTCACTACTGAATACTTCCATCACCATTAGTGCTAGAGTTGTAGAGGCTGACAACAACAACACACACACACACACACACACACACACACATAAACGTGCACATACACGTACACATGGCCTTGCAAATTGTCCCGTTCCATGAGATTTAAACAACTGAATTCCAGGACGGTTCAACTGATAGATAGATAGATAGATAGATAGATGGACTGCGAGCTAAACTGGGATGTTTAATCTTCAAGTGTTTCTCTTTGATTCTAAAACCAAACACGACAGTATTTTAACATTACGAGAAATATGATTGAGTGTTATTGGTGAACCTTTAATATACTCGTGCTGGTCGTAAATCCTGGTTGAGCGGTTGACTTAACGCTCACACACACACTGCCGCTTTAACGAGAGTTTTCTGGAGTCTCAGTGTTACCAGACTTACAACACAACACTGACACATACTGATACAGCTCTTCCCTCAGTGTTACCAGACTTACAACACAACACTGACACATACTGATACAGCTCTTCCCTCAGTGTTACCAAACTTACAACACAACACTGACACATACTGACACATCTCTCCCCTTACTGAACTCTCTGGACACCTTAAAAGTGTCCTGTTGGCTTCTTAAAGTAAGCTGTGGTCCCCTTCATGGTGGAGGTCCCTTTAACACTGCATTCTTCCTCCTCCTTCCCCCTCCTCCTCCTCCTCCTGTTCATTATTCTCCCTTCCTTATGTTTCTCTTCCCCCTTCCTCTTTCTTCATGCTACTCCTACTCCTACTCCTCCTCCTTCTACTCCTTCTCCTCTTCCTCCTACCCCGCTTCTCTTTCTCCTCCTCCAACCCTCACCATCCGACACACCTCTACCTCCTCCCCCTACCCCCCCCCCCCTCCCTCCCTTACCAACCTCACTCAAAAACAAGATAAAGATCCAAGTTGGTGGTGGAACCCAGCGGCTCTTTCTTGGGGGGGTCCTCTTCCCGTTTTCTATATCTTCTCGTTTTCTTTATCTTCCCATTTTTCTTTCCTCTTCACGTATTTTCTAAAAACTTTCTTGAACTCCGGGATCTTTTTTTTTTAGTTACTTATTTTTTTTTCTCCAACTGCTGCCAAAAGGGAGAATTTTTTTTTATACATTCTGTTGTCGTTGACCCCCTTCCCCCCCTCCCTTGCCCCCTTATGGACCCCGTGTCGTCGTTCACTCCCCCCCCCTCCCCCCACATACACACAAATTTAGGAAGGTAAGTCAGTCAGAGAATCTCTTTAGTGGTCGAGGGTTCAGGTATAAACATCAACTTCCTGGTAAAAAAAAAAAAATAATGGCACGAGTGGTTATATTTTTTCCACGTTTTTTTTGTGTGTTTTGTTTTTCTTCGGTGTTTTATTTCCTGGATTTTTTTTTTTTGGGTGTTTCGTTTCAGTGGTGAGTCATTTGTTTGTTTAATTTTTTTGTAGTGAGTTTCATCTGTTTATTTTCTGTTTGTAGATGATTTTGCTTAATTGTTTCTTCTAGTTTCATTGTGTTTATTGTGTTTGTTTTTGTGTGTTTGAGTTTCCGATTCGTATTTTTCGTTCGTTTTAGTTGTATTTTTCCCCAGAATCTTGTATTTTTTTTTTATTTCTCTCTTCTTGTATACCTTTTTTCTTTACACGGTCAACCATTTATTATATTTTCTTTCATTAACCAACATTGCATTTTTCGTCCACCTTCTGTTTCACCTTCCAAGCTATTCGTCACTTATCCCCATTACCGTCTATATCGTCCCTCTCTCCTGTCAGCACAACAAAGGACCAACACACTTCATCAACAGGACACAGGAGCCATAGATCACTGTCAACACTGAGAGATAAGACCAAAGAGATAAGACGAAATATTGGATGTTAAAAGACGAGCTACAGTATATGGGACGAGATGATTACCTGACTGGGATTATTACCTGGTCTTTATAACACAGGTGATCAAGTCGTTAGTGTTGGATGAATTGCGTCAATGTTTCCACAGGTCGCCCCCCGCTACCACCACCACCATGCTCCACAGGTAGATCTCGACAGGTATTCTAGTTAAGGCTGGCGGCCATCACATAGTCAACATAGACGGGGGTTAACTCGACTCCTTTGTTAATTAAATCGTAAATAATTCATCTACTGAGCATTTCTTTTATTTTTTATCATTAGGAGAGAATTACTTGAGGGAAATAGTGCACTAAGCCTTAGTGTAAGGTGTCTGCTTCCTTGCTGAATAAAATCATCTGGCGTTAACGATACAAGTGGTGTCTCCGTAGTGGAAGGGTTAATGGTAGTTAGTAACTGTGTTTGTTTATAAGTAACTGCAGAGTACATTATGCAGAGTATATTATGTTATCAAGTATTTTGATAACAGCTGTAATGTCCGGGTTAATGGAGAGATTCAGAGGCGTTTGTGACACTGTTACACTGAATTAATGTCCAATTAGTGTTTTAGATCCACCAAAGGAGAAAGTCAGACCAGTTTTAATAATTAGGAAAATAAAATTAAACACAATTCCCAATTTTAGGTTTGAGGAAGATAACGTAGGCCACACGTGTTGACCTCCCACCAGTTCTAATGTAAAAATAAACTCCTTCATAATATGGAAATCTTGTAAGCCGATTGATTGTTTCCGCCTCAGGTAACCCACCAGGGTGGATGACTCGGGTCAACACCCTGGCAACCCACATGATGATAAGGATCAATATCCCGTTTGTTTCCACTCGAGAATAGCGACTTTTATCGTCGACTGAAAATTCCTTCTTTCTGTGCAGAACGTGAAGAGGAGAGGAAAACTGGTAATGACGAGCATCAGCTGGACACAGAAATGGCTCAGACGTCTGCACGGGCGGAATTTGTGGTCCATCAAGGTAAGACTACAGACCATGAATCCTCCAGGAGGATAGCACTTTGTGGCCCAAGGGCTCACGGTCGCTAATTAATCTGACATTTCGTGAAGAACAGGTGAGCATGCCAGGGAGGGAGGGCGGTGATACTCTGCCTGGTTGTGTTTTTTGTTTTAGTGCTCCACCTGGGTCTAGTTTTTGCTGCAGGTCGGGACACATCCTTGTAGGTCGAGGATGTGGTGCAGCCTCTTGAGCCTTGACGCTTGAGTAATAACTTAAGTCTGGCAATACTGAGTTGTATGTGAGGTATATATGCATGTGTGTGTGTGTGTGTGTGTGTGTGTGTGTGTGTGTGTGTGTGTGTGTGTGTGTGTGTGTGTGTCGAAAGAGGTTCAGAAACTCCTTCAAGGTTTCCTTAACCTAACACAGAAATTGGAAAGTTGTAAATATGATTTTTCTTTCTCTTACGTTCAGGAAAGAGAGAGAGAGAGAGAGAGAGAGAGAGAGAGAGAGAGAGAGAGAGAGAGAGAGAGAGAGAGAGAGAGAGAGAGAGAGAGAGATAGATGTGTAGCTGCCTGTGGTGGTGTAAAGCACTACACACACACAGACACACATCTTTCTTATCGTTCCTCACCTCCCTCTTCCCCCTCTTCCCTCTCACATTACTCGTGTATACTATTTCCACTCTTTATTTTTCATTCTCTCTACATACTTCCTAAACTTTCCATTCTCCATTCTCCCTTCCATCTTCCACCCACCCCCTTTCCCTTCCAGCAAACTTCTCCGCCAATTCCCCCTCCTACTAACCCCCCTTCCACCCCTTCCACCGACCACTCACTTCACCCTGCCTGTCCCAAGTGGCTCCCAGGTACAATAATTGCGATCATATGCAAGAGAGAAATGCAATTACAGCCTTGATATAATTAAACGACTGAGTGAGTTAGCGGCAAAACGTGGACTAGGTGAGGGTGTCTACTTGGGTAATGGGGGCTACCTGGGTGATGGGGGCTACCTGGGTGATGGGGGCTACCTGGGTGATGGGGGCTACCTGGGTGATGGGGGCAAACAGGGTGATGGGAGCTACCTGCGTGATGGGGGCTACCTGGGTGATGTGACATGAGAGAGAGAGAGAGAGAGAGAGAGAGAGAGAGAGAGAGAGAGAGAGAGAGAGAGAGAGAGAGCTAACATACCCCGATAAAATAAAATAATAATAATAATAATAATAATAATAATAATAATAATAATAATATCGTCATCTCTACCCTCATTATGGTTAACAAGCAGTTAGGCCTCCTCATTAGAACAACCTTGCTCTCTGATTGTTCAAGTGAAGAATAGGGAGGAGGATGTTGGAGAGGTCAGCTTAATATTTATTTTTAGTACTGTAAGTTTCCTTTAATACTTACTCAATCGAAGCTCTATATACCTTAATACATACAGGTACTAATTAGAAGCTCTATATACCTTAATATATACAGATACTAATTAGAAGCTCTATATACCTTAATATATACAGATACTAATTAGAAGCTCTATATACCTTAATATATACAGGTACTAATTAGAAGCTCTATATACCTTAATACATACAGGTACTAATTAGAAGCTCTATATACCTTAATACATACAGGTACTAATTAGAAGCTCTATATACCTTAATACATACAGGTACTAATTAGAAGCTCTATATATCTTAATACATACAGGTACTAATTAGAAGCTCTATACTACTCTGCAAACTCCAACAATAAAAGCCATCATAATTATTTGGAAATTAGAAAATACGACATTCCAATTTGAACCTACAGTATAAATAACAGAATACTAATTTGGAATAAAAACTGACCATTTACAGTAATTTGAACATTCACCAAAGGATTTACAGGATAATTTGGAATATAAAAGAATTTCATACTATTTGAAACATAAAAACAATAACAAAGCAATTTGGATGAAAAAATAATGACTAATTTCTAAGTAAAAAAACAGGAATAAAAATATTAAATTGTAACTAAAAATAACTACATACTAATTTGAAAAATATTAAAAAATAGACCAAAATACTAAATTGGAAAATCCCCAAAAATAATAGATTGAGAAACAAAATGCTGAAATTGGTCGGAGCTCCAGCAGAGAAACAACAAAAAAGTAAAAGTTTATATAATTTTGTTACATTTCAATTTCGTGGGTGGCGGAGGGTCACCTGTACAGTACACCCAGGTACTGCCTACCCTGTCTCAACCATGCTCCACCCTACCTCAACCATGCTCCACCCTACTTCAATCATGCTCCACCCTGCCTCAATCATGCTCCACCCTACCTCAACCATGCTCCACCCTACCTAAACCATGCTCCACCTTACTTCAACCATGCTCCGCCCTGCCTCAATCATGCTCCACCCTGCCTTAGCCATGCTCCATCCTGCCTCAACCATGCTCCACCCTACCTCAACCATGCTCCACCCTAACCAAACAATGCTCCACCCTACCAAAACCATGCTCCACCCTACTTCAACCATGCTCCACCCTACCTCAATCATGCTCCACCCTACCTCAACCATGCTCCACTCTGCCCCAACCATGCTCCACATCCCCTACCCCCCCCCCCACCAACGCGCTTCCCTATTGGTCAATGACTCGCTAGGTCGCGCTTGAAGATATTAATAATTCCTTCCTTAAGAAAAACAATAACAACCACTGATAGGAAACACACGAATTGGGTAACTCAATGATGGCAACCCCCCCCGCGCCCCCCTCCCCACCACCCCCTCCTCAGCACCCTCCCCCCAGCACCCCCTCCCCAGCACCCCCGTCCCCAGCACCCCCTCCCCAGCACCCCTTCCCCAGCACCCTCCCCCCAGCAAACCCCTCCCCAGCACCCCCTAGCCCCCCCCCCAAGACAATAACATTAACAAAAGAATGAAAAGTGATGCGGACAAAATCTGACGTAATCTTTTGGGATTTTCAGTTAGTGTGACTGTAGGCTGACTGTGGATCAATGAGAGAGAGAGAGAGAGAGAGAGAGAGAGAGAGAGAGAGAGAGAGAGAGAGAGAGAGAGAGAGAGTTGTAATGTGTGTTTGCTTTAGTAAATTTGTGTTTGACAGTGCTGGTGTTTCAGTGTGATCCTATTTGAATATGTGTGTGTGTGTGTGTGTGGTGTACCTGTGTGTGTTATGTGTGTACATGTGTTGATGTGGGCGTGCGGGCGGCAGGTGTCTTGGTCAGGTGTTATCGTCTGACGAGCTCAGCGGGAGACGGACGGAGAGAAGAGGAGAGAGAGGTGGTGAATAGAGGAGGAGGAGGAGGGGAGGAAATTACAGCTTTCTAGGGAATATATCTCTGATCTCAACTACCTTCCTTCCTTCCTTCCCTCCTTCCTTCCTTCCTTCCTTCCTTCCATGTGATAGATAACGCTTCTTTCATATGATTGACAAAATCTTTTATTTCGGCTGAATTAAAACATAGAAAATCTAAATAAAAATCAACACAAGAATTAGGCAAATAAAGGAATAATGAATAAGAAAAGAATGAAAGGAAAACAGACAGAAACGTAGATAATCATCATCATAATATTTTTTTTTACTCTGCTTCGTATGTAAATTTCTGTCATGTTATCTTGGTTTTGATAAAGGATGATCTGTTTATACTAGCGGAGGGGGAGAGGAAGAGGAGGGGGAGAGGAAGAGGAGGGGGGGAGGAAGAGGAGGGGGGAGGAAGAGGAGGGGGGAGGAAGAGGAGGGGACGAGAAGTGGAAGGGAATGGTGGGAAGGAGAGAGGGAAGGGAGGAGGGAAGAAAAGAATGGAGAAGGAAGGAAAGGAGGTAGGGAGAGAAGGGAGGAAGGAAGGGGGGAGAGAGGGAGAGAGGGAGAGAGGGAGGAAGGGTACAAGCGTGTAAGGGCTTTGTTTAATCCAGCTTAAAAGGGAGGAGTCACCTGGTGTCCGTACAAGGGAGTGACAGTTATGTCATGTCACGCGTCACGCCTCTCTTGTCACCCACCCCTCACCACCCTCTCCGAGTCCCCCCCCCCCCCCGAGCACCTTCTATGTGCCTTGACATGGCCCTGGCACCCATTACAAGAGAGTGCCAACACCAGTTATCCTCAACATCAGTGCCACTACTATATACAACGTTAAGACTTGCCCAACACTTTTTAACTCCAGGACAGACAACAACTTACTCTTGAACAAAGTAGATAACATTAAATATGTATGTAACTTTATTCATTGTTATTTGTATGAAAGAAAATAGTAAATAAGGAGGTTGTTGGTAAGGTTTCTGTATATCATAGGGAAAATACTGAGGGTTGGAGAGAGAGAGAGAGAGAGAGAGAGAGAGAGAGAGAGAGTTCCCCACCCCAAAAAAGTTAGATCTGTTGATAATTAATTCATAAATAATTTCAATACAAAGTGCACTGACTGGGATTAATTTCCTCCCTACCAAAAATATATTTTCACACAGGTCTCTTGCTGTAGTACTGTGTAGGTGTTGAGACAGGTGTTGTTATCCCGAGTCTTAGTGAGTTACTGCTGTAGTACTGTGCAGGTGTTGTTATCCCGAGTCTTAGTGAGTTACTGCTGTAGTACTGTGCAGGTGTTGTTATCGCGAGTCTTAGTGAGTTACTGCTGTAGTACTGTGCAGGTGTTGAGACAGGTGGTGTTATCCCGAGTCTTAGTGAGTTACTGCTGTAGTACTGTGCAGGTGTTGAGACAGGTGTTGTTATCCCGAGTCTTAGCGAGTTACTGCTGTAGTACTGTGCAGGTGTTGTTATCCCGAGTCTTAGTGAGTTACTCCACCACCTGGCAGCGGACCTCAGACAGACTCTATCTCTTAGTCTGCCTGAACCCATTTATTAGAGTCTACAATTTATACCTGAAGTTTCTGCTGTAGGTCACATGACACAATGTTGATGTTCAACAGAATATGAGTCCAAGTATGGAGGAGCAGTGACCCTATGACCCTGTGACCCCCCAGGCACCACCACAACACAGCAGGACTTTTCTGGCTGCAGGTCGACCACTCCGCCCTCCGCTACAATACGCTGTTCATCAGGAAAATGTGAGTTATTGAACGCACGCTGATACGGTCCTTTCATTCAGGATATTGCATTGATTGCTTCCTGCCTCTTTTTCCATCGACTCTCGGGTAGGCAGATGGCCAATTGGTGCTTCCCACGTGGGAGTTACGTCACGACTGAAGAGCCAATGAGAGTTTTCCTCGTCGAGACTACGTCACGATTAAAGGACCAACTAGAGCCTGTATACGCCATGATGACGTCACGACCCAGGAGCCAATAGACACAAACGTCACGTGTGGCGACACGAGGAAAATAAAAATAATAAATCCAAATGGTTTATTAATGGTTTCCACCATTTATGTAAAATATTCACGAAAACTCTTCAAATGACGTCATAGGGACGGAAGTCGCTGTTTTTATCGATTTTCAGGACTAGTAGAGGACGCCATTCTGTAAACCCACCTAAATCATCCACCAACCACAGCCGCTGGCGGTGTGGTCGACTTACTGGAACTAAGCGAAGCATTTGTTTACAACTTGACCTGACGTGAAGGACGAGAGGCAGAGAGGAACAAAGGGTTAGGAGGGTGAGGCTAAACAGTGTAAATACGAGTGGTACTCTCTCTCTCTCTCTCTCTCTCTCTCTCTCTCTCTCTCTCTCTCTCTCTCTGGTTCTGATAAATACATACATTTAGTAGTGTATAATGTAAGGTATGATCAGCTCTGCCAGTTCGTCAAACTTAACCTGGAGGATCATGATGTAGGTGTGTGATGTGTTCGTCGGATGGCTCAACCTTTTTGGCGATATATTCACCAAGTTATAGGAAGGAAGGATTTGTTAGACTGTACTGGTATGTGGATAATGAAGACGCGTACAGTACCGTCCCTGGGTTCGGAAGTTAGTATTATGAGAACATTGAACCACAGAAATATGAATGTGTTTTGGGGTATAGTCTCCTAACCTAACCTAACCTAACCTAACCTAACCTAACCTAACCTAACCTAACCTAACCTAACCTAACCTAACCTAACCTATAAGTCACTCAAACAACTCTGAATTTTTGAACATTTTTAAAGGTCATTTGTGGGATTTAAGTCTAGCATAACATTGACTCATAACTATCTTCTTCACACACACACATACGAATACATAGTAGACATGACCGATACAATATACCTGTGTGGATAGGAACTTCAATACCTCGGCCAATAACAACACAGCACAGTATGTAGGGGTTACATCACCGCTCTGTTGACCAATCAGAATTCCCTCACTCAGTATAGTAAGCCAATAGCACTATGTCATGTAAATGTTACGTCATGTTGTATAAACCAATAAGGTCACTCGGTCAGTATATTGTAAACCAATAGTGATGTATACGAGGTCAAGGTGACGACGACAGTATTAATATGTGGATGGTTCTTCGTGGGTGACTGAGAACAACCCTCTCCCTTAAGTCACCTCAATGGGAAGAAGAATACATAGGTTGGCATACATTACACATTAAAAACTACGTATTATCTGAAGCTTAGACACCCTAGGTTAATTTACATGAAGATTAATCATCCTAACGCTAACCTAACCTAACTTAACCTGACGCTAACCTAGAGGGAGTTAAAACAAATACACATTTATCAATCACCTGATCATTAGCACTTAAATTAACCCACCAAACGACCATTAAACCACCTAAATGAAGCTAATTTTCCCTCCAGACGACCAGAAACAATCTCACGTGGTCCAACAATACTTTTAAGCGTTTTACAAGGGAATGTCTGACCTCTATAATCACCTTGAACTGTATAACTTCCACGAACTCTATAACAATAACAAGACCACAACAACAACATCAATATCAAGACAAAAAAAGCAACAACAACAACGACAAAGAAGCAGCACCACAACAACAACAATAAGAGCCACAACAACAACAATAAGAGCCACAACACTAGGGGTACTCACTTCTTAATCCCAGGAAGGAGGAGGCTGGAGGCATGTTTACACGTGTCCACACATTGACGGCGAACCTTCCGAATCCTCTCTCGAAGCTCCGGACCATCTCGGCTCTGACCCACACAGATCAACAGGTCCCTGAACAGCGCCACCTGAGAGTTGATCTCCACCACCAGCTGTTGAGGGAGATACAGGTTGTTAGTGTTGGAGGAGATACAGGTAGGAAGGTTGTTAGTGTTGGAGGAGAGACAGGTAGGAAGGTGGTTAGTGTTGGAGGAGAGACAGGTAGGAAGGTGGTTAGTGTTGGAGGAGAGACAGGTAGGAAGGTGGTTAGTGTTGGAGGAGAGACAGGTAGGAAGGTGGTTAGTGTTGGAGGAGAGACAGATAGGAAGGTGGTTAGTGTTGGAGGAGAGACAGGTAGGAAGGTGGTTAGTGTTGGAGTAGAGACAGGTAGGAAGGTGGTGAGTGTTGGAGAGACATTTAGTTACCGTTGGGGAGAGACTGGTTAATAGTGATTGGGATATTAGTGTTGGAGATAGTAGTGTTGGAGGATACTTAGCATTCACGTTTTACTGTTGGAGTAAAAATACTTTTTAGAAATTGAAAGAATACGAGAGGCAAATGTATAAAAAATAGTGAATAAACAAAAAACAGCCACCACACCGACTACACCTACCATACACCTTCACCCACATCAATTCCATTCCAAACCTACACTCACTAACCCACGTACACACCCACTAAACCACACCTGCGCCCACACGGTATACTTGAACCCACACCCAACGCCCACCTTCCCAACCACAGACAGCCATGAGCACTTCACCCTATGTTTACTTAGTCTGAGTTGACATTCGCTTTTCTGTCTGTTTATACGTCTCTCTGTCTGTACGTCTGTCTATACGTTTACCTGTCTGTCTGTCTGTCTGTCTCACTACGCATTCAAATAAAAATAAAATAAATTATATCAATAAAACAAAGATAAAACACATTCACTATTTTAAAATCATAAAACAACATTCCTTAAACACATGAAAAAAAACACAAACACCTTCTAAGATATCATAAAACACAAACATAATCCTAACCACAAATAAAACACCTCATTACACACCCAACCAAAAGGAATATTTAGTAGTAGTAGTAGTAGTAGTAGTAGTAGTAGTAGAAAATCTCACCTGTGACTTTACCTGTGACAACGACAATCATAAAAGTCACAGGTAGTTTGGTCTCCTCAAAACACAAACAATAACAATTTTCACGGAGACATAATAACATTACCTAGGTTTCCCCCCACCGTCCCTTCACCGTCCCTTCACCTCAGCACGCACGCAGACTGGAATACAGGATTGGGAATACTGGGAATACTGAAATACGTGAATTGGTTGGAATCTAGGGAGTAGATGAATTGAGATGGTGGAACTGGAATATGGAGATTCAATATTATACTGGCTGGAACACGTGGGCAAATGGACTGGTTGGAATGTGAGAACTGGAATACTGGAATTGGAATAGAGTGAAATAGGACACGTAAATTGAAATACTGGAATTGGAATCCTGGTACTGTATTAGTAGAACAGAGAAGTCCCAATTGGAATACATGAACTGGAATGTACGAGATGGAACGGGAGGGAATTGGCTTGTTCATACAAATTTATATCAAATGGAACAGATGAACTGGAATCATCCGGTTGGAATTGGGAAAAATGGAAGTTTCGAGCTGGAATTCGTGGGTTTAACTGGGATGTTTGGGTTTAACTGGAATGTGTGGGTTTAACTGGGATGTTTGGGTTTAACTGGAATATGTGAGATCAACTGGTTCCTGTAGGTCGAGGTTTGGGAGCTAAATTCCATCCTTTAAAATACATAAGAGTGGAATCCAGGCCAAGGAAAATGGTCGCTGGGACTATCTCAGAGGAACGCCGAGAGAAGGTCGAATTCACCAAGTCATTTACACGAAATTTAGTGAGTTGCGTAAATTAGTCGGAATGCTGATGTGTAAACAATGAATTCGTGGGTTTACAGGACACAACATTATGAGGTAAATATGTTTATATGTGGGTGGGTGGTTAAGTTAGGTTAGTGAGGGATGCAGTGCATGGGTTAGTGTTATGTTTTTTCAGAAGGAAGAGTGATTGAGGAAATTAATCCCTTCAGTTGAACAGTTAGTCGGTGAATAAGTTAGACAGGCAGACAGGCAGGCAGGCAGGCAGGCAGACAGACAGACAGACAGACAGATAGCACACACACACACACACACACACACACACATCAAAGGGGTGGCAGTAGTCTCAGTGACGTGGCTTAGAAACACAGAACATGTATATAGCCCTGTGTGTGTGTGTGTGTGTGTGTGTGTGTGTGTGTGAGGAACTGCCTGTAAACTTCAGCTTTCACATAAATTAAATCATTACCCAACATACGAACAACATTCTAACTACACATACAGCTGACTACTTAACAACAACAACATCAATAACAGAGACGTGAGTTAGTCTCTTGATAGTTTTTGTGAGTTATAATAATTAATTTTAACATTGTGAAGAAATATACAGACATAATATCGTCAGAGAAATCCACAAACGCTACTGCCTCCCGTGTTTGGTAAGGGACGTCGATTCGAAATTCGTACTATAATGGAATCGAATTTTTGAAGAACTCCCTCACTCGGAAAAGAATATTGTAGGTTAGTCAGTTCGGTAAGTTTTGGTGACTACAAATATAAATTTATTTCAACACTCGAGGATTTTTTTTTCACCTTTCTTGTTTTTTTTTTTTGTTTTTTTCGTAGGATGGAGAGCCAATACGGGTGAGTGTGCCTCGTGTGTCCTAGAGTTACCAACACACCTGTGGTCACCGTCTTGTTTTTCTGTTCACCTGAAGTGTTTTTCTGTTTTCCCGGGCAGATGTGTGTGTGTTTGTGTGTGTGTGTGTGTTACTTCGTGTGTGTGGGGAGAGAGAGAAGGGAGCTGTGACTGGCTCTAAAGAATGGCCAGGTTGTATTAACAGAACCGGAGGAAGGAAGAGGACAAGGAGGAGGGAGAAGGAGGAGGAGGAAGGCGAGGAAGGTGGGGTGAGCACAGTGAAGAGGAGGATGTGGAGGAAAAAGGTGAGGGAGGAAGAGAGAGAGGTGAAAGGAGCAGGGTGAGATATGGCAGGAGCGGGAGGGAGGGAGGGAGAGTGGAAGAGACCGCAAGAAGCCAGAGGGCGTGTGGAATAGAAGCTAGGAATGCCATCTGTGTGGTCGTACCAACTGTGTGGTAGAGCCAGCTGTGTGGTAGAGCCAGCTGTGTGGTAGAGTCAACAAATGGTCACGAGTTCCATTCTTGACCGAAGTGGAAAATATGGTCAGGTCATAACAGGTCAACCATCACCTGAGGTCAAAGGTTATGATGGGTCACGATCATAGTCAAAGGCAGGATAGGCAGGGTACTTAGACGAGGGATAGACACCGGGTAGCTGTGTGAAGAACCAAGGGCTAGGACCAAGGGCTAGGACCAAGGGCTAGGTCTACCACACGAGGAAGGGCTTGGGGATAGTGCCTGCAGAAAACAAATGTGCGTGGCGCCTCTCTACCTCCTCCATCCCTTCCCTCATCTATCCCTTCGCCAACGTCCCTCCCTATTCACACCTGCTGCTCCTCTTGTGTGTGTCAGGCGATAAATTCCTAAGCTGAAGAAGAAGGGGAATGGTGGAGGGGGGTGGATAAAGGGGTGAGAGATGAGGAAGGAAAGGGAATGAATGGGGTGCAGCTGAGTAGGGAAGTAGGAGGAGGAGGGGAGGGGGGGGAGCGGTAGTGAATGGGTGGGGGGAAGGGATGAGGTGGCAGAGGGGGATGAATGGAGGGTAGGAGGAGGAAGGAAGGATGGTATAGGGGAGAGATGTGGGGAAATAGAAGAGGAAGATAGGGGAAGGAGGATTGGGAGGAGGAAGAGGGGGTGGGAGGAAGGGTGAGGGGAAATGGAGGAGGAAGAAGAAGGGGCGACTGGAAGGGGGAAGATGGGGGCAAGGAGGGGGGGGGGAGGAGGAGAGAAGTGTAGCTTGTGTTAATGACCATATTCACTTTAAATACTCCAGGTGTCGTAGGTAATTCAGAAAGTACCCCACCCCCCACCCTTCCTCCCCATAAGTAACACAGTGCTATACCCTCCTTCCCTCCCTCCTACCCCTCCTCCCCCTACCCCTCCCCCTCCCTCCTCCGCTCTACAATCTACGAGATGATACAGTCGGTATTCATAGGTTCTACACCGCCTTATAAGCTCTAGGAAAGTAGTTACACAGTCTTGGCTCTAAGTGTGTGTGTGTGTGTGTGTGTGTGTGTGTGTGTGTGTGTGTGTGTGTGTGTGTTGTGTTTGTGTAACCTTTGCTCTCTAATGAAGCCACACCAGCCAGCCACACCAGCCAGCCACACCTTTCTGCAGATGACACGACACCACCTTAAGGTAAAAAATATATACTGTATATATATATTTTACCTGCCCTCACCTTTTCCTAATCTCTTAACTGGATATTTCCAAGGGAATTTTTGCAAGAGTCAGGGAATGAAAAACAGAATATTAATGTTTTTATTTTAATTGTAGGTCCTGCAGGCACTAATGGTTCCTAATTAGCATTAACTAGTTTAACAGCTTAGGGTTAATAATCATCGTTCACTTGGTTTTAGTTTTATGGCGTTGAAGAATTTGGAATAAAATGAATTATCTGCTGTTAAGACACACCAAATACTTTTTTTCCTGAGATAACTGGATGATGATCTTAGTTAGCTGCCCTAGGAATAATATTTTGGACACTATAATTATTTTAATTTTCTCCCTCCCTCACTAACTCGCTCAATCCCTCCCTCACCCCCTCTCTTCCTAAAGCTCTCTCCCATTCTCTCTTTCATTCCATCCCCTCTCACTCCCTCACTTTGTCCCTTACCTCTCCTCCCCTCTCTCACTTGTCACCCCAGCACCGGATGATCTCTTCCTTCATACACAAACTCCAACAACAACAAAAACAACACAACTCAAGAGGAACCACAGGTATGTCTTGGGTTCATTAACACCTGTATGGGATTATGAGTATTTGTACCTGCTGTAAACTCACACCTGTTCGTTTATGGTTGTTTGTTTACAGTATATAAAAGGTGGAAAAAGAATGTCACTCTCTATATATCTGAAAAAAATGTATTTGTAGTTTTGTCAAGCTTCTAAGACTGAGTGAACGACGAAGCTGTAAACACTGGCCCCAGAAAACAATTGCATACATCGACAACGAGTAACAGCTTTCAAGAAGGGATAAAACTTCCTTGTGTCGTAGACCTTCTGCTAAATGTTGGTTGAAAGATCCCTGGATATCCAATAACTTGTTTTAACTTCCCCTTGGCAACACCACCGTGTCTCCTTCTCCCCTTACCTCTAACAGCCCCTTAGACACCCTAAATATTCCCCTTTTGGTGGTTGTGGTTTTTCCCCTCAGCCAGCAGGAGGCGGCAGGGGAGAATGAGATGTCTGGGGAAACATATTGGAGGGTTTAGGGGAGGATCTGCTGGTGGCAGGGGAAGCCGCTGAGGGTGCTCGGGCGGGGTTATGAAAGAGATGTTTGTGTGTCACTTTGTTTACTAAGGCTTCCGCGTTCGTCAACTGAGGTATCTGCCGCGTCTGGCCTCGGGATTCACACCTGCTGGACCTTAGCTAGTGGGGCCAGGACGAGAAGTGAGAGAGGAGGGAGGGAGAAGTGAGAGAGAGGGAGGGAGAAGTGAGAGAGGGGGAGGGAAGTAAGAGAGGGGGAGGGAGAAGTGAGAGAGGGGGAGGGAGAAGTGAGAGAGGGGGAGGGAGAAGTGAGAGAGGGGGAGGGAAGTAAGAGAGGGGGAGGAGACGTGTGAGATGGAGGGAAAAAAGTACTCCTTTCTCCTTCTATCACTCTCTTCCCACTCTTTCTCCTTCCCTTATTTATCTGTTTCTTTTCTCCTTTTCTCTCTCTTTCTACTCTCATTCTCTATTTCTCCTCATTTCCTCTCTCTGTCTTTCTTCTCTTCCCCTCTCTTTTGTCTGTCTCTCTTTCTCCCCTCTCCCCTTCTTTCTTCCTTTCACCTCCCCCTCCTCTCTCTCTCATTCATCTCTTCTTCCTCCCCCTCCCTCTCCTCTCTTTCTCTCTCTCTCCTCCCCCTCTCTCTCCTCGGAGTTAAAGGGCGGGTCTCCTAACTTCTCTTCATTAACTAGTTCCTGGGTTTAATTTTCGCGGTATATATCGTGGGTCAAATTTTCGCGGTTTCAATTTTCGCGGATATTTCTTGCAAGTATTTACAATATGTCTTTTTAAATACAGTCGTGATGCCATCGAGCCTCTCAGGGCGCTGGGATTAATCTCTGGGGTCGTTTCTGGGGTTTATTTCGGGGTAAAATCCGTTGGTCCTATATAAGAATATTTCAGGGGTCATTTACAGTCATCGCTGGGGTCATGTATTGCGTCATATCTGGGGTCATGTATTGCGGTTTATCTGGGGTCATGTATTGCGTCATATCTGGGGTCATGTATTGCGTCATATCTGGGGTCATGTATTGCGTCATATCTGGGGGTCATGTATTGCGTCATATCTGGGGTCATGTATTGCGTCATATCTAGGGTCATGTATTGCGTCATATCTGAGGTCATGTATTGCGTCATATCTGGGGGTCATGTATTGCGTCATATCTGGGGGTCATGTATTGCGTCATATCTGGGGGTTATAAATAAGGTCATTTTAAGAGTCATATGTCAGGTGTTCTCTGGGGCAGACATAAAGTAATCGTAATTCACTTCACTCAAAACGTAATCGAAATCGCGTTTGCTTTCGTGATTACATTTATCTATTCCCATTACATTTATAACACTGAGGTCAGTCGCTCGTTATCTGCGTTAGTAAATGATTTTTGTAAAAGTAATCATAATTGTAATCGATCCTATTTCATTATTTTTTAGTTGTAATCGATAACATTGCCCATATCTACTCTGGGGACGCATGTAAGGTCATCTCTGGGGCCGCATGTAAGGTCATCTCTGGGGCCGCATGTAAGGTCATCTCTGGGGCCGCATGTAAGGTCATCTCTGGGGCCGCATGTAAGGTCATCTCTGGGGACGCATGTAAGGTCATCTCTGGGGCCGCATGTAAGGTCATCTCTGGGGCCGCATGTAAGGTCATCTCTGGGGCCGCATGTAAGGTCATCTCTGGGGCCGCATGTAAGGTCATCTCTGGGGCCGCATGTAAGGTCATCTCTGGGACCGCATGTAAGGTCATCTCTGGGGCCGCATGTAAGGTCATCTCTGGGGCCGCATGTAAGGTCATCTCTGGGGTCATATCTGGGGGTGGGGGTTCTCTACAACTATCTCCGGGGGTCCCAGGGGGGGGGGTGCAAGGTCACTCTCCCTAATGCTGTTTCGTGATTTTAAAGGTTTGATCCTAACTTTTCGCTTTACTGATTTTAGTTCTTGTAATTGAGTTTCACTGTGAGGTACAAGGTGTGTGTGTGTGTGTGTGTGTGTGTGTGTGTGTGTGTGTGCTCTATGAGTGTGGGGGGGGGGGGCGTGCTGGATGTTGTTCACTGTTCAGTATGTACGAGTAATTATAATGGCCATAACAACAATAAAAACAATTTATACAACCACGACAACCAAAACAACAACAATCACAACAAAACAACAACAACAACAATTACAACAGCAAAACAACAACAATTACAACAAAACAATAACAACAAACACAGCAACAACAGTAAAGTTAATTCATATATTATTTATGTTAGATAATTAACAGTTAATCTCTTTATTTCTTGTTGATGTGATTAACTTGATCTAATTTAACACTAATTTATGTTCCTTATTATAAATTTACCGAGGCGAGGACAGTGACGGGGGGGGGGGGGGGTTAATGAGGGTGTGTGAGTGGGATTAAATAGGGACAGGATTAATGAAGAGTGGGATTAAAAAGGATGGGATTAACTGAGAGTGGGATTAACTATGACTGATTATCTATGAGTGGGATTAAGTATGACCTTGATTAACTATTAGTGGGATTAACTATGACTTGGATTAACTATTAGTGAGATTAAGTATGACATGGATTAACTATTAGTGGGATAAATTATGAATGTGATTGCTTATGCCAGCGTTTGATAGGATTTACTAGCTAAAGTAGATATGTAATACGTCTTGATGCGTTTAGAGAAAGATTAATGGACAGCTGAATACCATTACGTACCATTAGTTAGAGAGGGTCAGACACCATTACTTTTAGGTAGACTGACCAGTAGATCATGCAGGTTCACGGGGAGGTTACCTTTAATTACCTCTGGGACGTGAAAATTGGAAGACTTTGTTGACTCTCCCTGGTGGGCTGACGTTAGGAAGGTAGTAGGTCAGGGAAGTGGTGGGTTAGGAGGGAGGTGGGTCTGGGAAAGGTGGGTTAGAAGGGAGGTGGGTATGGGAAAGGTGGGTGAAAAGGAAGAGGTGGGTTAGTGGGTTAAAGAGGTGGTGGGTGAGGATGTAGGTAAGAAGACAGGACACACACACACACACACACACACACACACACACACACACACACACACACACACACGGAAACAAACCTGGCGCTTCATCTTTCAACAAAACACATGCATAAATCTTCGTTTGTTGAGATTCACTAAGACAAGTGTTATTTATGGCCGCCACGTAGAGCCTAGCTGATCCTCACACTCAGAACCCTATATTCTCCCGGGTATTGAACCTTGAACCCAAAACACCCAGAAATTGAACCCTGAACACTGAACAGACAGATACCATCACACATAAGGTTCTGAAGTTGATATTTTGATAGGATATCGAAAGACAGACAGACAGATCATTACTGTTCCATTCTATAATATTAGTAAGGTCATGCTGGTAGGGCCTCTGCTTGTGGACTTTATCAACATGTCTCTTACTAAGTTAGGAGGACACTATGAGGAAAACTTAAGCCCATTAAATTGTGAACTTTGATACATTAACCTCCTCCCCCCCTCCCCTCGATATACGATAATTTAACCCCCCTAATATAAGATAACTTAACCCCCCTAATATATGATAACTTAACCCCCTAATATAAGATAACTTAACCCCCTCTCCTCCAATATACGATAACTCAACCCCCTCCCCCCTATACATGATAAATTAACCCCTTCCCCCTATCCATTTAGAACAACAAAACTCCAGGTACGAGGTTATTAAGTGTTACTATATGTCAGTGTTCAAGACGCGACAGGTAGAGTGGGAGAGAGAAGTCAATCAACTCACCTAAGCAGGTAAGAGACCCATCGACCTTGACCTCTAAGATTAAGAGAGTATCACAGGTGAGCTATTTATAGGAGGAATAGAATAATACACACCTGGGCTTGAGTTAATAGGTAAATTCATTATGGATTTCGTCTCCTGATCAAACCTATAAGACATCAAACAGTCCTATGAGATGAAGCTTTAATGGTCATTCAGAGCTGTAAGGATGTAGGTCCAATAAACTACGACTCTCAGAAAACCAAACATTTCTGCTTCCTATCCTGACTGTGTGTCGTACCCCAAGCCATGGAGTATTCTCATAATGGAAGGTGAAAACTACCCAGGTATTGTGTTAGGGAGGAGTGTGTGGCAATAACGTGGACGAGACCCTACAGTCCCCTTCTTTACCTTGAAGGGGAAAGGTAATTAAAGTATTTACCTGGACCACCTCACCTTCTGACTCCTAGCCAAACTCTAGCCAAGACATATAGTGTATACGTCCACTAACCTAACCTAACCCAACTTAAATTAGCTTAAACTTAACCTAACGGACCTAACCTAACCTAACCTAACCTAACCTAACCTAACCTAACCTAACCTAACCTAACCTAACCTAACCTAACTAAACAGCTAAACAATCTAACCTAACCTAACCTAACCTAACCTAACCTAACCTAACCTAACCTAACCTAACCTAACCTAACCTAACCCAACCTAACCTAACCTAACCCAACCTAACCTAACCTAACCTAACCTAACCTAACCTAACCCAACCTAACCTAACCTAACCTAACCTAACCTAACCTAACCTAACCTAACCTAACCTAACCTAACCTAACCTAACTAAACAGCTAAACAATCTAACCTAACCTAACCTAACCTAACCTAACCTAACCTAACCTAACCTAACCTAACCTAACCCAACCTAACCTAACCTAACCTAACCTAACCTAACCTAACCTAACCTAACCTAACCTAACCTAACCTAACCCAACCTAACCTAACCTAACCCAACCTAACCTAACCTAACCTAACCTAACCTAACCTAACCCAACCTAACCTAACCTAACCCAACCTAACCTAACCTAACCTAACCTAACCTAACCTAACCCAACCTAACCTAACCTAACCTAACCTAACCTAACCTAACCTAACCCAACCTAACCTAACCTAACCCAACCTAACCTAACCCAACCTAACCTAACCTAACCCAACCTAACCTAACCTAACCCAACCTAACCTAACCTAACCTAACCTAACCTAACCTAACCCAACCTAACCTAACCTAACCTAACCTAACCTAACCTAACCTAACCTAACCTAACCTAACCTAACCCAACCTAACCTAACCTAACCCAACCTAACCTAACCTAACCCAACCTAACCTAACCTAACCTAACCAACCTAACCTAACCTAACCTAACCTAACCCAACCTAACCTAACCCAACCTAACCTAACCTAACCCAACCTAACCTAACCTAACCCAACCTAACCTAACCCAACCTAACCTAACCTAACCCAACCTAACCTAACCTAACCTAACCTAACCTAACCTAACCCAACCTAACCTAACCCAACCTAACCTAACCTAACCCAACCTAACCTAACCTAACCCAACCTAACCTAACCTAACCCAACCTAACCTAACCCAACCTAACCTAACCTAACCCAACCTAACCTAACCTAACCTCAAGACTTATGAAACACACACAAACAACAAACAAATTGACAGACAAACAGAAAAACACAAACACCAGCTCCAGGTACAGGTAAGCTTTAACCCAATCAATGCTAAATTAATTCCTCTCACCTTTATCCAATTACAGGTAGATATATATATCAAACGTTTTATATCAGCGAGTCTTTATTTCACTTAATAACTTGGGGGAGTAAATATACTATCTAATGGAGGATGATGGTGGAGGATGGAGGGTAGAGGATGGAGGGTGGAGGATGGAGGGTGGAGGATGGTGTAGGATAGGTGGAGGATGGATGGTGGAGAGTGGGACGATGAGTGGAAGATGAAGGAGGATGGTGTAGGATAGGTGGAGGATAGGTGGAGGATGATAAAGAATGATGGAGCATGGTGGATTATGATGATGATGATGGATGGTGGAGGACAGTGGAGAATAGTAAAGTATGGATGGATGAAAGGTGAACGAGAGGTGGATGAGAAATGGATGATATCAACGTGGTATAATTAGTTGACATTAACCAGGTATGATATTAATTAGATGACTTTAAGATAATACTTGTATAATACTTATCACAAGGACGTCAAAGTATTATTTATAATTTTTCAAGTATAAATGAAACAAGTATAATTAATATAAAGGTTCTAAAATAATCTTTGAAATGTTAATTATACTGACAGGTTAATTATACTGACAGGTAAATTATTCTGACAGGTTAATTATTCTGACAGGTTAATTAATCAGACAGGTTAATTAATTTGACAGGTTAAATATTCTGACAGGTTAATTAATCAGACAGGTTAATTAATTCTGACAGGTTAATTATTCTGACAGGTTAATTAATTTGACAGGTTAAATATTCTGACAGGTTAATTATTCTGACAGGTTAATTAATTTGACAGGTTAATTAATTCTGACAGGTTAATTAATCAGACAGGTTAATTAATCAGACAGGTTAATTAATTCTGACAGGTTAATTATTCCAAGTCCCAATGGAGTGTGGACAAAGGCCCCTAGTGACTGTCACCTGAGGGGTATTCTACGTTGCAGTGTTTAGTCAATATTTTTAAACCACTTTAGAATAAGAATGTGAGTCTGCTGTTAACATATCTACCACTATACCACTGAAAATATTATGGTTATTATCGTTATTATTATTATTATTATTATTATTATTGCTATGATTATCACTATTTTTTTCAGTCTTTATTTTTTGCATATCACAGTTTTTAATTACAGGAAAGCCTTGTGATGACATTTAACTTTTAATTACGCTTCTAATATATCATACGATGTCTGCATATGCAACATTATTCTTACTTTTTTTTTCCCCAGAATGAAAGATTATAAACACAATCTCCGTGACTATTGTAAATAATAGAGAATCCCAGGACGAACACCGACATTGGATAGTTATATGACGGGTCGACTATCTTATACGTCCTGGTAATGAGAGAGAGAGAGAGAGAGAGAGAGAGAGAGAGAGAGAGAGAGAGAGAGAGAGAGAGAGAGAGAGACCTTGAAATTACCAAAGGAAGAATGTGAGAGCCAGGTGTGTTAAGTACCTGTCTACCGTCACCAGGTGTGTTAAGTACCTGTCTACCGTCACCAGAGACCGTCTATAAAAGGATATTGACTATTTCTCTGTTATTATCAATTTCCTCAACCATAGTGAGTGGCTCGCTGTAAACTGCCTCGCCTCCCGGTGATCTCCGAGTGAGTGACGGGGCGGTAAATGCTTATCAGACCTCCACTCTCCCTGGCGCGTGGTCCTTCCTTTCTGTTGCCTCACACACACACACACACACACACACACACACACACACACACACACACACACACACACACACACACACTAGCTGCGTTCTTTTCGTTTCTTATTCATCATCATCAGTGTGTGTATGTATGTATGTATGTATGTATGCATTTATGTATGTATGTATGTATGTATGTATGTATGTGTGCGTATGTGTGGTTATATAATACAGTATATAAACCCAAAACTCAATAGCGTCATACCAATAATATAATACAAATACTAAATAACACAAGTTAAATAATACAACATACAACACATACAGCATACAACACATACAGCATACAGCACATACAACATACAACACATACAGCATACAACACAAACAACATACAACAAATACAACATACAACAAATACAACATACAACATACAACATACAATATTAATCACTAACAATACTGAATATACTCCCATGACAAATAAATAATAATAAAATCAGGTTAAAAAATAAATAAATCAAAGGACAAATTATTATTATCACATAATTTATTGAAAACATAAACAAGAATAAATACAACAGGTCATTAAAATTTATTACACTCACTACACTTTCATAAACTTTCTACAACGACACAAATTTACGAAGTGTGATAGTTTTATAGTGCTGTCGTTCTCCTCTCTGTCTTTCCCTTCCCCTATTCTCTCATTTCTTTCTCTCTCTCTCCCTTTCCTCTGTCACTTCCTGCCCTCTCCCTCCTCTATACCTCCTGTCTCTCCTTTCCCCATGTTTCTCGTAATCATACAGAGAGCCAGGTGAGAGAAATAGGTGAGAGAGATAGGTGAGAGAAATAGGTGAGAGAAATAGGTGAGAGAGCCAGGTGAGAGAGCCAGATGAGAGCCAGGTGAGAGAGCCAGGTGAGAGAGCCAGGTGAGAGAAATAGGTGAGAGAAATAGGTGAGAGAGCCAGGTGAGTGAGCCAGATGAGAGCCAGGTGAGAGAGCCAGGTGAGAGAGACAGGTGAGCCGTGTACCTGCGAGGTTTCTTTGATAATTTCTAGGAAGTTCTGCTGGATTTTCCACGGTGCCATTTACACTTTCCCTCATAGCACGCCCGCGCTCGCTCGCCCACGCACGCTCCCACACAGAGTCGCCAATCCACGCTCGCCCACCCATGCAAACCTGCCTACGATCGCTCGCCCATACACACCTACCCACGCTCGCTCTCCCACGTACGCCCACGATCGCTCTCCCACGTACGCCCACGATCGCTCTCCCACGTACGCCTACGCTCGCTCGCCCACATACGCCCACACTCGCTCACTCACACACGCCCGCGTTGGCTCAACCTCTCACACCTACGCTCGCTCTCCCTCACAAGCCCACGCTCGCTCGCCCACGCACCCCCACACTCGCCACACATAGTCGGCAATCCACGTTCGCTTGCCCATGCACGCACAAGCGCTCCTGCCCACACTCGCCCACTTTCCAACGCGCGCCAGCCCATATTCCCACTCTCGTTCCAACACACGCCCACGCATACTCGTCATCCCACGTTCGTCAGCCCATACACACACACACACACACACACTCGACAACCCACGCTAACCTACATATGCACGCACGGCCGCCCACGTTCGACCGCCCACGCATTCCCAGCACCACAACGACTAGTGATTTAAAGAGCAAAGGTGTATAACGGCTGTAGACGCTCTCAACACGAGACAAAGGAGAGAGGATGAGAAAGAGGTGTGTGTGTGTGTGTGTGTGTGTGTGTGTGTGTGTGTGTGTGTGTGACAAAGGAACATGACACAACACAGTTTTATCAATCTAATGTCATCTCCATGTCCTGTTTACTAAGCCTTGTCTGATATAACTGATGGATATATTTTCATTTCCGTGCGTGAGGGAAAGGAAGAGAAGAGGGAAGGGAAGAGAAGAGGGAAGGGAAGAGAAGAGGGAAAGGGAGAGAAGGATGGGGAAGAAGGAGGAAGAGGAAGGAGAAGAGGAAGTGTTGAAGAGTGTTTATCTGAGGAAGTGAGGGAAGAGGGAAGGGTAACATATAGGATGATGAAAGACACGATTAAGAGATAATAGCAAGTACAAGGGGAAGAAGAGAGGGGAAGAGGAGAAGGGAAGAGGAGAGGGGAAGAGAAGAGGGGAAGAAGAGAGGGGAAGAGGAGAAGGGAAGAAGAGAGGGGAAGAGGAGAAGAAAATATGAAATGAGGGAAGCACATAACAGAGAATAGTGGAGGAGAGAGAGAGAGAGAGAGAGAGAGAGAGAGAGAGAGAGAGAGAGAGAGAGAGAGAGAGAGAGAGAGAGAGAAATGGGAGGAAAGAAGAATAAACAAGCAAATTAAAGAAGGAAAATAGAAAAGGAAAAAGCAGCAAGAGGAAACGGGAGGAGGAGGAGGAGGAGGAGGAGAAGGAGGAGGAGCGAAGTCCCCACAAAGACTCTTCCAGACATCTTGAGGAGTCTCAGGTGCCCTTAAGGATGGAGACAAGGAGAGAGAGAGAGGGAGAAGGAGGGAAAGAAGGAGAGAGAGAAGGAGGGAGAGAAGGAGGTGAAGGAAGAAGAGAGAGTGAGGGAGAGAGAGGAGGAATGAATGAGTGAAGGAGGGAGGGAGAAAAGGAGGGAAATAAACTGAAGAAGGGAGACAGAGAGAGAATGGAGGGTGAGAAGGGGCGAAGGAGAGAGAGAAACTGGAGGGAGAGATAGATTATACAGGTAGATTGATAAAACTAATGAGACGAGAACCCGGAACTCTACACAGGTGTTTAATTAAGCAGGTACTGTGTTGTGTCATGTTCCTTTGTCACACACACACACACACACACACACACACACACACACACACACACACACACACACACACACACACACCTCTTTCTCATCCTCTCTCCTTTGTCTCGTGTTGAGAGCGTCTACAGCCGTTATACACCTTTGCTCTTTAAATCACTAGTCGTTGTGGTGCTGGGAATGCGTGGGCGGTCGTACGTGGGCGGCCGTGCGCGCATATGTAGGTGAGCGTGGGTTGTCGAGTGTGCGTGCATGGGCTGACGAATGTGGGATGCCGAGTATAAGTGGGCGTGGGTTGGAACGAGAGTGAGAATAAGGGCTGGTGAGCGTTGGAAAGTGGGCGAGTGTGGGCAGGATTGCTTGGGCGTGCATGGGCAAGTGAACGGGGATTGCTAACTGTGTGTGGGAGCTGTGGGAGCAAGTGTGTGGGAGCGAGTGTAGGGGTGCGTGCGTGGGCGAGCGAGCGTGGGCGTGTTTGGGCGAACGATCGTGGGCGTGTGTG
>CAUDMG010001775.1:6705000-6707500 GCA_958450375.1 Homarus gammarus
AGGAAACAGTTTGTCAACACCAACACAACACAACACACTCAGCAGGTTGCATGGTACACTGACTACACCTTGTTACACTGCTGAGCTACTGACTGGAGAAAGTGTTGTTTACCTTACTAATATTATACCTGTTATGCCTGTGACGTCACTGTTATACCTGTGACGTCACTGTTATACCTGTGACGTCCCTGTTATACCTGTGACGCCACTTTGATACCTTTGACGTTACTGTTATACCTGTGACGTCCCTGTTATACCTGTGACGTCCCTGTTATACTTGTGACGTCACTGTTATACCTGTGACGCCACTTTAATACCTGTGACGTCACTGTTATACATGTGACGTCACTATAGATCTGAATACCTTAACGTTATCTGGAGGGGTTAGGTTAGGTTAAGTTAGGTTAGGTTAGGTTAGGTTAGGTTAGGTTAACGTTAGTGTGATTAGTATTAAAATTAAATAAGCTGAGACTAATCTTCATATGATCCATAATTCTAAACACAATTTATCATAGAAAATTACAATGAAATAACAAAAAAATAGTAACCAACTTAATATTTTTTACCTATAACATATTCTTAATGTTTACCAATCACCTTAATTAACAGGTATATAACGAGGTTAAGAACTATCTAATGAGGTCAAACAACAGGTGAATATATTAACTACATTTTTCCCCGCATAGTAAACCATCAGTACTATAATATTTACGGATTACATAAACAAACCGGAAATAAAATAGACAGGAGGTGATTATATAATTATTTATCATACTGTAAATAGAACCATTATACGTGTTTCAATAATAATTTTCTTTTGTTTTAATATTTATTTTAGTTTAGTAACGTGGTATTAATATCTGATTAATTAATATCAGTAAATTAAGTGTTACGTTCGTGAACAAAAGGTGTTGATATATTGTTGTGTTGATGGGAAGCAACACTGGGTGAGTTTATGAGCCCAGAGATGTGTTTGTGATGCGTTGTCTAAACATGTAAATATGTAAGTGTGTCTGTTTCTTTGTTTTGACGCAATAATGAAGGCTGGTATTATACAAACAAACACTCATACACAAACAGATGTAAACAAACACACACAAAAATACATGCAAACATAGGCAAAAAATACGTGTAAACAGACATAAAACAGATGCAAACATACAAAACACACACACACACACATTAGACACCCTCCCCCCCCCCCACACGTCCATAGCCAAACACACACACACACACTAGACACCCTCCCCCCCCCCCACACGTCCATAGCCAAACACACACACACACATTAGACACCCTCCCCCCCCCCACACGTCCATAGCCAAACACACACACACACACACAGACACCCTCCCCCCCCCACACGTCCATAGCCAAACACACACACACACACTCGACACCCTCCCCCCCCCCACACGTCCATAGCCAAACACACACACAAGATAAGACTTTACACTATGTTAGTAAGAATTGTGTGATGTCTTCCCTTATCCCTGAGACAATCATTGTTGCCTGAACCATTAAGATAATATCCCCTTACACCTCTCTCTCTCTCTCTCTCTCTCTCTCTCTCTCTCTCTCTCTCTCTCTCTCTCTCTCTCTCTCTCTCAGCCATTGTCCTGCACGCTTCATTATTCACCAGACTTCCTCACTTCTATTAATTTATCTCTCTCCATCTTCACAAATTACTTGCTAGCTGAGATGAACTTAATTACTCCCATTATGAGGCTATTTTCAGCGCGCGCGCGCGCGCGTGTGTGTGTGTGTGTGTGTGTGTGTGTGTGTGTGTGTGTGTGTGTGTGTGTGTGTGTGTGTGTGTAAATAATATCAAAAGTCGACAACGTTAACTGAAGGTGAGCACTAGCAGGGGAATGCAATATCTATCGCCTTCCCCCCTCCCCTCTCCTCCTTTCCTTTCCCTTCCTCTCCCGTAATCTCTTCTTTCACCCTTTCTATAAACGTATACAAAGCTTGCAGTCTTCCCCCCTCTCTCTTTCTCTCTCTCTCTCTCCATCCGTATGTTTGTCTGTCTCTCGCTTTCTGTGTCTCATTCTCTCTGTCCTTGTGTTTTTCTGTCTCTTTGTCTCTTGCTCTGTCTCTCTGTCTGTCAAGGTATACTGTAGATCCCAATGCATGTATTGGTGTTTGAGAATGAAGGAATGAAAGATTTCAATCAAGGACTACAATCATGGTCCTCATTCCTCTTCTTTCATTATATTTGTTTTCTTTCTCCTCGCGTCTGTCACATTGAGCCTCTCAGGTGAGCCACAGATTACCAAATATAATTCTGACTCAGATTGTGATGACTTAAACAGGATACTGGCTTAAAGATTTATTGAGTCTAACCAAACCTAACCTAAACTAAAATAACCTGACCTGACGTAACCTAAACTAACCTAACCTGACCTGACCTGACCTGACCTGACCTGACCTGACCTGACCTGACCTAACCTCAACAACTACCAAAAAAAAAAAAATCCTCAAACATCATAACATTAAT
>CAUDMG010001775.1:6715000-6805000 GCA_958450375.1 Homarus gammarus
GATCCCTCACCTCCCCCAACACACACACACACACACACACACACACACACACACACACACACACCACGCCAGGTTCCTCATAACACCATCTGAGGGAACTACTACACCACGTGAGTTCCTCCTAACACCATCTAGGAGGGAGTTACTACACTACGAGTTTGTTGTTCAACACCTACATTAATCTGTATGTTCACTGTATGTTCCTTTACCTTTCTCTAATGAAGGCTTTTGTTAAACCACCAATGTATGTAATAAGTCATTTATGTCCAATGTATATTTTCAGCCTTCGGGCTGCAGAACTTTTTCAATAAACCGTTAATTATTATTATTATTATTATTACACACACACACACACACACACACACACACACACGCACGAACGCACGCACGCACACACACACACGCACACACACGCACGCACGCACGCACGCACACACACACACACACACACACACACACACACACACTTACCAACACCCCCCAGATATGACTCCTTAATTACTAGCAGCAGGTGAGAGAAGGTACTAACCCTCTCCCTCATTACCTGAGAACCCCTTGACAGCTGTTGCGTCCCTCTAGCTTTTAATGATTCTCTCTCCTCTTCTCTGTTATTGTCATCCCTTTACTCCCTCCCTTCTCTTTTTTTCCCTCTCATTATGGTTCTCCCTCACTTTGCTGTCTCTCCTTCCCTCATTCATTATCTCTCCTTGTGTCCTTATTCGCTTCTTTCTCTTTATTGTGTTTGGTTAGTCTGTTCAACCTCCACCTGCCTGTGTAATCTCCCTTATTATTTCTTATTCTTCTCCCTTCCCTACCCTCCCTCCCTCCCCTTACCCTCCCTCCCTACCCTCTCTCCCTCCCCTTACCCTCCCTCCCTACCCCTACTCTCCCTCCCTACCCCTACTCTCCCTCCCTACCCTCTCTCCCTCCCCTTACCCTCCCTCCCTACCCCTACTCTCCCTCCCTACTCCTACCCTCCCTCCCTACCCCTACTCTCCCTCCCTACCCCTACTCTCCCTCCCTACCCCTACCCTCTCTCCCTACCCCTACCCTCTCTCCCTACCCCTACCCTCTCTCCCTACCCCTACTCTCCCTCCCTACTCCTACCCTCCCTCCCTACCCCTGCTCTCCCTCCCTACCCCTACTCTCCCTCCCTACCCCTACCCTCTCTCCCTACCCCTACTCTCCCTCCCTACCCTCTCTCCCTCCCCTTACCCTCCCTCCCTACCCCTACTCTCCCTCCCTACCCCTACTCTCCTTCCCTACCCCTAACCTTCCTCCCTACCCTCTCTCCCTACCCCTACTCTCCCTCCCTACTCCTACCCTCTCTCCCTACCCCTACTCCCCCTCCCTACCCCTACTCTCCCTCCCTACCCCTACCCTCTCTCCCTACCCTCCCCCCTACCCTCTCTCCCTACCCCTACTCTCCCTCCCTGCCTCTACCCTCCTTCTCTACTCCTACCCTCCCTCCCTACCCCTACCCTCTCTCCCTACCCTCCCCCCTACCCTCTCTCCCTACCCTCCCCCCTACCCTCTCTCCCTACCCCTACTCTCCCTCCCTGCCTCTACCCTCCTTCTCTACTCCTACCCTCCCTCCCTACCCCTACTCTCCCTCCCTACCCCTACCCTCCCTCCCTACCCTCTCTCCCTACCCCTACTCCCCCTCCCTACCCCTACTCTCCCTCCCTACCCCTACCCTCTCTCCCTACCCTCCCCCCTACCCTCTCTCCCTACCCCTACCCTCCCTCCCTACCCTCTCTCCCTACCCCTACTCCCCCTCCCTACCCCTACTCTCCCTCCCTACCCCTACCCTCTCTCCCTACCCTCCCCCCTACCCTCTCTCCCTACCCCTACTCTCCCTCCCTGCCTCTACCCTCCTTCTCTACTCCTACCCTCTCTCCCTACCCCTACTCTCCCTCCCTACCCCTACCCTCTCTCCCTACCCTCCCCCCTACCCTCTCTCCTTACCCCTACTCTCCCTCCCTGCCTCTACCCTCCTTCTCTACCCCTACCCTCTCTCCCTACCCTCCCTCCCTACCCTCTCTCCCTACCCCTACTCTCCCTCCCTGCCTCTACCCTCCGTCTCTACTCCTACCCTTTCTCTCTTCCCTACCCTGTTTCAATCTCCGGCTTCTCCCTTGATAAATTAGCCCGTGTATTTGGCTAGGAGGGCAGCATGGAGGCTTAAGAGGCTGTAACTTAGAAAAACGAGGCAGCTAGAAGAGGCCCGACCACCGGTGCTAAACCCTGTAAGGAAGGTATCGGTTAGGGGGCAGTACCACTCTTCCTTCCTTCCTTCCTTCCTTCCTTATCTCTCTTTCTTTCCCTCCCTCCATCTTTCTCTGCCTTCTCCCTCTCATCAATCTTTCTCCTATCTCTTCCTCCCTTTATTTTCTTCCTCTGCCTTAGCCATCGTCCTCTTCCCCCTCTTACTCTGTCTCTTCTCTTGTTCTCTCCCTCCTCTTCTCCTTCCTCTCCCTCCCACGCCATTATAGCTGATCCTGCAGATTATTGGAACATTGGTAAAAATGAGGTTAGTGTTAGGTCTACCACTCTGTCTAAGCTCCTTCTTCCTTCCTTCCTTCCTTCCTTCCTTCATTCATTCTTTATCGTCACATTTCCATCAGTTATATTATCTTCATTATCCTCATATACTTCCACCAGCCAATTGCAATGTGCTTAAACTTTTTCTCTTATTTATCATTGGTTAATAATTTCCTCTTTTTTTTTATTCATTATTCCTCATATACTTCCATCAGCCAATAACAATGTCCTTAAACTTTTCTCTTATTCGTCATTGGTTAATAATTTCCTCTTTTTTTTTTATTCATTATTCCTCATATACTTCCATCAGCCAATAGTAATATCCTTAAACTTTTCTCTTATTCGTCATTGGTTAATAATTCCCTCTCTTTTTTTTATTCATTATTCCTCATATACTTCCATCAGCCAATAGCAATATCCTTAAACTTTTTCTCTTATTTGTCATTGGTTAATATTTCCCTCTCTTTTTTTTTATCTCTCTCCCGAATTATTGGAACATCTGTGAGATTTGTGAGGTAGAGTAACTTCTCCGGTGTGGTCGTCTCTCATGCTATTTTTATGACGAAAGTTACGGTATAGTGAATGAGACTTGGTGAAGATAACCTCCCCAAGCTGCTCTCACCGTTCTATATCTATCTCTTAAGGGTGGATGATTTAAGGGGAGTTTTTAAAGTATCTATGGGGATTTAAGGGAGATTTTAAGGTATCTGAGGTGTGTATTGTGGTTTTAAGGTGGAATGATTTAAAAGGGATTGTGAGGGATTTAAAGGGGAAAGATTTAAGGGGTTTTAAGGTATCAAAGTGGATTTTTAAGTGATAAAGAAGTGAGCGTTTGGTAGAAGGATTATATCATTCAAAAGAGGATGGTAGGAGGGAGGGAAGGAGGGAGGAAGACCATAAAGGAAATGGAAGAGGAAATATGACAAGTGGGATGGGAGGAATTTTCCAGAGAACAATGATGTGCGTGAATGAGTGGATAGCATAGCGCCGAGGATTCATTTTTGGGGTTGGGGGGGGGGGGTGTGGGTTGGCGTGGGTGGTGAGGGTGGGAGCTGAGGCCGTGGCGTGGGTGGTGAGGGTGGGAGCTGAGGCGGTGGCGTGGGTGGTGAGGGTGGGAGCTGAGGCCGTGGCGTGGGTGGTGAGGGTGGGAGCTGAGGCCGTGGTGTGGGTGAGGGTGGGAGCTGAGGCCGTGGCGTGGGTGGTGAGGGTGGGAGCTGAGGCCGTGGTGTGGGTGGTGAGGGTGGGAGCTGAGGCGGTGGCGTGGGTGGTGAGGGTGGGAGCTGAGGCCGTGGCGTGGGTGGTGAGGGTGGGAGCTGAGGCCGTGGCGTGGGTGGTGAGGGTGGGAGCTGAGGCCGTGGTGTGGGTGAGGGTGGGAGCTGAGGCCGAGGCGTGGGTGGTGAGGGTGGGAGCTGAGGCCGTGGTGTGGGTGGTGAGGGTGGGAGCTGAGGCCGAGGCGTGGGTGGTGAGGGTGGGAGCTGAGGCCGTGGCGTGGGTGGTGAGGGTGGGAGCTGAGGCCGAGGCGTGGGTGGTGAGGGTGGGAGCTGAGGCGGTGGCGTGGGTGAAGGTGGGAGCTATGGCGAAGGTGGTGGAAAGGATAAGGGGTCAGGGTGTAGGTGAGGGTGACAGCGGTGGAATACCATAACAGGAAACATTTTATACAATAACAACACTGAATGCAAACAGATGAGGGGGGAAACTTGTTCACATCGTTACCACAATTGATGAAACTTTATAAAACAGACAGACAGACAGACAAATATATACTCCCAACACTTTATATCAATAGAATAAATCATCTAATATAACGATAAATCCAGCCAATCAGAAGAAAATTTCAGCCCTTAAATCACCTTAAAACCCCTTAAACCCATCAAAACACAAAAAAACCCTTAAACCCCCTTAAATTAAAACCCCTTAAACACCCTTAAATTAAAACCCCCTTAAACCTCCTTACTCTGTTCATATCACCTGACCAAACCTTCACTAAGCCAAATTATAACATATGTTGACGATGTTTTATTGAAATTACTAAAGAAAGAAAGCAACTGGAGTAATCTATCCACCAGACCAGACCAGAATCTCTTATAAATAAAACTAAACATTTGAAAGCTATTTATTATAAGAACTAAACCACGAGGTAATGTAAAGTTTTACCCAGAATATCGTAAAGGTTCTCTCAATGTAACAATTATATTATTTCGATAGCCTACAGCCTCACAATATACTTCCATTACCACAAAGAAAATAATTACATTGTACCAGAATCTCTTCCCATTGTTAAGAAAAATCCTCTTATTTATATTATGATCAAGGTGGGTTAGCCAGTTCCTATGTAAAATCTCTATTCAATTATAACCTGTATGAGAGACTATATATGCTGTTTGTGTCTTGTTTATACCAGTTAATCATAAAAAAAAATGTCCTTGTGTGTATGTTAGTCTTTCGGGGATCGTTAGGCGAGAAGAAAATTGTTTTACTCAGTATTAGGTTCATGGGCGGTAAAAGACAGACAGACAGACAGACATATACACACATATACACACACACAGATACACACATACACACACACACAGATACACACACACACACAGATACACACATATACACACACACACACAGATACACACATATACACACACACACACTGATATAGAACCCTGCTGGCGTCTCCTAATTACTGGAACTTAAAACTCGCTAAAACAAGCAATGAACAACCTTCCACTTAGGAGAATAACAACGAGTAAACAAGACCCTTTATAATAACGTTGTGTGGGCGTTATTACTCAAGACAAAAAAATATCATTTATGTTTACCGTCTCAAGCGTGGTAAAGAGACGAGCCATTACGAGACCTGGCCCGCTGCTGCTCACCTCATTACCTGTAATAAAGGTAAACAAACATAACACACCCTCCAAATTACCTCCCACCTGGCTACCATCCCTACAACTCCTCCTCCTCACCCCCACCTGGCTACTCTCCCTACAACTCCTCCTCCTCACCCCCACCTGGCTACTCTCCCTACAACTCCTCCTCCTCACCCCCACCTGGCTACTCTCCCTACAAATCCTCCTCACCCTTACCTGGCTATTCCCCCCCCCCTCCAAATCACCTCCAATTACGTATACTTTACACATACACCAGAGCGTATACACCCTCTCATATACTCCAGACAAGACCTGGTAAGTGGAATCGACTTTTGATAAATGGCGAGTTAAGTGAGAATACCAATAATGTTCTTACGCTAACCATTACATAAAAGATATAGATTTAGGTGTAGACAGCAACTTAAGTAAATTTGCTGATGACACTAAAATAGGGCGTGAAATTAAATCTGACGATGATTCAGTAAAATTTCAAGAAGATCTAAACCAATTTTTCGAATGGTCTGAAAAATGGCAGATGAAATTCAATGTGGATAAATGTAAAGTTCTCAGTCTCGGAGATGTAAACACAGAAACCAGATACCAGATCAACAACGATGTTATTGAGAAATCCGACTGTGAGAAAGACTTAGGAGTAGTGATAAGTAGGAATCTTAAGCCAAGTAAACAATGTGTATTTGCTCGAAACAAGGCTAACGAAGTACTTGGGTTCATACAAAGGAGTGTTAAATACAAGACTAGCGAGGTCATCCTAAAACTATATCTTGCACTTGTGAGACCTCACTTGGATTACGCAGAATGGATATAGAATCCCTAGAAAGAATTCAAAGGAGAATGACAAGACTAATCCCGGACATTAGGAACCTTGAGTACAGAGACAGATTAATGCATCTTAATTTGCACTCCCTCGAGAGACGTAGAGTGAGGGGCGATATGATAGAGGTGTATAAATGGAAGTCAAGGATAAACAAAGGTGATATCACAAAGGTACTCAAACTATCCAACCAGGAGTGAACTCGTAACAATGGTTTTAGATAAGACATATTTAGATTTAGGCGCGAAATTGGTAAACATTTGTTTGGAAATAGAGTCGTGGATGAATGGAACAAGTTACCAAACATCATCATTAACATGAATACGCTGGATAGCTTCAAACAAAGGTTGGATGGATATATGAGCAATAGGGGTTGGGTGTAAATGGGACTGCCTAGTATGCGACGCATGTGTAGTAGAGTGTTTCAAGAATGACACACTCATTACCCTTGGTTAGTGCCTTGTTCTTCTGTGTACCTCAAGTATTTACACTAATATAGTAACGTACCCTAATTAAAAGGTCTTGTAGCTAACACCTGGCTAACACCTGGGAATACTTAACCGGATAATATTACAGATAAAACATTGAACTGAACGTTCGCTTAATGAGACGGTGTGGAGGAGATATAGATAATTATATAACTTCAGTGTTGGTGTACGATTTTTTTTTCAAGTACACAAACCACTTCATAAAAATGTTTGGAGTGTTTCGTGACGTAATATTGATGAGTTGTGTGTTGCTGTCAAGTTAGTCTCTGTTGGTGACAGATGATGGACCCAGTGTACTGTTGGCTGAAGACACATATATATGGACAATAATAAATTAATAAACTCTCTCTCTCACTAAAAAACACCCTACAGTGCCTTATAAACTCATTGTGTAACATTCATAGCCTCCCTCACATGCTGGATCAACGCTATGTAGCTCAACACTCACATCTGATTGGCAACACCTCTGCCCCCCACCTCGCCTCCCACCACCCCCCCCCCCTAAAAAAAAATGTCGATATTATCTTCTGAATTGCCAAGTGGAATAAATGAAATGACACTAAAACCTCAGGTATGGAGTTGGGGGGAGGGGGAGGAAGGTGAGGGGGGGGGGGTGAAGAGGGAGGGATGTGAGGGAGGAGGGAGGTGGGAAAGGAGAGGTAAGGGAGGTAGGGGGAGGTGACTTAAACTGATTTAACCTAACTTAACCTAACTTAACTAAGAAGAATAAAACCATTTAAACCTTCAGGAATATAAGTATCCTCTTGAAAAAAAACAATATAAAACTACCTAAACCTATCATAATACTCTTAATACGACCTAAACCTATCATAATACTCTTAATACGACCTAAACCTATCATAATACTCTTAATACGACCTAAACCCAATAAAAACTACGACTTAAAAACCTCCCCGAAGTACAAGTTACCCTTACGGTCAATTCCCCTATGAACTGAAAGAATCCGCAACAGGTGCATAGGAGACGAGGCGATGGAATGGAAGTCTTAAGGTGCGCGCTGCTAAGAGTCTGACCAGGGAAGGCAGCCAGCAGTAATCTTTGGGAGAGAAGCATCGGCAAAAGTTCTGATGGTAGTCGTCTGAGCTCTTTGGACAGTATCGTTAAGCCGACCTGAGTAGCGAATCCTGAAGGAGTTGTAAGAGAGAGAGAGAGAGAGGGGGGGGGGGCGAGAGAGAGAGAGAGAGAGAGAGAGAGAGAGAGAGAGAGAGAGAGAGAGAGAGAGAGAGAGAGAGAGAGAGAGAGAGAGAGAGAGAGAGAGAGAGAGACATCTATTGAAACCCTCTTAACTTTCTTGGTGAATGGTGATCAAGTCTTTAAGTAACGTCATTCAAGATCCTGTCTCTGAACGGGCCCCCCCAACCCCCTAACCACACATACACACACACACACACACACACACACACACACACACAAGGCCTTCACATGGTGTATGGCTTAATTTGCAGAGCTTGTTATCTGTTCCTTAATTTCTGCTGCCAATGATTAATGGTGTGAGGAGGAAGGTTACTGGAGGTCGGGAATCGTGGTAGATGGTGGTGGTTGGTAGAGGGTGGTGGTGGTAGAGGGTGGTGGTGGTAGAGGGTGGCGATGGAGAGGTGTGGTTGGTAGAGGGTGGTGGTGGTAGAGGGTGGTGGTGGTGGTAGAGGGTGGTGGTAGAGGGTGGTGGTAGCGGGTGGTGGTAGAGGGTGGTAGTGGTGGTAGTGGGTGGTGGTAGAGAGGGTGGTGGTAGCGGGTGGTGGTAGAGGGTGGTGGTGGTGGTGGACGGTAGTGGTAGTGGGATGGTGGTAATGCTTAGTGATTGAGGATGGCGGCAGTGTGTACTGGTGGAAGATAGTGGTAGAGAATGTTAGCAAGTACCTATATCACCACTACCAACACCTGACAACAATTATCCACGACTATATAACTCCTCTTTATTCCTCTTTATCATTGTTCCTCTATATCATGTCAACATCTATTATTCTCCTCTTTTATGACACTCAATAATTTTCCTGTCACAACATTCTCTGTCACAACATTCTCTGTTATTCTGTTCTTGTCATGTTAGAGTATTTGTCTTTCTTTTTCCTTCCTTTATCACTTCCTTTTATGTCATTCTGTATCTTCGTCTTTACTCCTGTTAGTTTGTTTGTTTGTTTATCGTTTTTTTTTTTTGTATTTTTGTCTTTGTTAAGTTATCAGTATTTATCAGTCCTCCTTGATGTGACGTTTTCAATCCTCCATCCTTGTCATGTTTACTTGTGGTCTAAGGATCTCACTGTCATCAAGGTCTTGTTGCTGGTCTGTACACCTGAGGATATACCCCCACTACACCCAGAGTCTTCCTGCTACGGCCTCGTCCCCTGCAGGAGACCCGGGAGGAGGTGGTGGGTACAGACACAGGTAATGAGTGGAGGGGTGGTATATTACTTCACCTGGTGTGGATACTGACAAGTGGAGCCAGTTAGTGATTTGTGATTCTGTGACCAAATGAGGACAAGTTGCTTTGTGTGGCCATCTTGTGCGACCAGGTAGGTGGTGGTGGTGACCTGAGGTGGAGTGACACCCCCCCCCCCACCCCCCACGTGGAGCCAAGTCCAAGCAGGCGTGACAGACGAGGTCAACCTTAATGGTAATCTCATGAACTTAATGAATCTGGTGATCCAACGCAACGAGGCGACCATAATCCTGATTACCTGCCCCCCTCCCCTACCTGCCCCAGGATCACGAGTACCCCCTGACCTGAACAGTGAACACCCATCTCCCCACCCATCCCAACCCCACCTTTCCCATCCTTCCCAAAGTCAGAGTAAACCCCATCTTCACATATAACCTCCCCTACTCTCTCTCTCTCTACCCACGTGTGTATGTATACATGTTTGTAGGTATCTATGCTATTATGTATTAATCTCTTTGTTTATCTTCTCACGTTATCTATCCATTTATCTATCTGGCTCAATATCTGTCTATTTGTCGTTTTTTTTCATCTATCTTTCTACCCACTTAGTATCTCTGTCACCTTATGCCTTTAACTACTCAGCGTTATGTTGCTAACTTTTCATCAACTAAGAAATATCATGATACAAGTATAAAAAATCCCTTAAATTTATATTACTTGACAAAATTACATAAATAATATAACAATATTTCTCCCTAACAATAATATAACAACATTCATTACACATATAAACTATATTATAAAAATTTCAGTATATACAATAACATTTTACACCGAGAAATGCTTTGGTATTACAGGTCAGAGTAAATCATTTCACGGTGGTGGTAGTGAGTCAGGTTATAAGGGGTGGTGGAATGTGGGGGCGATGCAGTATTTCTCTTCCCAAATTCAGCCCTTGCCCTTAGTCGCCCTTAGTTATCCTTCCGTTCACTGAGTCTAGATATATATATATATTTTACCTGTAAATTTAGAAGGTATTGGCCATGAGTCAATGAATTTAGGAGGCACCTGTGTCTCTCCAGTGGCGGTAAAACAAATATTTCGTTCAGGTTTATGAGAGGTGAAGGAAGAGTCAGTTTTTCTCTCTCTGTCTCTTTCTCTCTTACTTTTTCTCTTTATCTCTCTCTCTTATCTCTCTATTTATCTCTCCTTTTATCTTTCTCAATCTGTCTATGCTTGGCTCTCTCTCTCTCTCTCTCTCTCTCTCTCTCTCTCTCTCTCTCTATCTCTCTCTGAGTTCACATACAAAATCACTCTTCCGCCACACACAAAACCCCCCACACACACACCAAACACCCCCCCCCGAACACAGACACACACAAACACTCCTCTCCACACACACAAACACCCTCCATTACACGCAAGCAATCCACTACCCTCACACAAACACACACTCCCCCTACACACAAACACACATTCCCCCTACACACAAAAAACTCCCCCATACACACAAAAACTCCCCCCACACACAAACACTCCCCCACCCACACACACTCTTCCCTACACAAACAAACACTCCCCCCCCCACCCACACACACACATGTACCAATAGCAATAACACACCGACTTTGAAACCCTGATATCAGCCCTGAAACACAGACCCGAGCACAGTAAATATTTCCACACGGGACATCACTATGAAGCAACGTCCAGTATATGTGTTGAGGACGACTAGAGCTTCGACGGAGGGTTAGGTTAGGTTAGGTTAGATTAGGTTAGATTAGGTTACATAAGGATGAAATAAATTACTTTACCAATAGAATTCTCAGACCAATGAACCATCAGCACTGCACACCATTCCTCTACCCGCGGTTTTCCCTCAATATATCGTACTGTTGAAACATTCCAACTCTGTAAGACAATACCCACGGTGGACCCCTCAGTCGCTGGGCCCCAGAGGTGAGTGTTTCATATCATGGTGGTGTCGTCTGCCTCTCCTAACACCCTCGATCTACTCTTGTTTTGTTTTGTGGTTGCTGCTATTACTCTTGTAGTTTCTGTCGCTTCTGTGTTGTGGTTGTTGGTTATGGTTGTGGGGGTTGTGGATTGTTGTGGTTGTGTGGGGGGTTATGGTTGTTGTGGGGGTTATGGTTGTTGTGGTTGTGGTTTTGTGGTTATTATTGTGGTTGTGGGTTATTGAGGGGGTGGGGGGTTGTGGTGGTTGTTTTGGTTGTGAGTTGTTCTGGAGATATATGTGTGCTAAAGAGTAACACCTGTGCAACAACAACAACTACAGTCTGCTACCAAATATACAGGTGTGATGAATCATATTAACACCGATATGTAGAATTTGCTATGTAATGTATAGGTAATGTTGCTTAGTGGTGTCTAACATTGATTGTGGGTGTGGAGATAATTCAATCAATATCTATGTTAACTCAAACAACTTTAAGTCATATTCAAATTACAGCGATGGTGTGAATGCAAACTACCCATGGTTAAATTGAATTGGTTATTACTGGTAGGTGTGTGTGTGTTTGTGTGTGTGTGTGTGTGTGTGTGTGTGGGTGTGTGGACAGACTGCTTTTACCTGTGGAAATGTTGGTTTTGGTGTACATGTGTATTCTCTGTGAGTGTCGAGCTTTGAGTTATGTTTCCATTGTTCATCATGTGGCTTGGATGCTTTCTGTGTATTTCTGACACAGGAGGATGAACCCGTGAGGTGAGGGAAGGATTTTGGTGTGAGAATCCTGGTAAACACATTATTGCCTCACACTCAGTCCTGTTTGTTTGTTTGGTTTGGGGTTTTCAGGACTAATAGAAGCTTCAGGAACGATTTTTATTGTTTTGTGATCATTAATCTAAAGGTGTTGAGGTTGATTAAGTGTTACCTCATGATACCTGCTTGTGCTGGGTGGAAGGTAGGTGCGTGTTCGCCAGGTAAACCTTTTCTTACTAAATTTTTATCTACAACTGAGAGACGAAGACACTGTTGCTAAAAATAAAACCTACTGCTTGGAAACCCAGATAGTAAATTTGTAAGAAATAATTAAATAATAGAACAGAGATAATATTGTCTGCATATGCAAATAGTAAATATGAACACATTAACAAAAGCTTCTTAATAAGTTATGCGACACAACTCATACATCAGGTGAGATAAAAAATAAAACCCACAAAATTAGACAAAAAGAAACATGTTACTCTAAATGGTAATAATAGTCCAATTAAAGTGTAAAACCCAACTCACGTTTTTGCCAAATAGGGATAATTTTTGGTAACGTAATGGGAATTAGTTTATATATGGTAAAATCTGATGTTTAATTTAAAATATCGTTTGCCATCATAACCACACTATATCTATTATGAGTTAGATTAGGTTCGTAATTACGCTATTCATTTCAACCCATATCTCACTTTACTTTTCAATATACGATTTTAATAATCTGATCGAAAAGTCACTGTGCACCTTCAATAACCAACAACATGGAAAAACTATATGGTTAGCTATCGCAGGTGCACAGGGACTTTTCGATCATTATGTAATTTTTTTTTAACGATCTCTGACCTCCAGCACTGAGGTCACCAAAATATTTCTCTGAGGGTGAGTATTGAACCACTACACGTGCTATTGGAAACCATTCGCCAATATTTTATGGAGTTCTGAAATAAGACTAAATAAGTTTGTAAAGTTTATATAGAAAATAGAAAAAAAGGTTTGAATTCCATCAGCATAGTCGTCGTTCTGGGGACACACACACACACACACACACACACACACACACACACACACACACACACACACACACACACACACACACCCACACACAGTACATTTACATTTTTACCTTCTCAAACAAGACGACTTCAATAAACTATAAACCAGTGACGATATAAAGTGTTGGAAATACAAGTGGATGTTGAGGTTTACTTTACATATTACAGCTGGCAGTGTAAGGAAGTATGAATGGATATCTTTATATGTTAACTAACCTCTCTCTCTCTCTCTCTCGCTCTCTCTCTCTCTCTCTCTCTCTCTCTCTCTCTCTCTCTCTCTCTCTCTCTCTCTCCTTTATCTGAAGAAGGAAAGATAATGAGCTAAACAGAAGGAAAATACAAAGAAACAAAAGAGACGTAGGAGATAGTAGACCTTTGTTAACACACGTTCCGGTCAATACACGCAGGTGAGGTGTTGCCAGCCATCATTATAGGTGTTGTTAGTCATCATTATAGGTGTTGTTAGCCATCATTGTAGGTGGAGGTGTTGTCAGCCATCATCGTAGGTGGAGGAGTTGTCAGCCATCATTATAGGTGTTGTTAGTCATTATTATAGGTGTTGTTAGTCATCATTATAGGTGTTGTCAGCCATCATCGTAGGTGGAGGTGTTGTCAGCCATCATCGTAGGTGGAGGTGTTGTCAGCCATCATCCTACTGTATGTAGCTCACTTCCGCCATCCCATTACCCAAATTAGTGTTGCTGCTGCTGCTACCTGGGGCCGTTCTCTCTGCTCCACCCTGTATTAACACTGACAACACCTTGGCAAATTAGCGACTGGAATTAGCAAGTGCGAGGGAGTGTAGGAATCCTGGAGTGTCTACCATTGTAAAAACAGAAGAATATATTTGCGTTGGAGATTCTAAATACTTATGCCCTTTAAAACTCTTATAAATAGCATGTAGGAGAAACGAAATTTAAGCTAAGAGGAGGAAACTAAACAGAGTAAAAGAAGAAAATGACAGGACAGTTTATCAGCGCTTTCGAGAGGGTGGGGGGAAGGAGGGAGAAGTTGGAGTAATAAAATAAAGATCTCCAACGTGTTCAAAAGGGACAGAATATTAACGTGCGACCAAATGGTAAAGTTCTTCACACGAGAAAGAACCAAAGAGCGAAATTTCTCAAGTGTTCGTCGTTAGGAAGTGAGTCATGGCCAGACGTTCACGATTTTTTTTTCAATACAATACAGCGTGAGTTTCTTTAAAAAAAGTATACATACATACATACATACATACATACATAAATACATACATACATACATACATACATACATACATACATACATAAATACATACATACATACATACATACATATATCAAGAGGAACTACTACAGTATATAAGAGTTGCTATGTTGTACTATGTTGTGTTTGTGGTGATGGTGGTGGAGGGCAGTTGTTGGTGGTGGCGATAGTGGTGATGATGATGGTGTTGATGATGGTGATTAATGATAATAGTAATAGTGATGATAATGGTGGTGGTGGTGGTGGCGAGCAGTGTTATGGTGGTGGTGGTAGAGCAGTAGTTGTTGTTGTTGTTGTTGTTGTTGTTATTGTTGTTGTGTGTGTGTATTGTTGTTATCGTCTGTACGGCTTATAACTGGTCCTATATATAGGTGTAACAACGGAGTAATACACCCTCATACACCCAGAGAGTGACCCTTGAAAATTATACATTATCAATTGTCTCACAGTTGGAATACATATATATATATACATCACATAACAGCTTAAAATAATACATATAAGACAAGGTATACATAATACATATTCATACACATCTACGAATGAGATATACATATAGTGATACACGAATACACAGTGATACCAATAGATATATGTATAAATAATATTACTCATACACCTGAGAGACATACACTTATGGATGAGACACAAAAATACAAGTATACACAATACACATAGACACGACACAGGCGGAATAATACGTCAATACATACATAAATATGGCACAGGTGTATGTATACATGTCTACTTACTGGCTATATACATCAAATACACAAGGAACTAATACACTCAACCTATACATATACATACACATTAGTAAACAAGAGGATGGGATACACTTTACAATCATACATCAAAAGCTGGGTAGTAAAGAGCTTTGTATACGACTAATACACCCACACGACACAGAGTACAGAAGCACCAAAGAGAAAAGAGGTAGGCAGAGAGGAGACCTGTGTGAGGCGTGAGAGATGAGGGGTGAGGAACAAAAGGAGTGTGAGATGTGAGAAGAGAGGGGTGGAGGGAGAGGGAGGGGGAAGGAGGGGCTACTGATGGGTGATGGGTGGAGGGAGAGAAGGAAGGAAGGGTAAAGGAGGTGAGAAATATCACCTCACTTACGACTATTCCGTCCTTCTCTTACCCTCTCCTTCCCACGTTCACTCCCTTTTTCCTCTCCTCTCTTCGTGTAGACCACTCTCTCCCACTCCATAACCTCCCTTATCTTTCTCTCCCCTTTCATTCTCCCTCACTCCGCCCACACCTCTCTTCTTCTTCCTTCTTACTTCCCATTCTCCCCTTTCCTTATCCTCCTCTTCGTCCTTCCCTCCTCTCCTTATTCCCCCTTCCTTCCCATTCCCCCCATTCCCTCACTTTCCTCCCCCTCTTCTCCCTTCACCCCACTACCCCCTCGATCAAGGTATGGAAGAAGGTGCCTTGGCAGTAAGAGCAGTGGATGTCAACAAACGTATGTCTGTCCTTTGAGCGTTTCGGAGAGTGGGCCAAAGATGCGCGTGTCGGCCTAATGTTAAGTGGAGTTCTTCTACCACTTGTCGCCGCCTCTACCACTTGGCAACCCTCATGTCATGTTTCGCTCAGCTGGCATGTATCTCTCGTTTGCATCTCTGATATATATCTCTTCATGGGTTTCAGGAGAAGAAATCACAGAGAAAGGAGAATGATAAAGAGATAAATGATGAGAGATTTATATTATTTTTCGTTCACAAATATTTTTCAAGAGTTGGATCGTAATTATTTCCCAACAATAGAATTTAATCTCAAATATTTGCCAACAAAAGATTTAATTCTCTCTCTCTCTCTCTCTCTCTCTCTCTCTCTCTCTCTCTCTCTCTCTCTCTCTCTCTCTCTCTCTCACTTATCACCGTTCTTTCTATTTCCTTCTACGTTTACCCAGTCTTATTCTCACATCCTTAGCCTGCTTGGCCTCTTGCAGCAGAAAGAACAGTAGTGTCACCCCTACTATACGTCTGCTGGAGGCCTCTTGCAGCAGAAAGAACAGTAGTGTCACCCCTACTGTACGTCTGCTGGAGGCCTCTTGCAGCAGAAAGAACAGCAGAAGCAGCACGTCTGGTGTAAGTCTGCAGCAGGTCGAGCATTTCATCAAAGAACCTGAGGATTAAAGATGAGGTCTTAACCCCTTTAGCTGTGGTCCTGACAGTGTCGGGGGAGAGGGGGAGAAGGGGAGAGGGGGAGGGGGTGGGACAAAGAGGAGAAGGAAGGGGGTAGGGGAGGGAGGAGGAGAAGAAGGGGTAGGGGAGGGACGAGGAGAAGAAGAGGTAGGGAAGGGAGGAGGAGAAAAAAGGGGTTGGGGAGAGGGGGAGGAAGAAGGAGGAAAGGAAAAGGAGGAGAAAGAAGGAAGGGATGATGAGGGGAGGAAAGGAAGGGAGGAGAAGGAGGTGGGTAGGGCGGGGGGAGAAGGAGGGGGTAAGGCGGGGGGAGAAGAACGGGTTAGGGTAGGGAGAGGAGGAGGTGGGTAGGGTAGAGGGAGGAGGAGTGGGAAGAGGAAGAGGGAGGGGGGTAGAGGAAGAGAGGGAGGGGGGGGGGAGAGGAAAAGAAAAGTAAAAAAAAAAAGAGGAGGAAGAAAGAAGAGAATAAAGGAAAGGAGGAAGAGAAGACAGAAAAGGGGGAATAGGAGGAAAGGAAATGAAGGAGAAGAGAAAGAGGAGGAGGACAAAATTAATAAGATACTGTAGAGAGAAGAAAGAGGGGAGAGGAAGAGAAGGAGTAGGAGAAGGATATAAGAGGACAGGAAGGATTCAACAAAAGAGAAGAAGGAAAGAAGGATTACTAACTTAGATGAAAAGAAAGAGGGACGAGAAGGAATGGAGAGACGGATGGTAGAGAGAGAGAGAGAGAGAGAGAGAGAGAGAGAGAGAGAGAGAGAGAGAGAGAGAGAGAGAGAGAGAGAGAGAGAGAGAGAGATAATAAAACCGACAGAGAAAAACCCCGAAAAAGAACACACACACACACACACACACACACACACACACACACACACACACACACACACACACACACTAGCGACTAAATATTTGGCCAAGGGGGGAGAGGGTGGAGGGGGCAGGTAGGGCCGGGTCAACTGAAGAAAGGTCAGAGTTCACGACGCTCTTACGGGTGTGACGGGATCCTTGGTCTGTGAGGGAGGGAGGGAAGGTGGAGTGGGAGGGGAGTGGGAGGGGAGGTGGAGTGGGTGAGGTAGTAGGGGGGTAGGGGGAGTGGAGTGGAAGCGAGGGGGAATGGGAGCGGAGGGTTAGTAGGAGTGGGAGGTAAGGTGGAGTGGGAGAGGAGTGGGAAGGAAGAGAGGGAAGGTTAAGTAGGCTGGAAGTGAGAGAGGGAAGTATGAGGGAGAGAAGGTTGAGTAGGAGGGGGGTGAGGGAGACAGTTTTATACAGGGGGGGGGGAGAGTTATGAATCTCTCTCTCTCTCTCTCTCTCTCTCTCTCTCTCTCTCTTTCTTTCTCTCTCTCTCTCTCTCTCTACATAAAAAACAACAGTGATAATAACATACACAAACAAGCAGACAACCAATCCTAGTTTAAGAGTTAGTCAAACAAAAACATGGATTGAAAAAAGTGTGTGTACAAGGAACAAAGGAGAGAGAGAGAGAGAGAGAGAGAGAGAGAGAGAGAGAGAGAGAGAGAGAGAGAGAGAGAGAGAGAGGAACAAATGCAACACGTAAGGTCAAGATGGGGCATTTAAGGTCACAGCAGGTCACACTGAGTCATACGAGGTAACGCCAGGTCACAGGAGGACTCACGAGTCAACGAACACGAAACCAGGTCAACGTATTAATGTTATATGACCTCGTTTGACCCTTCGTACTGTAGCTGGGAGGCTGAATAACTAAATGGAACTTAACTCCAATCCTAGTATTAATTTCCACGTATATTCATCTAATCAGGACATGAGTAAATGGATTAAACTGATTCTTTCCTGAGCGTTACTGACTCGGTTGTGTTTCAGTTTATAACACTTGTGATGTGTTGTAATTTTGATTTAGTTCTTAATTAAAGGTGGAGGTTGGTGTCAGGTAACTATGACACACACACACACACACACACACACACACACACACACACACACACACACACACACACACACACACACACACACACACACACACACACACACACACACTTTCTTTAAGGTCAAACTAAAGGAAAATGTGGTAATCTTATCCTACGTGAGAAAAAAAAGACTGAAAACGACCTGACAGGAATTTATCGATGATCTCTGCGAACAGAAATGAAAGCTTGGGTCAGACAGGTGATGTTTGACGCACCTGAAGAGATAATTACAAAACAAATAAAGCTATATTGTAAACTCTGCTGGAAGGATGATTAATATCCAGTTTAATCTAATCTCTCTCTCTCTCTCTCTCTCTCTCTCTCTCTCTCTCTCTCTCTCTCTCATCTTTATTTTTTCCTCTCTTACTCTCGACTTTTTCTCTTTTGGTGTCTCATTCTCTGTAATTCTTGCGGTCTCTCTCTTCCTTTCTGTTTATGTGCCTGTCTTCCCATTCGCTCCGTGCCATGTCTTTTTTCTCTTTCGCTCTTTCTCTTTTACTCTCTCCCTTTCGATATGTCTGTCTGTGTCTCTCATTCCCAAGTTTATCTGTATCTATTTGTTCCCAGAAATACAACACGACACGACACGACACAACACGACACGACACAACACAACACGACACGACACAACACGACACGACACGACACCACACGACACGACACGACACAACACGACACGACACAACACGACACGACACGACACGACACGACAACAACAACAACAGAAAGACTACTACTATTACTACTACTTTGCTGTCACTCAAAATCGAGTATGACAATCATCCAGCTATGATTGGATATGAGTTACTAAAGCTGTCACCTTCGTTGGTGAGTTCTGGGGTGATTCGAGAGGCCGATACGGGACCGGCAGGGTCGTACACAGATGTTGTACGTGTGGAGGGCTACTACTACTACTACTACTACTACTACTACTATTACTACTACTACTACTACTACTACTGCTACGTCTAGTGTGGGAGGGACGGTGGCAGCGTTGTTCTGGCGCTGGGGCTTGCCTGCCTCTGTATGCAGTCGGGCTGACTCGAAAGTATTGGACACCATCGCGTGTGGTGCTCCTCCAAGCGTTAAGGTGTGGAGTGATCGTCTCCCAGGTGTGTGTGTGTGTGTGTGTGTGTGTGTGTGTTATAGCACCCTCAAATACAACAAATATCTCAATAACATGAAAACAATCATTATCATTAATCAATGTAATACTTCACTTGGTAATGCAGCATTAACCAAAAATCACCATCAATACTGCATCATTCATCACCAATAACAACCACCACCATCAATAACACATCAACCACCATCAATAACATAACAACCACCACCAATAAAATAATAACCATCATCAATAACAACCACCATCAACAAAGCATCAACCACTAGCAATAACAACCACAATCAATAATGTAAAAATCATCATCAAAATGCATCAATCACCATCAAAATACATTAATCACCATAAATAACGCATCAACCACCATAAATAACGCATCAACCACCATCAATAACGCATCAACCACCATCAATAACGCATCAACCACCATAAATAACGCATCAACCACCATCAATAACGCATCAACCACCATCAATAACGCATCAACCACCATCAATAACGCATCAATAACGACAGGAGAAGGCCCATCCACCTCATCCCCACTTCATTCCTTCAGTGAGACGAAGTAGAGAAAAAGGCTGGCGTCTGAAATTCCAATCACGGTCCAGGAAAATTGGTTTGGGATAAAATGGAATTTGTATATCTTCATCCCCCGTGTTGTGAGGCTGGGACACGCGTATTTTTGTGACTTGTGTTTTGGGGTTACAACACAACATATGTCCTCTTTGGTTGTGTTATGAGGTTACAACACAACATATGTCCTCTTTGGTTGTGTTATGACGTTACAACACGCCATAAGTCCTCTTTGGTTGTGTTATGAGGTTACAACACAACATATGTCCTCTTTGGTTGTGTTATGACGTTAGAAAGCGTGCCCTCTAATTTGTGGGTTAAACAGCACACACATACTATTTAAGCTTAGATTGACCCACACACACACACACACACACACGCAGCAATTTGGCAATATGAGGACCTCCTCTACATCACACTGCTTAGTTAGTTTCCTGGATTTTCTGCACAAAAACCTGGAGAAACATAAGACCCCACTAACCGTTGCCCTTGTTGACTTCAGGAAGGCTTTTGACCTTGTTGATCACTGCACTGTTATCAACAAGGCCATTCCACTAGGGCTGCCCACCAATCTGGTCTCATGGCTCCATGATTTCCTGAGTGAGCGTTGTCAGGCAGTCAGGTACCAGGGTTCTGTCTCCACATTCCAACACCTCACCTGCGGTGTTCCCCAGGGGACCAAGATGGGACCACTGTGCTTCCTGATCCTGATCAACGACGCTCTATCGAACACTCCTCACAGGTGGAAGTACATGGATGACTGCACTGTGGGGGTTACAGTGGACAACACCTCACTGGACTACTCATCGCTACAAGGCACCTTGGACAGGCTACAGGCTTGGACTACGGAGAACAAGGTCACTATCAATCACACCAAAACCGTAGTCATGCACATCAATACCGCGACCACTCCAGTGCAAGCTCCAGTGGGTGCCCATCCTCTCCAGTTAGTGTAGTCTGCCAAACTCCTGGGTGTAACTATAGACCCCAAACTGGACTGGAAGGCCCATGTAAACAACACAATCAAGGCAGCCTCGTACCGACTCTACATGCTACGACGACTCAGGTCACTTGGGGCACCCACGCCACAGCTGAGGATTATCTACAACACATTTATTCTCCCCAAATTAACGTATGCGTCACCAGCCTGGTCGTCTTCTCTCAACTCTACCCAACAACGTCAGCTAGAGCAGGTACAGAAGAGGGCCTGCAGAATCATGGTCGGTGCAGACTACTCCGGCTACAACAACGCTCTCTCCACCCTGGAAATGCCATCCCTCAGTGACCTCCACCACCAGGGTTTGGTAGTGGACTACTGCACCATCCTCGTCATCGCCACCAACTGCCACCTGCAGTCCCCCGCCCACCTCGCGCAGTTCGCCACTACAACAAAATTCAGCCCATAAGAATCCGCACTAATAGATATAAGAATAGCACCATCCCATCTATTGTTAAAATAATAAACAGCTCCTGATTTATGTACTGTACAGCCCTGTAAATGTATGGAACGTATATCGTTATGTCAAAATCACATGTAAGTTTGTATATTTTCAGCCACCGGCTGCAACTCTATTAATAAACCGTTTATTATTATTATTATTATTATTATTATTATTATTATTATTATTATTATTATTATTATTACACACAGACACACACATAACATCTTACATATTCTTCCTTATCATCAGTTTCTTCTGCTCTCTCTCTCTCTCTCTCTCTCTCTCTCTCTCTTGTTCTTGTTCACATTTTTCTTTATCTCTCGTCGGTCTCTGCCCGTCTGCCTGTTGTCTGTTGCGTCACCTAACCAAGTTCCCCTGTAGAAACACCAACTAATTTCCCCTGTAGCATCACCCTATTAATATCTTCCGACTCAGCATCCCTACCAATTTCCTTCATCTTATCTCACCTCTGACACCACAGGAGGTCAGCAGATACCATTCCTTTCCTCCTGACACCCTCACTTCCTCCTGACACCCTCCCCTTCCTCCTGACACCCTCTCCTTCCTCCTGACACCCTCCCTTACTCCCGACACCCTTACCTTCCCCCTGACACTTCTCACTTTCCTACGCTTCGGCTCGTTTTCTCACGCCCCGTCTCACTTTCCCACACCCCGGCTCACTTTCCCACGCCCCGGCTCACTTTCCCACACCCCGGCTTACTTTCCCACGCCCCGGCTCACTTTCCCACGCCCCGGCTCCCTTCCCCACGCCCCGGCTCACTTTCCCACACCCCGGCTCACTTTCCCACGCCCCGGCTCACTTTCCCACACCCCGGCTCACTTTCCCACACCCCGGCTCACTTTCCCACTCCCCGGCTCACTTTCTCACGCCCCGGCTCACTTTCCCACGCCCCGGCTCACTTTCCCACACCCCGGCTCACTTTCCGACGCCCCGGCTCACTTTCCCACACCCCGGCTCACTTTCCCACACCCCGGCTCACTTTCCCACGCCCCGGCTCACTTTCCCACGCCCCGGCTCACTTTCCCACACCCCGGCTCACTTTCCCACACCCCAGCTCACTTTCCCACGCTAACGGCTAATTTCCCACGGTAGGAAGTTGTGCCACTCCTTGATTCACGCTCTCGATATCTCTGTTGACGTTGAGGCATGGTCGAGCCGGGAACCTTACCTGGGTGTAAGGTCTTAGTTTATGCCAGAGGTCTTGTCGAGTAAATTATATTGTAACTGATTGGTGTGTAATGATCTGATCTCCGTATATGAATATTATTACATTGACTCTGTTGTCTTGTGTTAATTTCTTTGACAATTTCGTTAATTTGTGAAGTTCTAACCTAAAAAAAAGAAGATATACAGTTCTTCTATTTTTTCTATGTAAAGCGACCTATGTCTCTTAGTTCAGGGGGGGGGGGGGGTCCGGAGAGTGCAATGTAAGCAACTTGATTCGCACATCGTTGTCATGGTAACCACAAACCGATACACTTAGAATAACGCGAAACAAAATGAATTGATTTTCACTTTTTTTCGTGCATTACTTTATACTTTTCCCCACTTGTATGTAGGCCAGACCAAGAGGTGAAGGAAGGGAACAGGAGTGACAGGAAACACATACAGACAAAGAATGCAAACACGCACATATTTCCTCATATCGTTAACCACAAGCTCCACATTAACCAACAACACACGTGAGCAGCGTGAGGGAGGCGTGGGCAGCGTGAGGGAGGTGTGGGCAGTGTGAGGGAGGCGTGGGCAGTGTGAGGGAGGCGTGGGCAGCGTGAGGGAGGTGTGGGCAGTGTGAGGGAGGCGTGGGCAGCATGAGGTAGGAATAGGCAGCGTGAGGAAGGCGTGGGCAGCGTGAGGTAGGCGTGGGCAGCGTGAGGGAAGCGTGGAAGCGTAAAGAAGGCGTGTACAGCGTGAAGGAGGCGTGCGTAGAGTGAGGGAGACGTGTACAGCGTTAAGGAGGCGTGTGCAGCGTGAGGGAGGCGTGTACAGCGTGAGGGAGACGGTGAGCAGTGCGAGCAATGGAGGGAAGGAGGGAGGGAGGCACCAGGCCCGGGGGAGCTGTGTGTACTGAGCCAGATGGGTGTTTTAAGAGGCAGTCGTTCACGGGTGTTGGTGACTCTGGATGTGGCAGCGTGTGGTAGTGGAAGGGTGGAAGGTGTGGTAGATGATGATGATGATGATGATGATAGTGGTTGTGATGATGATGATGATGATGAGGGTGATGAATATACACTACAACCCCACAGTATATGACAGCAATATACGGAAGGCTCGCTATAATGCACTACACACACACACACACACACACACACACACACACACACACACACACGAGTCATATGGTTGATCGTAATTCACCATTAATATTAAACAGCATTTTTTTACCATTTTTATTTATTCAAAACATTATAATTCGTATCATGGTAAATTGCTCTCTCTCTCTCTCTCTCCCTCTCTCTCTCTCTCTCTCTCTCTCTCTCTCTCTCTCTCTCTCTCTCTCTCTCTCTCTCTCTCTCTCTCTCTCTCTCGTTCCTAATAACCAAACTTAACCTTCATTTGAAACTCGGGACAGGTGGGAGGTTCTGTAATTAGGAACTGCTTGATGAAATAGGTCATTGGTGATGCAACCTGCCCACCGTGGTGTATCCCTCTCCCTCCCTCTCACCACTCTCCTTCCCTCTCACTACTCTCCCTCCCTCTCACCACCCTCCCTTGCCTCACTTTCCCTTCGCCTTATCACTCTTTCCTTTATTCATGTTATTCCTTCCTCTCATCTTTCTCTCACCTCACACTCCCCCTCTCTCCCTCTATCTTTAATTTCCCATTTCTTATCACTCTCTCTCTCTCTCTCTCTCTGCCATATCACTCTCCTTTTCAAATCATTCTCTCACTCTCACTCTCATCCCACTCTCATATCATTCTCCCTCTCCTCCCACTCTCCCTCCACCTCACTACTCTCTCTCCCTCTCAACCCACCCTCCCCTCTCATCACCCCCTACCACCCTTCCTATACACAACCTCTTTGTTTTTACTTTTGTTTCTCTAATCTATTGTTTTTGTCTCATTCATGTCTTCTATTCTAAAAGATTCTTACGGTAAATCATTCCTCCCGAGAGAAGAACGACGCCAAATTGACGGAATTATTGAGCGCTAAAATGAAATTCAAAATAGTCGTCAAATTAGACCGAGATTGTTATTAGAAACGTTCGGCCGGTGCTACTACCAACAAGACAAAACTGAAAGGTAATATCAGTGGTTCAAAGGTGTGTGTGTGTGTGTGTGTGTGTGTGTGTGTGTGTGTGTGTGTGTGTGTGTTCGTGTGTTCAACTTTTTATGATTTGTTATTCATTGCCTATAATTAACTCGTTTTCCTTTATCTTCATTTGTATCTCTTATCTTGCTTCGTATTTAATCTCACCTGTCCATTTCTTCCTTTAGTTATTCACCAATTTCCTATTCACAGTTTTACTTATTTTCTTCCTCTTACTCTTTTCCATCCTATTATCTTCGTCTCTCTTCCATCCCATTATCTTCGTCTTTCTTTCCCATTCCATTATCTTCGTCTTTCTTTCCCATCCCACAAGCTTCGTCTTTCTCTTCCATCCTCGGCCTCTCTCCTTTCCCTCTTCCTTCACATTCGGAGACGGGACGGGAAAAATCATTCGTTACCTGAGACTGATCCCACGTCCGCGATAATTGGCAATCAGGTAAAATAGACTCAAGCAGAGCGAGATGAGGTTTTTCCAATCCAGCATGGCCATGGTCTCTTATAGCCATGGACCCGTTATGGCCATGGACTCTTTATGGTCTTGGACTCTTGCGGTAATAAAGTCTTGTGGCCATGAACCCCTATGGTCATAGACTCATTTGATCAAGAACTCTTATGGTCTTGGACTCTTTGGCTATGCTGTAGACTCTTATGGTCTTGGACTTTTATGACCATGGACTCCTATGGCCATGGACTCTCACTGCCACGAACTTCTCCCATCCCCCTGGACTCACTATGTTCCGAGGAAGTTAAAATTTCAAGGTTTCGAAACCTGAAGACTATCTCACTTTACAAGACTGGGGCACCAAAGCTTCGAAACTTTAATAATGCAAAGAAGCCACTGTGAGGCAAATACAGGCTGCATCAGAAAAAAATGTACATATAATGCTTTACAGGTTCTCGTGGAGATCGCGTGAATGTTTGTACTGAAAACAAACAATCAATGTCTTCACTTGTTTATGTAGGCTTGATATCAACAATTGAGGCCTCAGTAGTGATTTTGGAGAAGCACCGTATAGATGCTTCTTCAGATACACTCCATAATTGGTACAGTCATGCACAAAAGTCCTGTCGATTCTCCTCCTGAACCACAAACTCCAAGATTCAGACCCACGAACCCGAAGCAGTAAACACTAATACTTTATTCTATCCATAAATGCTTCGGATTCACGAGTCTGAATCTCTGGGTTCGAGGTTCAGGAGGAGAGGCGACACGATTTTTATTGGTGACTCTGTACTTTTGTTATACACACACATACCATAATATAAACCTAACTTAATACTCATTTATGTCACAAAGCTTAAGAATAACAAGAAAGTGTGATAGACCTCATATGAGAGTTTCTTCACCTAAACTTTATAATGGCGAGGAAAAACTCTCCCCCTCACACTTCTTTTAAAAACTTTTTCAATCTATAATTTTTTTTACTTCAAACTTTCCCATCGAAAGTTTTTTGGTGATTGGATAACGAAGCAAATTTCTGAAGGCTGGTGATTATCTTCGTCTTAAGTTCATCTGCCGTGATACTGAAGCTAGCTGTTGTCTACGTAAGAGAGAGAGAGAGAGAGAGAGAGAGAGAGATCCCACTCGTATCATCTTGCCAACTAACTCAATTCAAATCATGTCAAACCAGGTCAAAACCATATCAAACCAGGTCAAAACCACATCAATTTAGGTCAAAACCATACCAAATCAGGTCAAACCAAGTCGAATAACTAACAAGTAATTTCAGAAACATATAGTCACTCAGATCTTCAAAGACTTCAGACTTCTTTCAGCCAACAGCCACACACAGTTATAATAATCCAGCATGTGTAATTATACTCTTAATTATCGTAGTCTCTAATTACCACCCTTAACGAGCCATTAACAGAGAGATAGAGTTACTAGGGAGATTAACACACAGATTTTTATGGACTTAATTTGACTAATTTTATTGTATAGTTGTGTTTTTCTTTCTTCATTTATGTATATTTTTGGGGGTCTACATTTTAGTGGATTTTTTCATAATTATAAACACTTACACACATATGTAAACACACACACACATACACACACACACATACATACACAAACAGACAGACATTCACAAATATACATAAACACACAAACAGACAAATGGGGAAATACTCAAAGCGGCGGTGAAGTAAATTGAATCTGAGTTTTCACTGTCAAAGAAAATGTCCTGTGAGAAATGGAATGTGACTTGCTATTTTAAAATTACACATTTGCAAGGTTGTATGTCTGTTTGTGTGTGTTTGTGTGCTTGTGCATGTTTGTGTGTTTGTCAGTCTTTCTCTTCCTTCTTCTGTAAGTGTGTATATCGGTCTATCTCTCTATCTCTCCTTCTGTATGCCTCTTCCTCTTTCTCTCCGTCTAGATATTTCTCCTTCTTCTTCCTTCTTTGCTCCCTTATCTCCTCTTCCGTACCTCCTCTTATTCTTCCTCTACCCCCTCCCTCTCCCTCTTCTACCCTACCTCGTTCTCTTCTTTCTCCTTCTCCTCCTTTCCCCTATCCCCTCCTCCCCTCCTCCTCCTTCATCTCCCTCCTCTCCTCCTCCTCCTCCTCCTCCCTCACTGCACGAGTCAATAGGAATAACCACACAAGAGGAAGAAGGACCTGAGGCCACAAAATTGATGTGTGAAAATCGACTTTCTCCCCCTCTTCCAAATGGGTTAAATTCCCTCACTTGACACCTTCCCCGGCTCTGTAATGGAAGTCTTCTGTTTCGCGTCCTCCATATATGGTAGAGTGACATAAACTACGGTACAGTGACTCTATGGTACAGTGACTATAATACAGTGACTCAAAGGTACAATGACTAGTACAGTGACTCTATAGTACATTGACTCTAAGGTACAGTGACTCTATGGTACAGTGACTATGGTACAGTGACTATGGTGCAGCAACTCTATGGTACAGTGACTCTATAGTACAGTGACTCTAAGGTACAGCGACTATAGTACAGCGACTCTATGGTACAGTGACTGGTGCAGCGACTCTATGGTACAGTGATTCTATGGTACAATTACTATGGTACATCGATTCTATGGTAAAGTGAGTATGGTGCGGCGACATAAACTACGGTACAGTGACTCTATGGTGCAATGATATAAACTGCGGTACGGTGACTATGGAACAGTGACAAACTACGGTACAGAGACTGCCTCTATGGGGTACAGTAGCCTTATATACGGTACTGTACCGTTCCCAGGTGTTACAATGATTCCACCTCCAGCACTGTGACTGTGTGTGTTTTAAAAGCAAATTTGACCCCACATACACTACCTGACCTCTTCCCTCTCACAGCACTTCCCACTCACCTAACCCCTCTCACTATTACTCCTCCCTCCCCCCTCACTCACCTCTCCCCACCATTCACTCCCTCTCTCTCTCTCCACTCACCTCCCTCCCCCCTCACTCACCTCTCCCCCCCTCTCTCTCTACTCTCCCTCACTCTTCTCAGCACCCACCAGAGGGTCACTTACTGCAGTTTGCCTTTACACAATGACACTGCGCTGGCTCTCTCGTCCGCTTTCCCTCTCCTCACATAGAGCATTTTTTTTTTTCATTTTTCCACGTTTAATAAGTCGGGTTTTTTTTTATTTAGTGATTTCTACTTGTTTTTTTTATTGTCTGTTATCGTCTTTCTTGTCCATTTTATCCTTATTCGTCTTTTCTTTGCTTTTATTTATTTCTTCCCTTTTTTGTTTCTTAGTATTTTTATCATCCTTCTTATTCTTTCTTATTCTTTCATTCTTTCTTATTTGTTGTTTCTTTATTCTTCCTTAATTTCTTCACTTTATTCCTGCACTAATCATTTCTCCTTCTCTTCCCTTTTTCATCACAATTTATTATTCACTGTCTTCTTCTAAATTCCTTTCATCACATATTATTTATCACACCCTCCCTCCTTCATCCCTTTTATCACACACTATTTATCACACCTTTCCTCCTTCTCTCTTCTTATTACACATTGTTTATCATACCCCTCCTTCCCTACTTCTATTACACATTACTCCTCTTCCCCCTTCCTTCCTCCTACTCACCATCTTCTCAAAATACAGATAACTGAATAAAATTATAATTATTTACATGTTTACATCTCAAAATCATTTACAAGCTAATTTACAACTTGATCTCGGTAAAATTATACATGAAATTTCCCCCAAATTTAATATGGGCCATTATTAAGGTACGGTAAACACGTCAATTTTACGAGAATTAATTAAGATGTGCCTTTTTTTTTTTACGTTTCTTCATTATATATAGGTTAGGTTAGGTCAGGTTAGGTAAGGTTAGGTTAGGTTAGGTCAGGTCAGGTCAGGTTAGGTTAGGTTAGGTTAGGTCAGGTTACTTTGATATCTTTAAGTAAAAAGTTATAGTAAAATAAATATCCTGATATGTTTTAAGATCCTTCAAATTTAGTTATCAGGAAAAGTCTTAAAATTCCTCGTTATTATCTTAAGTAGAGACCAAAAAACATACGAACTGTCGTTTTCTTCAAGTAAATAAACCGTAAAATTGAGTACCTTTGATGTCTTTAGAATCGACACTTAAAATTCCCTTACTCACACGACCCCACCAGAGTGTCATAAAAATACAAATTACAGGTGTTCCTATGTCAACACAAAGTTACCTGTTGTGTGTAAACTACCCATTGGTCAGGAGGTGGAGGATGACGTCACTAGGGTAGGTTGGTGTTAGTTTACCTGCCAGGTGTCGGCAGTTACCTGGAAAGAAAAAAATACACAGGAGTTACTTACAGGTTCTAATTAAAGTATTTTAGGTGAGTCAGAGAGTTTTAGGATGTTTAATGATGACTGACTGACTGACTGACTGACTGATTGACTAACTATTTGACTGTCTGAAGAGTACCTAACTGACTGACTGACTGACTGAGCGAATAACTAATTGACTGACTGACTGACTGACTGACTGACTGACTAATTGACTGACTGAATGACTGATTGACTAACTATTTGACTGTTTGAAGAGTACCTAACTGACTGACTGACTGACTGAGCGAATAACTGACTGACTGACTGACTGACTGACTGACTAATTGACTGACTGAATGACTGATTGACTAACTATTTGACTGTCTGAAGAGTACCTAACTGACTGACTCCCGAGAGAACTTTTTTATTCTGCTTTACACTAACGCAGCTTATAAACAATTTTTGATCACACAAACTTTGCAATATAATTTTATCTTATTTTATATATATATACAATTGCATTATCTATGTATACGAGTATTTTATCTACATTCACTTAATTATGTATATCTTCTATCATACATGCTTGCTTATTTGTTTATGTATACATCATTTTGTTTTCAATTTGTCCATGTATGTATCCATCTTTTATTCACGTCTCTGTGTTGAATACCATCATCAAGGAACACAGAGGAAAGCGCACCACAAGTGTTGTTCATCCTGGTGTGTTGACTCAGGTGTGTGTGTGTGTGTGTGTGTGTGTGTGTGTGTGTGTGTGTGTGTGTGTGTGTGTGTGTGTGTGTGTGTCCCTTTGTATAATTGTCAATAATACCTGACAGTTTAATTGTTTTTTCTCTTGTATTGACTTATATTTTTCCCACTTTGTTTACCTTTCATTCTCTTTATTTGTGCTTCTGTGTGTGTGTGTGTGTGTGTGTGTGTGTGTGTGTGTGTGTGTGGCTGGTTCCCGGGGTTCTATTCATCAGTGTCGGGTCTTCAGATGAATCTCATTTCATATGTTAAAAAATACAGCTAATGCATGAAGGTAGTGGCAGGTGGAGCCGGCACGAACGACACTTACCTTGTGATAACGAGAGAGAGAGGAAGGAGGGAATGGGAAGGGGAAGGAAGAGGACGAAGGAAAGGGGAAGAAGGTATGGATGGATAAGGAACTGGGAAGGAGGAGAAGATGGAGAGGAGGGAGGAGGAGGGGAAGGTGGGGGAGGAGGGGAAGAGGAGGAGGAGACTGAGGGGAAGGAGGAAGGGGAACAGGGGAAAGAGGAAGGGTAAAAGGGGAGGAGGAGGGGGAAGAGAAGGGGGAGTAATACTAGTTCGCGTGGCCAGATTAAGTAGTGGATATAGATAATTAATTGGTCTCACTAATGAATAGGTTACTGAATTGCAAATTGGTGGAATGCATGGAGGGGGGTGTTGCTAAATTGCAAATTACCGTAATGCAAGAATTATGTTGTTAAGTTGCAAATCGTAGTGTTGCATTGATTGGTTGTTAAACTGTAAATTAGTGTGATTAAAAAATTGGTTGCAAAATTTCCAAAATGCCGAATTGCATCAATGACTTGCTGCAAATATTTGTATGACGTGAATGAATAGCAAGATTGCAAAGTCGTGTAATGCTTGAAAAGGTGAATAACATGAATGGTTTCTTCAATATCAATTCAGTAAACTACACTAATCATTATTTTTTTTAATTAAACTCTGGAAGTCTGAAATATTCACCTGATTTACCTGAAGTTGTCAATCAGGTGAGTATGACGTCACTTATCACAGACAGGTGACATACATATCTCACTTTATTTCGTGTTTTTTATTCTTTTTTATCAATTAAGTTCGGATCACAAGAAGATTAGTTCCTAGGTTTATTTCACCCTAAGATTAACCACCCTTAAGGTTAACCACCCTAAGGTTAACCACCCTAAGGTTAACCACCCTAAGGTTAACCACCCAAGGTTAACCACCCTAAGGTTAACCACCCTAAGGTTAATCTAACGTAACCTAACAACATAACATAACCTGAGATGACCTAACTCAATCTAACCTTATTTCAAACATAACATAACATAGCATAACATAACATTAGCATAACATAACATAACATAGCATAACATAACATAACAATAAAAAATTAACATCACATAACCGAACGCAAATAGCATTAAGGTTTGAACTAAGCTTTAGAGGGATACCTATAATCTTCACGAGATCCTGAGGTATTTAGAACAACTTGGTATTGTATAAAGTTCACATCCAGTAAATAAATTCCCACTCAATTCCATCAACATTCACACTCACATTCGGACATTTTCCCAGGAATAAAAAAAAAATAAAAGCAAACAAGAATTCAACCATTTCCGTGAGGTTGACTGTGCACTCTCCCTGATGACTCAACCAAGAGAACCGAGCGAGAGAGAGAGAGAAGGGGAGAGATATATTTCAACACGAAGAGACACATAATGGTTGTAGCTGTCTGAATGTGTCTTTTATTTAAGTATTACACGACACTGAGAGAACCCAGACGAGTGTTATTTTTGTGTCTGGTCCCCGAGGTGTTGCTCCCGTGTCTGACAATGAAGGTATTTTGAAGCCGAGTGTGTTGAACTGTTGAGGGATACATGATGATAAAACACAACGGGGGCAGGGAGTCACACACACTACATCCTTGACCACCGAAGGGTCAAGACGTACCTGGAGCTCCTCTGGGAACAGCCAGGTCAACTGTTATGTTGGCCCATACCAACTCCCTCCCCTGAACCCCTCCTCCCCACCGGAATATAAACAAGTTCTCGCCAGAAGTTACAATTTCATTTAGGAAAGGAATGGAACCAGTGTTGAACACAGGTGAACAGTGGTGAACAGTGCTTAAGTCAGTTAGAACAACTCAACAGTAACAGCCGAGTCGTACCCAAGTTAACCTTCACACAGTGAGGTCTCAGGTACCCAGTGATAACTGCCAGTGAGAACCAACAACGGCCAGCGATGTGTTAATCCGTCTACGATAGGAAGGCCTGGGACCACACCTCACTCACATAACACCATCTGTGAGGGAATTACTACACCACGTCAGGTCCCTCATAACACCATCTGTGAGGGTGTTACTGCACTACGTGTTTGCTGTTCAACACCTACATTTATCTGTATGTTCACTGTCTGTTCCTTTACCTTTCTTTTGTTAAACCACCAATGTATGTAATAAGTCATTTACGTCCAATGTATATTTTCATCCTTCGGGCTGCAAAACTTTTTCAATAAACCGTTAATTATTATTATTATTATTATTATTATTATTACACACACAAAGGTTTCTAAAGAAATTTCATGACAGCTTTGTACCCCCTCACACGACCCTTTAAATCAGTCTACACACCTCACGACACACCAACTTCTGTCCAATTTAATTTCCGCATGACTGCTACCTACTCGAGCGTGACGTCACGTGGTCTTGACACTCACCGAGGTATATAAACAAACGTCCGCTGGTCGATGACGTCACGTACAAGAGAACTAGAAGCATGACTCATCAATGTGTGGACAGTTTATGGATTACAAACAGACAGACGTTGGTTAAATACAATGAAAAATATAGGTAACCTTTAAAAAAAATAAAAATAAATGAATTGTGTTTTCTTCAGCAGGATGACAATTAAAAAAAACAGTAAGATTAAATTATCAAGTAAAATGAAAATTATAATTCGGATTTCTAGTTACGTCTGTCTGTCTGTCTGTCTGTCTGTCTGTCTCCAACAACCAGGGTGACCAATTTCGGGGTACTTTTGACAACCATCAACAAGGCAGATATAAATGAAGAAATTTAATTAATCTGAAACTTGCGAAAAATCATGAAACTAATGAAAAAAACTGTAGACGAAAGGAAAATTTTTGTTCATTGAGATATCCATTTTTTTCCCTAGGTTTAACTGTTATTTCAATACAATATTCATAAGGAACAGTGAGTCGCCTCGCTTCATCACCTGGGAAATAAATATTGATAAAGTTGACAGAACAAAAAATTATCCAATTATTATATTACTGAATATATTATAAATTGTTTACTAAGAGTGTTACGTTAATCAGCTAAGTGATATAATGAGTATGTGTGTGTGTGTGTGTGTGTGTGTGTGTGTGTGTAAAGCCTTCTGTACCCCTTACGGTGACGGACAAATAAACGGACAAACACATCGGAATACCAATATCCGTACTAATTCATATGAACATACAAGTAAAACAATTATTAAAAAACACTATAGGTACAAAGAACAAGATTTTAAAACATTCGAAAAAATAAACACAAACACAATAAAAATTAAAATGAAATGAAAACCATTACGAGACAAACTGTGTTTACCTCAGCAAACGCAATCAAGAAATACCGCTGTCATTATCACCCTTGATTACACCGGCACAGTCATTACGCTCGCCCACGACGTTCATTCTGGGAGACGCAACTTCCTCTCTAATCCCCAAACAGATTAATAGACCAAAGTTTTAGGAGAAATTCACTGGAACACGACACGGTGTTAGCGAGGGAGACTGCCAGGATCCCGTGGTCAGTTTACCTGTTGATTTTACTCCGGGTTGGGTTGTGGTTAGTTGTCTGAGTGCTACTAGAGGGCGAACTACACCAATACGTAATATCAAGGTAGTTATTCTAATAACATAAACCACGACGATATATAACTAAGCCTGTAGTAGTGTAGTTATTCTAGGTATCTGAGTCTTGGCTATCGTGTAAAACTGTAAGCTATCGCCGGGGCTGTCGTGGAAGCTATCGCCGGGGCTGTCGTGGAAGCTATCGTCGGGGCTGTCGTGTAAACTATCGCCGGGGCTGTCGTGTAAATATCGCCGGGGCTGTCGTGTAAGCTATCGCTGGAGCTATCGTGCAAGCTATCGCGTAAGGTACCATATTATGAGCTGTCGTACCAGTTGGCGAATAAACAGTCGAGAGTCTGAGCTGTCGTGTACATAATCATCTCGGTTGTCGTGTCAAGGGCCGTCGTCGTCGTGGGTGTTGCCTCAGCCCCCGTTATAACTAACTCGTTGAGACAACTCAGGTTTTCGGCAAATGTTTACATATCGTCTGAAGCGTCGAGTCGTCAAGCCAGAGAGGATATTTGATTTCTCTCTCTCTCTCTCTCTCTCTCTCTCTCTCTCTCTCTCTCTCTCTCTCTCTCTCTCCCATTCACGACCTACTTAGAACTCTCTAGTGGCCAAGAGGACACACATACACCAAAGGAAGTTTGTTTTTGTTAAGTAAGTCTTCATAATTTACAGTCAGAGTGGAGAGAAATAAAGTTATTTGACGTTGTCTTAGAGCCAGGAAGATCAACTCTTGGGAGAGGTGAAGCGGCAGCATATCACATGAGGCTGTTAATTAACACGTGTGTGTGTGTGTGTGTGTGTGTGTGTGTGTATGTGTGTGGACAAGTGACTTTTTCAATTAGAGATGTACGATATATATGCATGTGTATTAAAGATCACACACACACACAAACACACACACGCCTAACCTAACCTAACCTAACCTAACCTAACCTAACCTAACTAAATCAGAACTAGCCTCGTATAGGGAGACATAAGGCAGGTCTTTCCCATTGGCTTAGGAAGGTGACGTCATCAGTAGGGTGGATCATAGGAACAGGTAAATTAGTTTTCCTCGCTGGTATTTCTCTTTCGCTAAACGATCTGTGTGCTGGAGTAGTTCCTATACTGGTCGACAGTTTCCCGCGTTGTTTGTATATTGGTTTAATGACTGGACAGTTCATAAAGCTGCCAGAGGGGGAACACAAACACCCTTGTTGGGATTCATCAGCGTTACGGAAGACATATTGTTGTGGCCAAATTCCATTTTTTCCAGCGCGGGTTATTCTGATTGGTTAAATGCTCCGGTGCTGATCCGTTATTGGACGAATCTTCCCGCGCTGTTGCTTTATTGGCTACATGGCTGGTTAGTTCAATAACATGCCAACATATAGCAGAAGAATTAATTTACCAGAGAGCAGTGTAACATGTAACATGACACTTTGCCATGACGAAAAACTGTGTTTCCGCACCGGACATAGGACTGAAGCCGGCATCTGGAAGCCAGGATTTTTTTTTTTTTTTTTTTACCTGGCTTCGGGTTCGAACCTTAATATAAGCTTCGGCTTCTAAGACACAGGTCTGGCGTCACAGCTGAGCCGATCCCTGTCTTTTCTGCTCTCACAATGACCTGGCCTGATTAACCTTGGACAGGTACTGTACCAATTCTGCCTCCCTGCCTCCTCAGCCCCAGTGGAACGTCTGTTCAGCATCGCCGGGAAGTCTTCCTGTCTGAGAGATGCTGACGTCGAAGTGACCTCGGGGCGGCCTCCAGGTGACCTTAGGACGTTCAAATGACCTCGCAGTGTCCAAAACCCATCGGGGTGACCTCCTGGGGGCCTGTGAGACATACACCCACTAGGAACCATAACATTACTCAACCGACCAACCAAGCGACCTCACTGTGGTCTCATAGCGACCTCTCAGGGACCTTCCTCAAAAGATATCGTCGACCGGGCCACGTCTTCTACAGGTGGGTGTTGAGCCATGGAGGGATCATCGTCTGGGTACAATAGTCTTGGTAAAATGTGTTTGTGTACTGAACTTTATATTAAAAAGGACAACATGACTTTTTTGTACTGAATTTAAATGAAAGAAAATTATGTTTTCTTTTTGTAATGTAAATAAAAAAAAGATCAATCATTCCACTTAAAAAATTATGTTTCTTCTGTGTGACATGAATAGAAAAATACCTTTTGTATATAACTGGAAAAAAAAACGTTGTCTGTTATACTGAAATAAATAACGAATTTATTCTAATCTTATATAAATGAGAGTGGATATCCTTTTTTCTACTTAATGTAATAAAAACATATATCATCTCCATGTAATATAATAACCTGTAGTTTAAGCTTCAAGTCTTCTGGTATAGTTAAAAAAAATTATACTCAACATTTATTGTTCGTCGACCAACAAGAAAAATATTACATGAATTAATTACTAAACCTTATACCAAACAGATATTTTAGGCCACATGAATATTAGACACCCCAGTTTATTTTACCTGATGATTAAGTAACCTAACCTAACCTAACCTAACCTAACCTAACCTACACTGCAGTCATTACTAAGCGCCGCCTGACGTCATTATCGATTACCTTCGTTATATTCTGGGAACACGATTAAAGAAAAATGTTATAATGTTTTTGATGTAATGACTCATTATGTCCGTATATAACGTCCTGGAATGTTATAGCAGTTTGCGGGTTATTATGCCTGTGTTCATGGGGGGGGGGGGGGGGGAGGGTAGGTTAGGTTAGGTTATGATTTGTCTTGGGTTAGTTTAGGTAAGGTTAAGTTAGGATATATTAAGTTGGGTTAGCGGCAGGTGATCCATATAGTGTTATTAATCAGAAAAATTCATAAAATTTATAAACGCGAAATAGAAAAAAAAGATAATTACTTCAAGAAATATCATATTAATTGTCTTGCAACGTCAGGCGAAGTAATTAAAATCTTTTGCAACGTCAGGCGAAGGAAAATGAACCTTTGTAACACCAGACGCAGGAAACAGCTGTTAAACTTTGCCACTTGTTAAAACCGACACTCAAGACCTGAAGAAACATTACGAGAAGTCTGACATACCGGGTAGCTTGAGACAGAGAGAGAGAGAGAGAGAGAGAGAGAGAGAGAGAGAGAGAGAGAGAGAGAGAGAGAGAGAGAGAGAGAGAGATATTATCAAGTTTCAGAGGTACTGGTAGAAGAAGAAAGAAGAAAAAAGAAGAAGAAAGAAAGAAGAAGTCCGTCACAGCTGACTCGCCGCCCCCTTCATCATCTCAAGTCGAGGAGGATCTAGAGGGAGTGAGGCGGAGGTTCAATAGCAGCAGCAGCACCCCGAGTATGACAGTCATCCTCAGGGTCGATAAGGACTAAGGATACCTCATGTTGTTGTTGTTGTTGTTTTTGGTGGTGTTGGTGGTGGTGGTGGCAGTAGGGTTGTTACTATTATTGCTGTTGTTGTTGTATCCAGGTTCGTCAGTAACTATAAACATTCTGTCCGTCTTCCTTTCTACACGAAGAATGTTGAGAGACCATGAAGAGAGGTATAGAACTACACACTGTCACAGGTGAAGTCTTAAGCATTGTTCTCTAAGTCTCAGTGTGGATATATAACAAACAACCATTAAATAAAGATATCTTAGAATCTTTAAGAGAAAATAACAACACTGTGAGAATCCAAAGACAGATAATCCGAGCATATACAGATTATCTAAGGCTGTACTCGACACCCCCACTCCTCTCACTCCTCCAAATGACCACCCCAGCTAGACACCCACTATGGGGACGACGCCCTTGGTGATAAGGACCCCTGCAGCGAACATCCTCATCCTTCACCTTCCCTTTTAACACCAACAGGGCCCCGTAAACCTGGACTACACAACTGGAGTGGAAACGATGATACTAACTGATAGAAAAATTGGAACAAACTAGGACTGATCACTTCCTCCCCCAGATAAGGGTTTTTAATCACAGTCATAAATGTGAGGTTGAGGAGGGGAGGTGAGCAACTCGAGCCCTCACTACACAGTAAAACACGGTCTTAACTGCTACAGTAGGGGGGCCACACCCTTCACACTCACCTACATGATGTCAAGTACAAGCAACTCCTCACTCGTGTGGATCAAGACTTTAGTTGTTGTAGAATGAGGGAAATTTTGAAATACAAGATCATTAAATGCAGAAAAAACAGTCTACCTTTTGGACCGATTGATTGATTTATTTGTTTATTGATTGTGGTAAATATATTCCTGGTGATGCAACTATACATTTTGGAGTGATCTAAGAACCACATCTTTGATTTTATCTAAGATTGATTCTCTTCCTTATAACACAGGATGAGACATATAACAGCAGGGAAGCACGAGACACTGTTCACATTTACAACCAATCACAAGGCGCGACTCTGTTTCACTCTTCGTCTAGACTTAACGAACGAACAAACACAAACATGAACGTGTAAAAGTGAAGGAGCATCATTCGCTATTCCCTATAGTATCTGTTAGCGTTCGTTCACTTGGTCTGGACTCAACTCAAGAGAAGCGAAGCTAAAAAAAAAAAAATTCCATCAGTGTGTTATCAGACAGTATCAACAACTCTGGTCAGTTGACGCCCAACACCATCAATATAAGTCGTCTTGGGAGTCGGTGTCACTCTCCTAACTTCCGGACCCACAAGACTCTCGGGAAATTCGGTGGACACAACTTTTAGGTACAGACGGAGGCACTTTCCTATACCTATTATGAACCCGAGATGAGGGTAATTAACTCTCTTAGTCACCTTTAATGTTCGTACAGGTGTAACAGATTTGTAAGTCCCTCGTAAGGATATTTTTTTTTGTACAGTTTATTCAGCTAACCGATGGGTGTACAGTCAGTCCGTCAAGTTAAAGCGTTCACGAAGTTGTTGGACTATACACTGAAGAATAAATTATGAGAGAGAGAGAGAGACTGAGAGAGGGAATGTGAGAAAGAAAGAGAGAAAGAGAAAATATGAAGAAAAAATTAAAAACTATTACCAAGTCCATCAAAGAGTGGCTGGGGACACATAAAATCCTTCCTAGACTCCATCTGTAGCTCTCCACCACCAGCCTCCTCCGTCTCTCGCTCATGTGGACGGCGCGGGCTGATTGAAATGCATTGTGATGGCTTTAAAGGTGGGTTTCTAGTCCCAGGTCTTTTCACGTACTGGTTTCCGGGTCCTAGGTATTTGTTTCTGAGTCCCAGGTCCCTTCAGGTAATGGACCATATTTATTTGGAATTAGGACGTGCATGTAAGCTCACCTTCAGACGAACTTGGGACATGTAAACTCACCTTATGACGAACTTGGAACTTGCAAACCCACCTTCAGGCAAACTTGGGAAATGCATACCCACCTAAGAACAGTTGGGACATGTAAACCCACCTTCAGATGAACTTGGGACTTATAAATCCTTTTTAGCGTGACTTAGGCTGAATGTAAACGCCACCAACAACTACAGTAAGGTTTTTGACGTGGCCTGAGCTTCGTTAATATCAAACAAAGTCAAGAGTGAGGGAGGAACAGCTCTCTCTCTCTACCTGTTGGCCTGTCAGGGAGGGTTAGTTTGATGTGCCATGCCTTAAGCTATAATAGTGTTGTACATATTCGAACTCTGTTATGAAGATTACTTAGTACTCAAGAGTATTAACTTTGGGTGTTGCTTAAAAGTGTTTGTACTCAAGTGTGTTACTTTATAGTGTTGGTACTCAAAGGTGTTACATAAAGAACTCGTACTCAAAGGTGTTACATAAAGGGCTCTTACTCAAGGGCCTAAAGATGGTGTGAATTCAGTACACGCATAGTAGGGAGTGAGAAAGGCTCTTGATATTCGGGTACTCAAAGTCATTGCTGTTCTAGGACACACACACACACACACACACACACACACACACACACACACACACACACACACACACACGAGTCTCTTAGAAGGCAGGGGCTTAAATTTCGGTGCTGGGAAGGTTCAACTCTCAGGGTCGCCGGTGCTAAGACCAGGGTTTTCTTATCACCGTTCACCCACAATGGCAGCAGCTTCCGGCCTGTGCTCTCAGCTGGTCGATCATAGGGCACACACACACACACACACACACACACACACACACACACACACACACACACACACACACACACAAACACACACACACACACACACACTGTTATTATATGGATGTACAGTACGTGTATTCCTCTATATATTCACCTGAAACAAATATCCCTCGTGAATATTACCGTGGGGGAGGGGGTGGAGGGAGAGAGGGGAAGGGGGTTGGGGAAGGAGTGGGGGGGAGGAAAGGGGTGGAGGGGAAAGAAGGGGAAGAGAGGGGGGGGAGGGACACTTTTCAGTTGCCTGGACGTTTTTCTCGTGTTGTTGTTTTTTAATTTGTTCAACACGCCGAGTGACTTTTATTAAAACACATCAACCATCCTACACATAGTCCAAGCACGACGTGTGTGTGTGTGTGTGTGTGTGTGTGTAGCTTATACACCACACCTACATAAGGAATGATGGTACTCTTAGTGACACAACACACAACTACTACATTTTTTTTTTAACGTGGCCTCCAGCCACTCGGAATCGAGTATGACGATCATCCAGCTATGAGACAATGATTTGAGTTATTAGGGATGTCAAGTTCATTGGTGAGTTTTGAGGTGCCTAAAGAGGCCGATACGGGACCGGCAGTGTCGTCCACAGTTGTTGCACATGTGGAGGGCTACATCTAGTGCGGGACGGGCGGCGGCACCGTTTTTCTGGCGTTGTCGCTTGTCTGCCTCGGCAGGCAGTCGGGCTAACTCGAAAGTATTGACACTTTACTGGATTAAAAATCACATAGAAGTGCATAGCACATAATCAGTTATAGTATATTAAAAATATACCAAGGTATTATATAATGCTTTATAGTTAGTAAGCAAGTATTATACAAGAGAAATATAAAACGAGTTAAGTCCTAAGTGATTTAATATATTGTATGTATTTGCGCCTGAGTCTATTCCTCAATTACTTATACATACAGTCACTATATTATCATCAATTATACATATATTTACCTTCCATTCCCGCCAGTGAGGTAAAGAGATTCATAATATACCTCACCAGGTAAACTCAGATAACAGTTCCTCTCAAAGTTGTCATCAGCGTTTCTGCATTACATAATTATCCCAGTATTAATTTCCACTGATTTATGTGATCACTGACTCAAGCATCTGGAGGGGGAGGGGAGGGAGGGAGGGAGGGGAGGGAGGGAGGCTGGTGTAAATATAGCGTGATGGGAGTTGAGGCGTACACGTTCTGCTAATTAAGATATAGATAGTTTGGCTCTGATATATTGCGCTCTCAAACTTAAATGATTTCTGACTCCAGCTGCCGATACATCATGTGTAATTAATTCACTGGGAATGTGTTTATTAGTGAATTAAATATCGGGTCGGGGAAAAATGTGTGTGTGTGTGTGTGTGTGTGTGTGTGTGTGTGTGTGTGTGTAAATTCTCACTCACTAATATCATCACATCAACAGCAACAATTACAAGGAACATCAAATTGACGATAGGAACCAAACTTCTTAACAGTAAAAGAAAGGGGGAGGGTAGAGAGGGGGGTAGAGTGGAGGGGGTAGAAAGGGGGGTAGAGAGAGGGGGTAGGGGGTAGAGAGAGGGGGTAGAGAGAGGAGGTAGAGAGAGAGGGAGGTAAAGAGAGGGGGAGGTAAAGAGAGAGGGAGGTAAAGAGAGAGGGAGGTAAAGAGAGGGGGAGGTAAAGAGAGAGGGAGGTAAAGAGAGGGGGTAGAGAGAGAGGGAGGTAAAGAGGGGGAGGTAAAGAGAGGAGGTAGAGAGGGGATAGAGAGAGGGGGAGGTAAAGAGAGAGGGGGAGGCAAAGAGAGGGGGAGGTAAAGAGAGAGGGAGGTAAAGAGAGGAGGTAGAGAGGGGATAGAGAGAGGGGGAGGTAAAGAGAGAGGGGGAGGCAAAGAGAGGGGGAGGTAAAGAGAGGGGTTAGAGAGGGGGAGGTAAAGAGAGAGGGAGGTAAAGAGAGGGGGTAGAGAGAGGGGGAGGTAAAGAGAGGGGTAGAGAAGTCACATCGTACTGCTGCTCGTAGACGCCAGATGGTCTCACTAGTTCACGAGGTAACTCAGGAACGTCTTCACTCTCCCGCGTTGAAAGAAACGGACATTTTTTTCCCCACCATCCTGTAACATTTTTTTTTATACTCAGGACAGACCGCGAGAGAAAACTTCTGTATTTTTTTAAGGAAATGATTGTCTTTTCTTTTTTGTACCAAGAAGGCCGTAAGGGTGATACATTCTATATAACCACACCGGAAATATACTGTAGTTGAAGAGAGAGAGAGAGAGAGAGAGAGAGAGAGAGAGAGAGAGAGAGAGAGAGAGAGAGAACATACTCCCCCCCCCCCCCCACCAACACACACACAGTTTCATAGTTAATTTACAATAACACAGCCACGATGGAGTGATTCACCAGGTCTTATCACGAGCCACAGGTGTGTGTGAGAATGTCAACAGAGGAGGAATGAGACGCAGAGGGGGGGGGGGGGTGACATCTATCACTTAATTAACATCTCGTCTCCAGGTTAGAGTAGCGAGGTGGTGCCCAGTGTTACGGAGTCTGGTTAGTACAGAAAATTAACAAGTTATAATTATGAATACTTTGTACCTATGATTAATTTTGGAGACGATGTGGATTTAGTATACTGTATACCTCGACTTCGGAACGTAAGGTGGTTTGGCACTGTACTCGATCCTTTTCACATACCCAACTGTAACGTCAGGTACCTATTGACTACCACATATTAAGGTAATTTCCGGACAAATCGATCTCATTCTATTATATTCCCACATATTAACACATGTTTACTCATTGCCGCCAGATATTTCCATATATCTACCAAATAATACTACATACTGCCACATACTGCCACATACTTGTCAGGTATTACTAAATGGGATAGAGGGAAGAAGAGAAGGGTGTAGGAAGGGGGAACGGAGAGAGGGTTGTGGGAAGGGGGAACGGAGAGAGGGGTGTAGGAAGGGGGGACGGAGAGAGGGGTGTGGGAAAGGGGGAAGGAGAGAGGGGTGTAGGAAGGGGGGACGGAGAGAGGGGTGTGGGAAGAGGGGACGGAGAGAGGGGAGTGGGAAAGGGGGACGGAGAGAAGGGTGTAGGAAGGGGGGACGGAGAGAGGGGTGTAGGAAGGAGGGAAGGAGAGATGGTGGGGGGTAGGAAGGAGGGTGAGCAAAGTTAGGATGGCGCCCCGTTATCACGCCAGCAGCAATATCTGATTCTGGTTTAGATGAGCTTTATAATTTAATCTCCCGCACTTGGGGTCAGGTGAGCCAGGGTGACGAAATAGGTGATGGGCCTCTCTCTCTCTCTCTCTCTCTCTCTCTCTCTCTCTCTCTCTCTCTCTCTCTCTCTCTCTCATCTCTTCCATCTACTACCATGGTCTGGGTCCCTAATTACTTCAAGCTTCATTCACCCATGTAATTCAGTATAAGTAACGAGAGGAAATCATCACCAACACAACACCAAAGAATTTTCACCAACACAACATCAACACAACACCAACAACAAAGAATCATCACCAACACAACACCAACAATACTCTTCACATCAGCATCGCCAAACACCAACACGCAGGTCTTAATCTGGGGGACAAAATAGCAAGGTCTGGCTAATCATTTGCGATCCTTTAGAGGTTACCCCGCCCCACGGAAACCTCCTTTGTCCACACTCCCAAAGACACCTCCTCTCTTGGGACGCGAGGGACGCTAAAGGACTCTAGGTGTTGTTAGCGTATGGTTTTATCTTTAGAGAGGCAGCTGCTTTTAGGAGTGGGGAGGAAAGGGAGAAGGAAGGGAAAGGGACAGAGAGAGGGGGAGGGAGAGGAAAGGGGAGAAAGAAGAGAGAGAGAGAGAGAGGAGAAAAGGAAGGAGAGAGAAGGGGAGAGAGAGGGGAAGATGGGAGAGAGAATGTAGCTACATCATAGAAATTAATTATATACACTGTTATCATGGGAAGTTAATTAGACCATAGAAATTATGCCATGGTCGCTAACTACGGCATTGATGTTAACTATCCTATTATGGAGAAGAGAGAGAGAGAGAGAGAGAGAGAGAGAGAGAGAGAGAGAGAGAGAGAGATGACCCACAAAGAGCCAGAATGACGACAGGAAGCAGACGAGACGACATGGAGCAAAGCAGATGCACAGAGGCCAGGAAAATGCTGAGGAAATTAGGACAATCTAGACTTTAGGAGAGAGAAGAAGAGAGTGTTTGGAGAGACTCAACCTAACCTCTCCACTAAAGGGTCAAAGAGAAACTTCATTTCACCAACAAGAGGAGTGGGGAGAGGGGGGGGGGGGGGGAAGAGGGGTTGATGGACCTTGCCGGAGTTTCAAAGATGAAGACAGAATTCTAAAGAGTGCTACTGAGAGAGACAACAAAGGTCCCTCTAATGCAGCACAAGAGATGATTGGCACTCCTAGAGACAGTCAGAGGCACCGAAATGCGTGAGTTTCCTGACTGCAACAGAGAGAGAGAGAGATGAGAGGAGAGGTAGGAAAGAGGATAGGAGGGGAGGGGGAGGTGGAGAGGGAGAGAGAGGCGGCGAAGCAGTGAGGTGAATGCGAATTCTTGAAGATAAGTCTCTTGAAAGCACTTAGCAAAAGCGCTTCCAGAAAAACATCCAGAATTTATACCTTCAAGGAATCAAGCGGATGCCGTCCAAAGGCATCTAACAAAACTGGAATTTCAGCTCAGTGGAATTCCAGCATTAAAAAGTCACTGCTTAAAACAGGAGACAAAAGGAGTAAAGTGAGGACAGTTTTCTCTCCCTGGAGTGAGAGGCCAAGACCCGGTCCTCACCAGAACTGACGCCAGAATCTCCTCAACCAGAAATACGTCTATAAATACTTGGGCATAAAAACCTTTCATGACAAACATTTACACACAGCATCTCTTGTGACTGTGTACACTTCTCTCTTCCACTCCTGAGATACTTTTTATACTCGTACTGTGTGAGTAGGTGATGAATTATTCTCTCAGTAGAGGCAACAGGAGTCATAATGGCGTATGTCACTGCATAAATTTGTTTATATTATGTTCTTCATCCTGGTGAACATTTTGACAGAACACAGTGATTTAAAAATGAATTAACAGGGAGCTACTTGAACAAAACTAAGCCGTGTGATCTTTTAAAGGGTTTAGTTTTGAGGATATTTTTGGTCGTGGACTGCCTGTCGCTTCCCAGAGGAGGACCATCCGTCCATTAGGCATTTTTAGTGTTTCTCTGCCCAGCCCACCCCGCCAGGCTGGTGTGACGGCGAGGTTCTCTGTATCACCAAGTATTCACAATACTCCATTTTCCCTCGCCGCCTCAACAGCATAACTACAACAGTATTAAAGGACCTGACAGAGTAGAGTTTGTGTGGTCTTAGAAGATTCACAACTGCAATATAATACCATAATTGCCTTAGACTTAAACATATGTTAACTTGGATTATTTCTAAAGCGTTTGGAATATTGTTGTTATTTTATACTTACTAATTTAATACTTTCCTGCGGTCAGCTAAAGGCACAAAAGTCTCTCAAGTCTCTCTTTATTTAATTAACTCCCTGCCCTGTCCTCAAGACACACACACCCACCAGTGCTCTCTCGCTACACTTTCTCATTGTGTCTCTTCTCCTGATACTAGCGTGGGAGTGTTCATGTCCACTGCCTGAGGATCTCTTTCTTTCTTTCAAGCTGCAGTAAACTTGTCGGGAGAACTGTTTACCACAATCATGACGTCAGACATCAAAAGTGACATCACACATCAGATTGGTCAGAGGTGGTTAACGGTACAAGTCGTTTAGGTGTCAGTAATTGTGTCATTTTAGCCTCATGAGAACTTTTTCGCCAGGAGAATGATCTTCCTCCGCCACTTTAACAAGTTAACTCGAGTTCATTAGGGTGCTCTTTAGCCCTGGCCACACCGCGGGTTCAAATTCAACGGTTCAGGTTCGGTTAGGGATCAAATTCTGCTAGAATGTATCAACAGAGAACAACAGAATGTATCAACAGAGATCAACAGGATGTATCAAAAGAAAGAAAGAAAGAAAGAAAGAAAGACAGGAAGGAAGAAGGAAGGAAGGAAGGAAGGAAGGAAGGAAGGAAGGAAGGAAGGAAGGAAGAGAGAGAGAGAGAGAGAGAGAGAGAGAGAGAGAGAGAGAGAGAGAGAGAGAGAGAGAGAGAGGCTACGGAACCACTTCACGTCGGTACAAACAAACACGTATTTCAGGAGAGACTTGGTGAGAATAGCGCCGCTCCTCCTCCCCCTAAAAACCGGAATTGTAAATCTTGCCCAGAACTCCACCCCGAGAATCATCCCCTTCATCCCCGCCCCGTCCCGACCCACTCCAAACCGCCCCGTCCCGACCCACTCCAAACCGCCCCGTCCCGACCCATTCCAAACCGCCCCGTCCCGACCCACTCCAAACCGCCCCGTCATGATTCAGATAGCTCGCTTTTAACCGTGGCGGCGGCGGTATAAGTGGTGGTGGTGGTGGTGGTAAAGGAGGTGGTAGAAAGGTATAGTGACGGTGGTGATGATGCAGGTGCGGTAGTAGTGATGGTGTTGATGGTATTTGTGTTAATAGTGACGATGTTGGTGGTGATGGTGCTCGGCTGGCTGGTAGATAAAAAGTATCTCATATACACACAGGTAAAACACATACCTTCCTCTTCCTCCTCTCTGACACAACGCTGTTAAAACGCTTCGGCTTAAAACGTAAAATGTCGACGGAAATACTGAGAGTAGCGTGGAGGGATTTTTCAGTTTTAATACTGTGTGAATTACGTGAAAACCTGAGCCTTTCTCTGTTTCAGCCGAGGTTAGTCTGTGTTTTCGTCTACTGAATTCTGTAGTTTACACTGTATTTTGTGTGTTACAGAAGGTTTATTAGTGTAAGGTAACCTCGACCACAAATTATGGTAAACACTCTCATACACTATACATACAGGGTTATTAAAGAAGCATAACCGGATTTAAATAAGTAACTATTTAAAATTTGTTTTTTTTTATTATTCTTAGACTGTATTTACTGTTAATCCCACAATTTTTCTGACCATTTCAAACCTTAAACTCAAAAAATATTAGATACAAAACAAAGTATATAAAAATAAGTTTAAAAAGCCTAAAAAAAAAAAAATATTCGATCAATAAAGTTTCTAATATAAGGATTCTTTTAAAATAGGTCATAGAATTTATAGACATTGTATATGTGTATTTTTTTTTTGGGGGGGGGGGGTTATTATTAATTGGTTATTAATAAGTTTGTTTGTTATTTCATATTAAGTGATTAAGAACTATGTTTCAATAGGTATGGGAAAAGTACACTACAGGTGACTTATATTATGTGAGGCCACGGCAGTACCACACCTTACCTGGACCTACACTCAGGTAATTAACAGGTATGGTATCTTGGGAACACACACACACACACACACACACACACACACACACACACACACACACACACACTATTTATTTCCAAAAACTCCAAGGTGCTTCACCTCTTCCCTTCCCCCTTCACCTCTTCTCTTCACCCTTCACCTCTTCCCTTCCCCCTTCACCTCTTCCCTTTCCCTTTCACCTCTTCCCTTCACCTCTTCCCTTATGCCTCCTCCTCTTTACCTCCCCCTTCCTCTTTACCTCTTCCTCTTCCCCTAACCTCCTTCTCCTCTTCTTTCTCAGACCTTCCCTTTTCATTCTTATCTTGTCTCGTTTTCTCACTTTCTCCCACTTTCTTCCTGTCCCATTCCTCTTATTCCGCCATTTCACCTTCTCTTTTTTTTCTTCTCATCTTCTGTGTCTTCTTCTCCTCTGTTCACTTTCTTTCATCCTCTTCCTCCATTTACTCTTTTTTTCTTCAGACTCTTCTTTCTTTCTTTCTTCCTTATCTTCCACCATTCAATTCTTCCTTCATTGTCTATTCGTTTGACCTCTCTCTCTCTCTCTCTCTCTCTCTCTCTCTCTCTCTGTTTCTCCCCATTTCTCTTATTTCTCGCAGCTTATCGTTCTCTCTCTCTCTTTCTCCCCTTATCTCGACGTAATTCATTATCTCTCTCTTCCTATTTCAATGAGGATGACACAGATATGCAAAACGGGTTCCATAATACCGTGGCTTTCACTTCATATCAGTAGGCGAGAAATTTATTCAGAATGGCCCGAAATATATTCAGAATGGTCCAATATATTCAGAATGGTCCATTATATTCAGAATGGTCCGAAATATAATCAGAATGGTCCAATATATTCAGAATGGTCCAATATATTCAGAATGGTCCAATATATTCAGAATGGTCCAATATATTCACAATGGTCCAAAATATAATCAGAATGGTCCAATATATTCAGGGGGGGGGGCCTGGGTTAAAATGTTTTTTTTTAATATTTTCTTGGACTTTTTTTTTACATATGATGGAAATGTTTGTTGAAATTAAATGTTTTCATAATTTCCTTTTTACTTTTAGTGCTCGTGTTTAAAAAAAAAAGACGAGAATTTGTAATGTTTTGGATGTATTTTATTGCCTTTATTTTTTATACCAAGGAAATATTTACAACAAATTAAAATATCATACAAGTCAAATGTCTTAGTATTTTTCATTCTTTGTTCACTGTCAAGAGAGTCACCAATATATGATTATTTTATTTATATTTTAAGATCTAGTTACTTCTATTTTAGTTCATTAGTGAGGTTGAAGGGATAATTCATTTTATGTCGCAATTAACAGAATCGATCCATGAACATAACCGCCACACTCTGGTCTAGATGTGATAAGTCTCACTAATATACACGCACGCACGCACTCACGCACTCACGCACGCACGCACGCACGCACGCACGCACTCGCGCACTCAGTTGCTGGTCGTATCTACAAAACTGTAAGATTAGGCTAAAAAAAATGAAATCAAATAAATAACACCCGAGTAATACATCGCTTGTAGGTCGGTGGATACTAAGACACGAGGGCAGGGGGAAGGGGGAGGGAAAGGGGGAGGGGAAGGGGGAGGGGAAGGGGTGATGGAGAGGAGGAGGGGGAGAGGGGGGCTGAGAGAAGCACTGCTGGTGATACCGTCTCTGTACTCTCGTGAATGCAACACCCACAAAGCAGCTTTCACCATCGTGGTCAGACCAGAGCCCGGCCAACAGGGCGCCATGTTGCTACAAAGGGGGAAGGAAGTTTTCTCGGGCATAACAGCTGAGGCTGCTGTTCTGTTGCTGTCTCTCACATAATGATCGTATTTATAATTAATGTGGGTTCTCATATTATTACCAAACTGACAAAATTGACAGAATAAGAAGAGGTCATCAAGTTATGGCGTCACGTATACAGAAACCAATGATGTGTTACTTCGTCGATGACGTCGAACCATGACGTCATATGTGGTGACCAATCATTACAGGACGATATGGATAGTAACCCAATTACAGTGTAGTACAGCCACACACACCAGAGCGAGTCTCTGCTCTCAGCCGGGACTTAGTAACGCTTCAGAACTGCATTTATCATCCTAAAGATTAATTATCAAACCTAGTTACTAAACTTCCGCTGGGAATTAAATCACGTAGACAGTCATGGTTCAGGAGTGAAAAGCCTTTGGGTTGGCAAGCGAGACACACTACAGTAGAGCTGTACGTTGGAAAAAATCTCAGTGTTTGTTGTATATGGAAGTGTAGCGTGAATGTGTGAGCGGCCCTGATTGGTCCCTTCCATGGCGGGAATTTGAGGAGGAAATTAAATTTGTATATCAAGGGGAAATACAAATTGGTGTTTGTTGTTGTTGTTCTTTATTTCATTTTATTCTTTTTTTAGATGGTGTTGTTGTTTTGTTTTCTTGTACAGAAGTGACAGTAAGGATGGATAACTAATCTTCTCGTGTCTGTCTGAGTTTCTACTAGGTTTTACTGGTTTGGTAATAATTGTTTGTGACGCTGCTTTTCTGTCTGTCTGCCCGCCCTCTCCCTCTCTTTGTCTGTCCATAATCTACCATTATTAGTCAGAGAAAACAAACAAAATACTCCCCCCCCCCCTGCAGATCAACACCCCCCCTCCTCCCCAACACCACCTCCTCCCCACAAACCCTTTTCCTTTACAGCACCCACTCCCCCATCAACACCCCGCCCTCTTCCCACATAACTCCCCTTTCCCCACAACAGCACACACACACACACACACACACACACACACACACACACACACCATGGATCTTTACATCACACTTCATGAGAGCGTCGCTTCCTGTACCGGCACTAAACACACACTTTCTAACTTGTGTCATCCAATTAAGACTGGAGGCACACACTGTAGAAACCCTCGCCACAATATCATAATTCTCAGAATCTTCTTCACTCAGTGTGACTCACCTCAAGCAACATTTACTATTCTTTTAGGAGACGAGGCATGAAGATAACCAACTGTGTGTGTGTGTGTGTGTGTGTGTGTGTGTGTGTGATTTCTCTCTTTCAGTAAAAGAAAAAAAGATAAAACGCTGTCCTAACGTTCATCACTATTATTGGTTTTAATTATTATCTCACTATGAATAACAGAAATAAAATAAATGAAACCCCAAACAATAGAAAAGATAAAGGTACAATTAAAAGCTAAAAGACTATTTCACGCTCACCACTATTGTTTTATTTTTATTTATTTTTTAATTAGAACCTCACCGTCTCTGGGGAATTCTTGTGCCTTCAGAAGCATTTGTAGGTGGTTGAAGGTATTTTTTGTATGACTGTGTGTGTGTGTGTGTGTGTGTGTGTGTGTGTGTGCGTGTGTGTGTGTGTGTGTGTGCTTGGTTGTGCGCGGCCAGGCGAGACCTCCCACTAACCACTCGAGTCAGGTGTAAAACTTCTTAATTAGTGTCCAACTTTTTTTTTTCTCCAGGAACCATAAATCTATTTTGGTGCCTCTCAAACCCACTGAGTGAAGAACAAGATGCAATTTATGAGGAAGGAAAAGTCAGCTTCCTCATAAGACTTATTGTCCACATAATTAACAAGTTTCTTTGCTTTTAGAAAATAATTAAAAAATATTCTTGAAGAGTGTAAACAAAATCACGGGAAAAACTCTCTCTCTCTCTCTCTCTCTCTCTCTCTCTCTCTCTCTCTCTCTCTCTCTCTCTCTCTCTCCCGTAAAAACACGGTCCAACATCTGACCATAAAATTTAATAAGGACACACCTCCCGCAGTCACGACCACAGGTTACATTCTTAATTAAAATCTCATGCGACTAAATATACCCCCCCGTAATATTATTTTTTTTTTTCATATTTTTAGAATGAAACTGTACGCTGTAAGGATGGTGGATAAGGATGAAAAGGATAATATGGATGTTGGATTAAATCTCTCTCTCTCTCTCTCTCTCTCTCGTATGCATATAAATTTTCTTCGCCAAAACAGGGGGGAACTTTTAACTATAAGAGAGATTGAATTAATAAGGCCACACACAGGAGGAAGTACACTAATTAGTACAGGTATACAGACAGGTGTATACAGACACAGGTATAAAATTAAATACAGGTAAAGACACAACTACAGGTAGAAATTTGGATATTACAAAGTTTACAAAGAACAGATAAAGCAATTTCCACACAGTAACAACGTCATCATAAACCTTAAACCAGTTACGACAACAATAATAACACACTTTACAAACAGAGACTCATTCATCAGACACAAGCCAGGGAGAATGAAACCAACCCAAGTCTCCATCACACACACACACACACACACACACACACACACACACACACACACACACACACACACACACACCAAACAACGCTAAGATAATCTATTTTATATTCAATTTGTGTTCCGTCAAGTCTTATTATGTTTTAAAGAGATTTACTTGTTGTTGAAAATATTCTCTGTCAGTGTTATGTTACCGTGTCAGCGTAGCAATGTATTCTTAGTCAAATTATTATTATTATTATTAGTAGTATTACTATTATTACTATTACTGTTCTTATTATTATTTTTATTTTTATTATTATTATTATTATTATTATTATTATTATTAAACTGGTATCGTTATTATTATTATATAATTTTCTTCTTTATTTCGACTCCAAAAGCTCAGGAATGACTTGCTCTCCAAACACAGGCCAGACAGAGCCCTGATCGTCACTCTCCCTAGACAACATGACTCTCCTGATGCATTAGAACTATGACTCACAAGCCTCTTAACTCAAGGGTAGCTTGAGAGACGCGGCTGGATGGCGGGAAAGGTCTCGTTTAGGACGTCAGGTAATCACAATTAGGCGTCTCTTGGGACCACTTCCAGGTGAACTGGATCGTCTCTGTTGTGGATTCCAGGAGGGGTAAGATGACGCTGACGAGAAGAAAAGAGGAGACGAGTTAATGAGAACAAACGCTCCGGAAGACTAAGGCAATGGCTAGTTATGGTAACCTCACACGGGTAATACAGAGTCCAGATGGAGTACTGCTGTAACCTCCTGTAGGGGTACAGTACTGTTTCTTTCTCCTCCTATATTGAGAGGTGTAACTTGGGATTCCTTGAGGTAGGTGTTGGTTGTGGTAGGTTTTTCATCTCTCAGAGTAGGGAAGAACGCTCCTCCTCCTCCTCCTCCTCCTCCTCGAAGATGGCACTATCGCTTCCCCTCGCTTCCAGGTAGTGAAAGGCACTCTCTTCCTCAATCTCCAGGTGCGTGATGATACTCCCCTCTCCTTCCTTACCTCAACACACACACACGCACACACACACACACACACACACACACACACACACACACACACACACACACACACACACACACACACACCAGTTCACGTCCCATTAGTGCTGTTTCAGTCTTCGTTCCACCAACTTCCAAACTTTCAACACAGGACTCGTCATACTGGGCACTTTTGGGCAGACCAATTTTTCCTTTATCACAATTTGATTCTATTAAAAAATATGAAAGGAAAGTTACGGCAGAGATTCAACTTCAGGAAGAAATTAGATATAATTTATGAGATTTAAAAATAGAGACAGACACATACACCCATTCCTACCTCTCTCCTCCTAACATTCCTACCTCCCTCTCCTAACATTCCTACCTTCCTCTCCAGCATTCCTACCTTCCTCTCTTCTTCCTTTTCATGTTCTGACCTCATCAGTGGTATATTCTCCCTCTCTCTCTCTCTCTTCCTCATTTCATTAGCATTTCCTTCCTCTTCCGCTTGTTTCTTGTAATCACCTCCGCGTCTGTCCACCCTCAGCTGCCATCGTTACCTGGCCTTGGATTAGTCGAAATTATGATAGACACAGGTAGAGTGTGCCCAGGTGTACACGCGAGCCACCACGGGCAGGGTAAATGAGGAGGAGGAGGAGGAGGAGGGGGAGGCGAGATGAGGTGAGGTGAGGTGAGGTGAGGTAAGGTGAGGTGAGGTGAGGTCTGGTTGGTTGGTTTTGGTTGGTTGGTTGGTTGGTTGGTTGGTGCAGGTGTTGGCTAGAAGGGTTGGCTAGAAGGGTTGGCTAGCAGGTGTTGGCTAGCAGGTGTTAGGTCTCAGGTGTTGGCTAGTAGATGTTGTTTTGCAAGGTGTTGGCTAGCAGGTGTTGGCTAGCAGGTGTTGGCTAGCAGGTGTTGGCTAGCAGGTGTTGGCTAGCAGGTGTTAGGTAGCAGGTGTTGGTTAGTAGATGTTGTTTTGCAGGTGTTGGCTAGCAGGTGTTGGCTAGCAGGGAGGTTATATACGATGCAATAAACACTTAAGTCAGTACTTTAGTCTCTCCCTCACTGCTAAAGTCGCCATAACATAACGTACCACTTATCTCTTATTGCTATCTCCTCTCTTTATTGTCCTCTGCTACTTCTTCCCATTCTTATTCATCTTTCTTTCTTTCTTTCTTTCTTTCTTTCTTTCTTTCTTTCTTACTATGTTCACGGTTATTACACCTCTTCTATCTTCTTTCTTACTTCTTTTTTCTCTCTTCCTTTCCTTGGTTTATGTAAAGGCAACCCCCCCCCCACCCCCCCACCCCCCCCCCCACACACCTGAAGTGAACCTAAAACATATACAGTATTTCAGGTGTGTTATAGTGACCTCATATATCTCCCCCACACACCTGAATTTTGTGTACATGTGTATGGGTTAGTTCAGGGGGGTCAGAGTTCACCTGAATTCACAGATACACTTTGGAATGTCTTCGTTATACACACACACACACACACACACACACACCACCCCCACCTCTCTCTCTCTCCCTTTAAAATATCCCTCTCTGTCTTGTTCTCTCCCCCTCTCACCACTCTCACTTCATCTCTCCCTTGTTGCATATTTTATTCTCTCTCCCCTCTTCCTGTTTCCCTCCTCCGGCCCTTCCCCTCTCCTCACCCCTTTTAGTTATCAAAATGAAATCGAAAACATAACTTTATTCCAACACACTATTACAAGTATGCAAATTTATTCGTGAACAGATTTTTCCCCCTCCTGTTTTGAACGTTCATTTATCATAATATATAAAATGTTCCTATATTACCTGACCTATATATAAACTGTATACTAATATAAGACGAGTTATAAAGGAGGTGTTTATATAGAGTAAGATTTTGAAGTTGTTACTGGATCGGTTCGGTTCGGTTCGGTTCGGTTCGGTTCGGTTAGGTTCGGTTGTTATAGAATAGGTTCAGGTGAGTTATACACACCCTTTATGTATAAATATGTAACACTTTTTTCGGCTATAATTTGAGTCGTTTTCTCCTACAATACACACACCAACTTCTGGGTATATATCTGCCCACCTAATTACTAACTTCCATATTTACTGAAACTTAAATTTTGTCTTTTATGTTTATCCTAATTGACTTCTCAACCATTGAACTAAATTATTCAATTACTTACCTACCTTACTGCAGGTACACGAAACCACCTCATTACTCACAAACTTACTCAACTAATTACACTTGTACATTTTACCTAATTTGCCTGAGGAATTAACTAATTAACTAACCCAAGGTATATAGTAACAGTTCGTGAGTTAGTCGACTGTCAGTATAATAACTAATTTACATACAAGGGATTCCTCCTCTTTTTCCTCCTCCTCTTCTTTCGTCTTCTCCTTCTCCTCTTCCTCCTCTCCCTCCGTCTTCTCACCCTCCTCCTTCCTCCCCCCTACTCCTATAATCCTCCGGGGTTCTACTACCTTACTTTCTTATCCTCTCAACACTCTCTTGGCCAAAATTCATGACCATTTTCCTCTTTCTCACGACCGTCCACATTTTCCCACGACCTTCCATATTTTCCCACGACCTTCCACATTTTCCCACGACCTTCCACATTTTCCCACGACCTTCCATATTTTCCCACGGCCTTCCACATTTTCCCACGACCTTCCACATTTTCCCACGACCTTCCATATTTTCCCACGACCTTCCATATTTTCCCACGACCTTCCACATTTTCCCACGACCTTCCACATTTTCCCACGATCATCCATATTTTCCTACGACCTCTCACGTTCCTAAGATCCTCCACACGTTCCTTAGCTCCTTCACACGTTTCTAAGATCCTTCACACGTTCCTAAGATCCTCCACACGTTCCTAAGATCCTTCACACGTTCCTAAAATCCTTCACACGTTCCTAAGATTCTTCACACGTTTCTAAGATCCTTGAGGAATCAATAAGATCCTTAACTCTTAACTCACACTTCCTTACAAATGGTTCAGTAACGTCACAAACTCTCTCACGCTCCCCCTCACGCTCCCACTCACTCCCACTCTCCCCCCTCACTCTCCCACTCTCTCACACTCCTCTCCCACATTCTCCTACAGGTCTTCTCACACCGCCACCTGTAGACAAGAAGCGTCAATCTTCACATTTGCTGCCTCCCCAACCTCAACACACGCTGAAGAGAGGACCCAAGGAGAGAAGAGGACGAGGAGGAGGAGGGAGAAGAGAAGGAGGGAGGGAGAGGAAGGAGAGCAAGGGTGAGAGTTGTGACGGGGATGATGAGAGAGAGAGAGAGAGAGCTGTTGTCTTATCATAGATCAATAAGTGTTTAATTGAAGCTCTGATTTATATTGTTGTTGTATCATCATCTTCGCTGTCCCCATAACTCAGGTGTGTGGGTTTGTTTTTACCTTATGTTTTACAGGTAATGATCCCAGGTGTGTCGTTCAGGTTATTAAGAGTCATTAATAACACCGGGGGAGCGAGAGAGAGGTGTGACCAGTGTACTACCTATATCGTTGTTGTTGTTGTTATTATTATTATTGACACTATCGTCATCATTATCATTATCAGAATCATCATCATCAATTTTACGATGACTATTACCAACATGATTATTTTCCACTGACTCACCACCATCACCACACCGCACCACACCACACCACACCACACTACACCACCACACCAAACCACCCCCTACACTATACCACACCACCCCATCACCACCACATTACTACCACCACACCACGCCACCACACCTACACCACCACACCCCCTACACTATACCACACCACCCCATCACCACCACATTACCACACCACACCACACCACACCACACCACCACACCAAACCACCCCTACACTCTACCACACCACACTACACCACCACACCACACCACCCTCTACACTATACCACACCACCCCATCACCACCACATTACTACCACCACACCACGCCACCACCTCTACACCACCACACCAAACCATCCCTACACTATACCACACCACCCCATCACCACCACATTACTACCACCACACCACGCCACACCACACCACACCACACCACCCCCTACACTATACCACACCACCCCATCACCACCACATTACTACCACCACACCACACCACACCACCACACCACACCACCACACCACACCACCACACCAAACCATCCCTACACTCTACCACACCACCCCATCACCACCACATTACTACCACCACAGCACGCCACCACCTCTACACCACCACACCAAACCATCCCTACACTCTACCACACCACCCCATCACCACCACATTACTACCACCACACCACACCACCACACCACCAGTCCAGTGTTGAGTCCAAGTTAATCTCCAACATACAGACTGGCTCACCTGTCCACTCACCTCCACAAGTTCAGGTGAGCAGCGACTAATTTATGGCATAGTGGTAGATTACTAGATTACCATCTTACAGTGTGGAAATGGAAGGCAGGAAGTGGCAGAAAGTGGCAGGTAAGTGGCAGGTAAGTGGAACGATAGGCGGAGGAGGAGATGGAGTACGTGTTGGAACGATAGTGGGTTAGGGAGAAGAGAGTTGGGTGATGAGAGGAGAAGAGGAGAGGTTTGGGGGCAGAGGTGGAGGAATGAGTGGGATGGTTAGATGAGAGAGAGGGGAATGGTTAGATGAGAGAGAGGGGAATGGTTAGATGTGAGAGAGGGGAATGGTTAGGTGAGAGAGAGGGGAATGGTTAGATGTGAGAGAGGGGAATGGTTAGATGTGAGAGAGGGGAATGGTTAGGTGAGAGAGAGGGGAATGGTTAGAAGTGAGAGAGGGGAATGGTTAGATGTGAGAGAGGGGAATGGTTAGATGTGAGAGAGGGGAATGGTTAGATGAGAGAGAGGGGAATGGTTAGATGAGAGAGTGGGGAATGGTTAGATGTGAGAGAGAGGGGAATGGTTAGGTGAGAGAGAGGGGAATGGTTAGATGAGAGAGAGGGGAATGGTTAGATGTGAGAGAGGGGAATGGTTAGATGAGAGAGAGGGGAATGGTTAGATGTGAGAGAGGGGAATGGTTAGATGTGAGAGAGGGGAATGGTTAGATGTGAGCGGGGGAAATAGATGTGAGAGAGGGGAATGGTTAGATGTGAGAGAGAGGGGAATGGTTAGGTGAGAGAGAGGGGAATGGTTAGATGAGAGAGAGGGGAATGGTTAGATGTGAACGGGGGAAATAGATGTGAGAGAGAGGAATGGTTAGATGAGAGAGAGGGGAATGGTTAGGTTATGTTAGATTAGGTTAGGTTACGTCCTGAAGATTCAAATTACAAGCAAAACAACACCCACGAAACACCTCATCAGGAGTTCCCTAAGATGGCCAGCTGGGACACTCACAGTTTCTCTTAAAATACGACAAGAAACTTTATGTCTTACAAACAGCTAAATTACACTAACTGGGTCATTAACTGTTTAATAACTGTCATTCTTAACTCATCACTCATTAAGTGGATAAGAACTTTATTGACTGTATGTGGTTATACTGTGCACACTCATACTACACGCTGTCTTATTCATACCTTCACTCACACACACACACAGATACACACACACACACACACACACACACACACACACACACACACACACACACACACCTGCTGAAAGTCAATGTTGATTACCTTGATTCGTACAAGCTTATACTGGTTCATATACATGGTCTCTCTCTCTCTCTCTCTCTCTCTCTCTCTCTCTCTCTCTCTCTCTCTCTCTCTCGCTCTCTCCGTCCGTCTTTCATTTTTATTTTTCTCTCTGTCGTTTCATTCATATTTCTCTTTGTTTCTCTCTCTTTCTCTCTTTCTGCCCTTCTCTTCCTCTATCTTTCTTTCAAGGCACAAGCAGCCTCCCACACACCAACTTACACAAAAGCCCAAATTATATTTTCTCAAGTTCTCGAGACTTGAATCATAACTACATAGGAGTTTACTGGCCGTGAATGCTGGCTGAAAACAGTTGCTTGTTAGGGAATACTTTACCTGTATGTGAACAACAGTCAAGATTTTTTTAATAAATAACAAAATACAAGAATATTCATGTATATATATACAACTGTGAGGGGAAAATATTTTTTTTTTATAATATTACTGAAACATCGAGGGAAATTAATATTACAATTATAATGTTTGTAAAGAGAAACGTTGTGCTGTGTTTTGTGTTCACCAATAAAATAATAAAATATTGTGCAGAATCTCAATTCTTTTTTATAGTTTCCCTTTCAACTGTTTCTCGGCAAATGAACAAATAATAATGTACTTGAGATTTGTGAATATGAATATACTGCAATACTGAGATGGCATCTGTGTTTGTACATACTACCTGAATTGTGAGTCTGTGTGTGTGTTTGTGTGTGTGTGTGTGTGTGTGTGTGTGTGTGTGTGTGTGTGTGTGTGTGTGTGTGTGTAAAATAACCGTGAATTGTGTATCTGTGTGTAGACAGAAAGATAGAAGTACAGACTGATAGACAGATACGCAGACAGACAGACGCTACTAAGGCGTTTCTCTCCTTCCATGAAATTACCAAATAACAAAGACTGTCTACCTGAATATACAGCACTAATTACGTTCAGCATGCAGGTAGATGGCTCAGGTGTGACCTCCAATACAACATAAGGTAAACGCAAATAATGTCGGGAGCCAAGTGTGGAGTGGGGGTGGAGTAGTGTGGAGTGGGGGTGGAGTAGTGTGGAGTGGGGGTGGAGCAGTGTGGAGTGGGGGTGGAGCAGTGTGGAGTGGGGGTGGAGTGGGGTGGAGCAGTGTGGAGTAGATTGGAATGGGGTGGAAAGTGTGAAGCAGTGTGGAATGGATGGTGTGAAGCAGGGTGGAGTGGGATGGAGGGCGTGGGGTGGGGTGGAATGGGATGGATGATGTGAAGGAGTGAGGGGTGGAGGCATTTGGAGCAGTGAGGAGTGAAGTGGAGGGTGTGAAGAAGTATGGTGTGGGGTGGAGGGTGTGGAGCAGGGTGGAGTGAGGTGGAGGGTGTGGAGCAGAGTGGAGTGGAGAGTGTGAAGCAGTGTGAAGTAGGATGGAGGGCGTGGAGTGGGGTGGAGTGGGTGGAGTGGGGTGGAGTGGTGTTAAGTGGGGTGGAAGGTGTGGAGCAGTGTGGAGTAGAGGGTGTGAAGCAGTTTGGAGTGGGATGGAGGGCATAGAGTGGGGTGGAGGGTGTGTAGCACTGGAGCAGTGTGTAGCAGTGTGGAGTGGGGTAGAGGGTGTGGAGGGTGTGGAGTAGGGTGGAGTGGGGTGGAGAGGGTGGAGTGGGGTGGAGGGTGTGGACGTGGTGGAGTGAGCTCCGCCGGCCACCTGAAGGACGTCCTCATACACGGTTTAAGAGGCCCACGATTGCTGTTTCAGCACGACTGCCCGGCCCCGCCCCACCCCACCCCGCCTTTCACCTCCTCATCCTGCCCCACCCCGCCTTTCACCTCCTCATCCTGCCCCACCCCGCCTTGCACCTCCTCATCCTGCCCCACCCCGCCTTGCATCTCCTCATCCTGCCCCACCCCGCCTTGCACCTCCTCATCCTGTCCGACACCGCCTTGCACCTCCTCATCCTGCCCCATCCCGCCTAGCACCTCTCATTCTGCTCCACCTCGCTTCTTTCAACTCCTCCCTACACCTCCCCTTCACCCCCCCCCCTACCCCTACACCTTTCCGCAACAGATACAATTTTTTGTTCAAATCTACATGACACAAGTTACTTATTTTTTTTATTACACTGCACCGTTGATTACCAGAGAGAGAGATAGAGAGAAATAGCGATAAACAAAGAGAGAGACACAAAATGATCACCCACTACCCAAGGTATATAGGAATTAATTACTTTGATGGCGTTACTATCACCCGACGAAGGGGTTAATGGCTTTAATGGTTCAATTAGAGGCGCGATATTACCTTACTGTTACATCTACTAATTACAGGTAACTCTTTATGGTGATAATCAAGGAAAACGTATATTGTCGGAAGTAAAAAAAACAATGGGATACTTAACTAGACACGCACACCTTTGTACAGTGTTAGTTAGGACAGTGGTCTGAACACGCACAGGTACACGGACAGGCTTACCTTCTCACGCAACTACTATTACCCCGTACACACACACACACACACACACACACACACATCAAGAGAACTATTCCCCATTTATGTAACTGTATATTTCAGCCTTCCAACTGCCATGCTCTTTCAATAAGCCATTAATTATTATTATTATTATTATTATTATTATTACACACACACACACACACACACACACACACACATACACACACACACACTTCTACTATTACTACTACTACTACTATTTGAAAGAGTCAAGACCACGGCTGCACAGATGAAATAGCAATTCAGCGGATATTGCAACCTTGCAACATCTAAAGAGACTAAAAACATATAGCCAGGGCTCAGCTTCCGGCATCTTGCAACTGGAGACAACTGCAATATCCTCTCAGCCAACGAAATTGTAAAGCGGAATTTACCGACAGACAACCACGCTTATCGTATTTTAGAATCTCTGGGTAATTGTTGCTCAGTTAAAGTCCTCATAGGAATTCCTTCCCCCCGAGGTCAGCATTTTGAGCAGTACCGAACTCACAAAGTCCTCTCCCGTCCTTTACTAAACCACGAACCCCAAGACTCAGATTCATGATCCCAAAGCAGTAGATACTGATGCATTATTTTGTCTATTAAATGGTTCGGAACACTTCATATAAGGTTTATCAACACCACACACACACACACAAACACGCAGTATTATTTCAACTTTTATGCATTAATGTGTGTGTGTGTGTGTGTGTGTGTGTGTGTGTGTGTGTTAATGTGTTATTGTATGTGTACGTATGTGTGTGTTAATGTGTAACCTCTCCCCCCACAAGAATATATCATTACTGATCAGCATTAAAAAAAGAAATGCATGTAAAAAGATGTATAATTCTCACGTAATATTATAGGCGTTCATGAATTATACATCTCATGAGTACCAACACGACTACAATTCCTTAGAGTGTTGTTTACTCTTGTTTGGAGCAGCCCATTAAGTCCGTCTCATAATCTCTCTCAGTAACGGAGATAATTACCTGTATATATTTATATTTTTTGGTCTTGGCTGTCCATTAATGACGACAGGAATGGTTTATGTGTAAGAAACTAGGTACTTACACACACACACACACACACACACAAAATTCATACATGAGTAATTAATATTATTCATGGTAAGATAAATCTCACGGTTTATCATAAGTTATTCATGACACCAGTTATCCGGATCATAAGTTCGGTTGTCCGGATAATGAGTTCGGTTGTCCGGATAATGAGTTCGGTTGTCCGGATAATGAGTTCGGTTGTCCGGATAACGAGTTAGGTTGTCCGGATAATGAGTTCGGTTGTCCGGATAATGAGTTCGGTTGTCCGGATAATGAGTTCGGTTGTCCGGATAATGAGTTAGGTTGTACGGATAATGTATGAATGTATATGAACACCTCTACAGGATATATAATACACATACAGTTATAGGAGTACAGGAATGCATTTACAACAACTATAATGAATATAGTTCTAACAAATACATTAATACAATTCAAACAAATACAGTAATACATTTCTAACAAATACACAGGAAATTCAGCTTCTCCTTCAAAATACAGGAGCGAGAGTTAGCGGTGATACAGGAATTCATAAAATACAGTCATTCTAAATACCAGTTGAACGTCACTATACAGATACAGCAGGATTTTATATTCATACTCATTTCATAATACAAGTTCATGTACTTTTAACACATATCAATATACTAGACGCCTGGCCAAGTACTGTCTAAATATACTGTTTCTTTCTGTCTGTCAATCTATCAATATACTAGACGCCTGGCCAAGTACTGTCTAAATATACTGTTTCTTTCTGTCTGTCAATCTATGTATCTATCAATTAAACCTAAGTGTGTGTGTGTGTGTGTGTGTGTAAATAAATACATAGTGTGTATATAAACGCGTATATACCTGTCCACATAAATAAATGACAGACGCATTACATTACCACTACAGTACTGAACATACACTGTTAACATACGAGCACTTACACCTCCGGCCAACATAACACTGAGGACCAACCTGACGAAGGAACACATAAACTGACGAAGGAACACTCAGGCAAGGGTGGGTGTGTCCCCCAGGCATAGTGGTGATGGTACTAAATCTCTCCAACAGATGGCAGTGTGTCAGGCGATCTCTCACTAAATACTACGACTGAAATGTTGATGTGGTCTTTGGTCTAACTGGATGATGGTGGGGGGGGGGGGGGGTTGTGGGGAGGTGTAGCAGGGTGTGCGGGGTGTAGGAGTAGGGATAGGAGGTGTGGGGTGTGTGGGGGTATGGGTGTGTCATACTGTGAATTATCTTGTCAACAGATGGCAGGGAGTGTTGTGGGACTTCCAACTAAATGTTATAAGCTCTATGTACGTTAATGTTTAAGAGTGGTTTAATTCTTTATGACTGTGTGTGTGTGTGTGTGTGTATGTGTATGTGTGTGTGTGTCTCGCCTATGACTTAAAATAACAATAATGGAAAGGAATCGTCTCCCCGCCCCCTCTGTTGGGTCAATTAAGAGCACAAAAATACTCACCCATTATTCCCGCGCTCTCTAACGTTATATATTCCTACCACCCCCACCACCACCACCCCCACCACCACCACCATCCCCACCACCACTACCACCAACAGTACCACCAGCACCACCACCCCCACCCCCACCACCACCCCCACCACCACTACCACCAACAGTACCACCAGCACCACCACCACCACCACCACCATCACCCCCATCCCCACCACCACCCCCACCACCACTACCACCACCACCACACTTACCTACACCACCACCACTACGGTAGTATCCCCAACACTACCACCACCACTACCACCACTATTACCACCACTATCATCACCACCAACACCAGCACTACCACCACCACCAACAGTACCACCACCACTACCACTATCATCACCACCACCAACAGTACCACCACCACCACCACTACCACCACCACCAACAGCACCACCACCACCACCACCACTACCACCACTATTACCACCACTATCATCACCACCACCACACAACACAGCTGCCTGGGGTCCCTCACCTCGCCTCGCTCGTCTTGTTTACAGCGAGAGAGAAGCATTGCCATTCAAGAAGTCTGTAAATAATGGTAATCTTGTCGCTCGTTGTTCCCTCGTCCTTGGAGCAGAGAAATGTGTTATTAAGTCTTTGTTTATTCTCATATACAGCCGCTTTATCCTAACTCTTATAAGATTTTTAACTCTGATATAATTTGTCCTATGTCTCACGTTCAGAGTTATCGCTTGAGAAGAATGTAAGTTTTCTCTCTCTCTCTCTCTCTCTCTCTCTCTCTGTTTTCGTTATACGTGGCACCACTGGATTGGTTAGATGTGGCAAGGCTTTTAGATATGGCACCACTGCATGCTTAGAGGACACGGGACTCTCGCCTCTCTGCCTCCGTCATGAAGGTCAAAAATTGGCAGTTCCTATTTCCTTGTCCCAGACTGACATGTTAATATATATATATACTTTTTTTTTCTAAAACTGTTCGCCGCGGTGAACAATTTTTTTATGAATAGCGATAAGCTCATTTTAAAAGTTGATTTTTTTTTTTCAGGTCTCTGCTTGTTACTGAAGTCGGTCATGCGAACGGACGGACGCATCCCTCGCCCCGTCAATATTCTCGATGATCGTCTATGGTGTACGTGGTGTACTTTGTCCACCAAGTACAGGTCCCGATGTCCTTGGAGTGTGACGGCGGCCGGCCACCAGTGACGTCCCAGACCTTCTACGAGGCGACGAAAGGTGACGCTAAACGAGCCATCAAAAGAATTCTTAAAGCTTTTCTAAAATGCTACTCTTGATCCCACTTGAAAAAGATGGTGAAGGGGAGAAGTGTGAGGAGGGGCAAGAGGGGAGAAGCGTGAGGAGGGGCAAGAGGTGAGAAGTGTGAGGAGGGGCAAGAGGGGAGAAGAATTTGCCCAGCAGCTCCTCCCTTAACGCAGCGCTCCTCTCTCTGACGTGTGACCTTTGGCAGTATAAGTTTATTAGAATGAGGTTGTAACATTTTTTAATCAATTTTACGGCGAGATAATGTAAGAAAGTTGGTACTATCTCTCTGATAATAACTTAAAGCTGAACTATCTGGGGGTAGCGTAAGAGTGATGTAGTTTGTGGTTTACTCACACACACACACACACACACACACACACACACACACACACACACACACATACACACACACGCACACACACACACACACACACACACACATACACATCTACCTCACCCAAGCATGTACACCACTCACATTAATGATCTCTCTCTCTCTCTCTCTCTCTCTCTCTCTCTCTCGGCTACAACTGTAAAAACATCACATTACAAGAGTACACTGTGAGTTCATTAATAACTTTCCTACTAAATAAACTAATCGATATTGGTCGTAGTTCTGATTATAATTGGTTTGTGTATTATAGGCGTGTCAAAGGTCCGGTGGGGGGGGGGGGGAAGGAGGAGGAGGAGGAGGAGGAGGAGGAGGAGGAGGAGGAGGAGTGGGAACATAAGAATGAGTTTATGTTGTGAGTTAGTGAGTTTCTGCTCATTCGTGCTGGCGGCATATTATTCAGTATGAGATGAATTAACTTAACCTAAAATAATTAAATTTAACCTAAACGAGCCTAAGCTAACCACACACAACCTAACCACACGCAACCTAACCACACGCAACCTAACCACACGCAAACTAACCTAAGCTACATTCACTGACTTCCTTTTATACTTCCTTCTACATTCATTGTCCATCTACAACAATTTCTCGAGTAAGTAAGTGCCACTGTAATACGTCCTCGAATGATTGATACACCTTATTCTTTCCAGGTGAATACCGGACTGACACACGCAAACAACCCCCCCCCCCCACCACCCCTTACGCCCCCCACCCCTACACACACACACCCCCCCCCCATCCCACCCCCACACACATCCTTCTCAGTCACAAAATTATTATAATGTGAAAAAATATAATCTTCCATCATCATATTTCACGGTCTTAAGGCTTTCAGATACATTAACTAAAGCCCAAAACCCACTCTTGTATACCGAGTCATTTAGCGTGTAACTTAAGATTCGGTGAGTAATATTAATACAGGTAGGCAGGTAATATATTGATTAAGGTGTTGGGGGAAAACTCAGGTATCACAGGTATGCTTGGTAATGCCCTTGGAACCGTGAGGCATTCGGCATATCGTAAATAAAGAAAAATGATTGGCCGCAAGGTAGACAGAAAATGCATTAATGTCAAATCTCTATGTACAATAATTTGCTAATCATTTTTAAAGGTTATAATCATCCAATCTTCTGAATATTCATACAACATAATTCTCTCTGATCGGCACCACAACCTACAACACCACCTCACTATAATCAGCACCACAACCTACAACACCACCTCACTATAATCAGCACCACAACCTACAACACCACCTCACTATAATCAGCACCACAACCTACAACACCACCTCACTATGTCCAGCCCGTACATAATGCCTCGTAACACCACACTGACTGACCACAACAAAGGGTGGTGGTCAAGCCTGTCCACTCAAGCACACATTAATGCCTTCCTGTACTTGCCCCCGGGACACATATGCCACTGCTTTCTTCTTTATGACTCTTGTTTGCTTGCTTGCTTTTGTTGCTCCTGTCTTCCTTCTGTTGCTTGCTTTCTTCACCCTAGTACCGAGCTCTCCTCCCACTCTTTCTTCCTCTCACCAGTTCTTAGTTTATCAATATTATATGCCTCTCCTTCCATTATTATGTCTGTTTTCATTCTTCTCTATCTCTTTTTTTTTCTTTTTGGTTCTCTCTCTTTTTTGTTATTCTTTCACTGTTCCTTCTTTACTTTTCTCTCTCTCTCTCTCTCTCTCTGTCTGTTTTAACACATCATCATCATCATCATCATCATCATCATTATTATCATCATCTATCTTCAACCCACCTCCTCCTCAACCCACCTCTTCCTCAATCCTCCTCCTCCTCAACCCACCTCTTCCTCAATCCTCCTCTTTCTAAATCCTCTTCTTCTTCTTCGTCTTCATAGTGGACGGTGAAAAATATGCTTCATAAAACAGGTTAAAATACTGTTCCGAAATTCAAAAGGTTTCACTTGGGTTTCGAATTTACCGAGTCATTATCTGGAGTCGTGTAAAGGATCTTATACCATGATATAACCTAACCTAACCTAACCTAACCTAACCTAACCTAACCCTAAATAAACCTAACAGAAATTAACAGAACATAAAATTAACCTAACCTAATGTAACCCTCACTAAAAACCCAGTCCAAGCCCACTCCAACATACACGAAATACACCTTTCCAACACTCGTTAAAATCCCACTCCAACCCTCACTAAAAACCCAGTCCAAGCCCACTCCAACACACACTAAATACACCTTTCCAACACTCGTTAAAATCCCACTCCAACCCTCACTACCCAGTCCAAGCCCACTCCAACACACACTAAATACACCTTTCCAGCACACATTAAAATCCCACTCCAACCCTCACTACCCAGTCCAAGCCCACTCCAACACACACTAAATACACCTTTCCAACACTCGTTAAAATCCCACTCCAACCCTCACTACCCAAAAGCCCACTCCAACACACACTAAATACACCTTTCCAACACTCGTTAAAATCCCACTCCAACCCTCACTACCCAGTCCAAGCCCACTCCAACACACACTAAATACACCTTTCCAACACACATTAAAATCCCACTCCAACCACTCCGAACACTCACCACCACCACAGAACAAGAGGTTAAAACTCAACAAAATGTCTCTCTCACTGTTGCTTTGTTGGGAGTAAGAGCACAGTTACTAAACATGTAAACGCCACCATGTAAAACTTAAAGTGACAATGGGCCCTCCAAGGAAAGTCAACCAGGCACGGAAAAGGGGCCCCCTAGACTTAAAGCGACAATGGGCCCTCCAAGGAACGTCAACCAGGCACGGAAAAGGAGCCCTGCCCCCCCCCCCCCCTCCCAGTGTTCTATAGAGACGTTACAAGCTGCCACGTCTCACTGTCTATAATGTGAAGTTACCTGCTGTTGATGATGAGACTTTGTTGGTGGGGGGGTCTTATGCACAGGTGGGGGGAAAAGAGGTGAAAAGATGTGAGAGAGGGGGGGGAGGGAGGGGGTAGGGATGGGGGGGAGAAGGAAGGAGGGAGGGATGGAGGGGAGGAGATTTAACTTTAGGATAGTGAAGAGAGAGAGAGAGAGAGAGAGAGAGAGAGAGAGAGAGAGAGAGAGGAAAGAAAGAGATGAAAGTGAGTGAGAAAAAAGAGTGTGTGAGGAAAGTGAGGAGAGAAGGAGGAGCAGATGAAGTTTCTTTTTATTTTATTTCGGAAAGAATCACAAATGCTGGAGAGACTGAGAGGGGTGTGTGAGGGTGTAGGAGGAACAAGAGGGTGTAGGAGGAACAAGAGGGTGTAGTGGGTGTAAGAGGAACAAGAGGGTATAGTGGGTGTAGGAGGAACAAGAGGGTGTAGTGGGTGTAGGAGGAACAACGGTATCATTCTTAACTCTCAACACCAATACGAAATAAACTGAATAATTCTTCCTTATTTACATATACAAGATACATAAATACCTACAAACCTCCCAAACCACAAAAACAAATCAGTATGTAACTATCTTAGCTTAACATCACGTACACGGACAACATACACAGTAACGTACACATTAACGTACCGAATCATATCCAGTCAATTGTATTTTTAGAATCGTCAAGGGTAAGCCAGAGGTATATAAGCTCCACCAATCATAACCCTGAGTGACTACTAGTGATACACCTATTGGCCGGGAAAGATGTACACTATACATAAAGCTTCCAGCCAATGAGAATGTCTTTTATACTCATTCTGGGTTATGATAGGCGGAGGTTATAGTTATGTATATCTTATCTTTATTTACGAGAATCATAATATTAGACTTTATTTTTTGTGAGAATATTTCCGAAACGATAATTATTCCTCTAACAAACAGTCAAGGTATCAAGGTGGGCGGGTAGGTGGGTGGGTGGGCAGGTAGGTGGGTGGGTGGGTGGGTGGGTAGGTAGGTGGGTGGGTGGGTGGTTGAGTGGATGAGTGGATAGGGAAGTGGCTGGTTGGGTGGATGGTTTTCGCCCCACCTGGATACAGCAAGAGCTTCTCGTCCACTTGGCCTCAGTGACCCATAACACCTTACCTGTTGAGGGAAGGCAAAACAACTATTAGAGAAGAAGTGTTGACAGACAGACAGGCAGACAGGCAGACAGACAGACAGCCAGACAGACAGACATAGACAGGCAGACAGACAGACATAGACAGGCAGACAGACATACACAGGCAGACAGACAGACAGACATAGACAGGCAGGCAGACAGACAGACAGACAGACAGACAGGCAGGCAGGCAGACAGGCAGACAGGCAGACAGACAGGCAGACAGGCAGACAGACAAATAATTAAAACAAAATTATTTAAATTAAACCTACCCTAATTTAAGATCCCCTCTCTCTCTCTCTCTCTCTCTCTCTCTCTCTCTCTCTCTCTCTCTCTCTCTCTCTCATAACCCTTCACTAAAGACAAAAAAATATCACTTTTGTCTTAATCCCTGTCGATAAATAACTTCTCTTGATATATTAGAAGCAATTTCGAATTTTTACCTGAGTGTAAGATATTGTAAGCCACCTGGACTCTGCCCCACCTGCCACATATTGGTATATATTCTTTTACACAAAATTAAATTGTGATTACATACATTTTCTCTATTAATCCCATTCTCATTAATACACTATACACACTAATACACATAGGAACGATAATTAAGTGGATTTATCGTTCTTGTATATATTCCTAAGACATTATCAATAGGATTTTAAACACAGCTGTAGATTAATCCTTCTATACAAATCTCTCATAACTCCCGTAATTACTTTAGCTTGGTACTAGGTAAATATGTTAATTTTATAGCAGAAACAAATAATAGTTTCTGACACTGTTAAGGGTTTGTGGGGTGGTCGCTATATCACTGTAAATGAACCCATATATAGCTATAAGTTCACTAAATGACCAGATGTTGTCGAGGGCTTTATTCTTTAGGCAACAAGAGGACGAGGAGGAGGAAGAAGAGGGAGAGGAGGAAGAGGAGGAGGAAGAGGAGGAGGAAGAGGAGGAGGGGGAGGAAGAAGAGGGAGAGGAGGAAGAGGAGGAGGAAGAGGAGGAGGAGGAGTTTTATTCTTTTGTCAACAAGAGGAAGGGGACGAGGAAGAACAGGGAGAGGAGGAAGAGGAGGAGGAAGAGAAAGAGGAGGAGGAGGAGGTGGAGGAGGAGTTTTATTCTTTTGTCAACAAGAGGAAGGGGACGAGGAAGAAGAAGAGGAAGAAAGAAAGGGAGGAGAAGGAGGAAGAAGAGAAAATCCTTGAGAGTTTCATTATAGAGGCTCCAAAATGACCCAACACTGTGTTAGTTAGTGTTCATATTTATTAGTGGATATAGTCTGGAATAACCCCTTCGTGTGTGGGTTCCCCTTTGAGCTGAATAAAATCGTAGTGAAGGGGTTAATACTGCAAGGTGTTTATGGGATCACTTTGTATTCTTTCGAGTTTTGAACCTTTGTGTTGAACCCCAATACAAAATTATTCTCTCCTTAATCTGATATATTTATAATTTTTTTTTTTGTTGGTGTACCCTGACATATAAACTTTTCTGAAGCCTTAATTGAACTTTAATATTCACACTCCACTAACTTTAAACCTTTACTCTGACCCCGTAACTGAACATCAACACAGACACTTACTCAAAAGTCTTCTCTGAATCCCTAAAATGAACCCTACTGAACCATCTCTCTCCCTCCCACTTTCCAGATTAAAATCCTTCCCTCAGTCTCTCCATCCATTGTCCTCCCTCTCCTTTCACTCACTCCCTCTCCTTTCACTCACTCCATCAGGCTATGGGTCCTGTACACTCCCACCCACCCTTACCTGGTCAATTGTCAAGCTTTCACTCTCTATACCTGTCTTTCACCTGACCTCACTAAGAGAGAGAGAGAGAGAGAGAGAGAGAGAGAGAGAGAGAGAGAGAGAGAGAGAGAGAGAGAGAGAGAGAGAGAATGAATGAATGAAAGCAGAAGTCTCATCCTCTGTATTCGTCTTGTCAGGGATGGGACTATCAGAATAGCTCTCTCTGCATTTTTTTTTCATCTCTCTCTCTCTCTCTCTCTCTCTCTCTCTCTCTCTCTCTCTCTCTCTCTCTCTCTCTCTCCCTACAGCTTGTCCCTTTGATTGTGTCTTCCACTCTCCCTAACCTTTCCTATTCTTCCCCTTCCCCTTCCTTTTAATCCCTTTCTACTCCACCTCTCTCATCTGTTCTCTCTCTCTCTCTCTCTCTCTCTCTCTCTCTCTCTCTCTCTCTCTCTCTCTCTCTCTCTCCTTCTTCGTCCCCTGTAAAGCTTTTAGACATTTCTCAACCGAACTTGACCTTTTCTCATTTTTGCAATGGGAAGGTCTGGTGGCACGCTGCCCCCCTTGTGTACTATCCCTCCCCATGTGTACATCTCCCCCGTGTGTACATCACCCTCATTTGTACACCTGCCCCATGTGTACACCTCCCACATGTGTACATCCCCCCATGAGTACATCTACCCTCCCCATGTGTACACCTCCCCTCCCCCATGTGTACACCTCCCCCCCTCCTCGTGTGTACATCTCCCCCTGTGTGTACATCTCCCCCTGTGTGTACATCTCCCCCTGTGTGTACACCTCCCCTCCTGACTAAAACAAAAACATGTACTGTAGAGGCAACCGAGACTACATCAAGTAACTGTTGCCGAATACACCAGTTAAACTCTCTCTCTCTCTCTCTCTCTCTCTCTCTCTCTCTCTCTCTCTCTCTCTCTCTCTCTCTTTCTCTCTCTTTATAATCGCCTATAGCACAATTCACCTTAAACGTCTGAATATAAATGACAGTTTTATCTCTTTTGTGTTTATGCATCTCTCTAAATTGGACAATTGTGAGTCGGGAGAACCTTCCTGGAATATGGTGAAGAGAAATTGTGGAGAGAACTGAGAGAACTTTTATCTCCACGTGTGAATTATACCGACTGTTTCTTTTTGGTATTGACAGGTGCGTTAATTGTAGAGGCTTATGAAGAAATGCTGAGTCATGTAGATAAAGGGTTCGTGTGTTTGTGTAATGAAAAGTATTGAAGTGTTAAGTTATTTTTTTTTATTGAATTTTGTTATGTTGAGGTTGGCATATGTATAAGCACATACATACATACATACACACATACATACATACATACATACATACATACTGTAAGAAGAATGAACATCACACAAGTAAACAAAAAAAGGAAGGAAGGAAGGAAGGAAGGAAGGAAGGAAGGAAGGAAGGAAGGAAAGAAGGAAGGAAGGAAGGAAGGAAGGAAGGAAGGAAGGAAGGAAGGAAGGAAAGAAAGAACCAGCCAGTAGAGGAAGTAAAACACACACACACACACATGATGGAAATTTGACCCCCTAAACAATCACAACATATCATTCAATAACTTTATATACGTGAGTTTCTCTCTTAAAGTCGTATGTTAATTAATCTCTAACCAATATCTAACCAACCTCTAACCAGTTCCGATAATCAATAACCCTCTCTCTCTCTCTCTCGTGTACTCGGCCCGGATCGTCTAATAACACCCAGTAGTGTTTAAGGCAAATAATTCAGTCCGCCTTTAGCTAACGTGTTCTGCTATATGACAACAATGGATACCCGACCCTGAGGCTGCTGTCACTCTACTGCTTGGATAATGAAGAGAGAGAGAGAGAGAGAGAGAGAGAGAGAGAGAGAGAGAGAGAGAGAGAGAGAGAGAGTATAGGAGACAAAGATGGAGAGAGTGAATGGAAGAGAAAGTTAATAGAAAAGGGGAAGAAACGAGAAAAGAGGAAGAGGAGGTGGTAGGTTACACATTCCATCTCTCATAAAATTCTTTTTAGTTCCCCCTTTCCTTTCCTCTTGTAGTCCATCCATTCTCCCCCACGTCTCTTCCAAACACTCCTCATTCAATCACTCATTTCTAAACACCACCTCTCTCTTTAGCCACTATTCCAAGCACTTATTCCTACTACGTAAACTACACACTCCAAACACCCTTTAGCAAGAATTCATTTTCAAGTAGTTCCTTTTTTTTATCCCCCGTCAAGTACGACTCCTCTTTTTTCGCAGTCCCTCTCCAAGACATTGAAGCACTTGAGGGTCTGATCAGGCACTTATAAACACTTCATCCTCAACACCATGCCAGCCACCCAGCCACCAGCCACCAGCCACCCAGCCACCAGCCACCCAGCCACCCAGCCACCAGCCACCCAGCCACCAGCCACCCCAGCCACCCCAGCCACCAGCCACCAGCCACCCAGCCACCAGCCACCAGCCACCCAGCCACCAGCCACCAGCCACCCAACAGCCAACAGCCACCAGCCACCCATCCAACCAGCCACCAGTCACCCCAGCCATCAACCACCCAGCCACCAGTCACCCCAGCCACCCAACCGCCAGCCACCAGCCACCCAGCCACCAGCCACCCAGCCACCAGCCACCCAGCCAACCAGCCACCCAGCCACCAGCCACCAGCCACCCAGCCAACCAGCCACCCAGCCACCAGCCAACCAGCCACCCAGCCACCCATCCACCCAGCCACCAGCCAACCAGCCACCAGCCACCAGCCACCCAGCCACCAGCCACCCAGCCACCCATCTTAACTTTCTTCCTCCCACCTTCACTCTTCATCCTTTTCCAGCGTCCATATCATCTTAAGTTCTTTCCCTTTCCATCCCCTTACTGATCACTACTTCCTTCTATTGCCCTCTCATTGCCCTCCCACTGACATCCCATTGCCCTACTATTGCCCTCTTATTTCCCTCTCACTGTTTTTCAACTGGCTTCTCATTGCCCTCCCACTGCCCTCTCATTGCCCTTCACTGTCCTTCCATTCCATAAGTACTTTTCATCAACCTTGTTTCCCCCCCCTTCTCCCCTTACCTATCTTCTTTGTTTCTATGTCTGTCTGTCTGTCTGTCTCTCTCTCTCTCTCTTTAATTGGATTCCCAGCACCCCGGAGTGTCACAATTTCTTGGTGAAGGAGTCACAATCTCTCTCTCTCTCTCTCTCTCTCTCTCTCTCTCTCTCTCTCTCTCTCTCTCTCTCTCTGTGTGTGTGTGTCTACGATTCCATATGACACGAAACAGGGAATTAACCTTGGTTGTTGTTATTGTTTTTGGTTATTGTTGTTTATTGTTGTTGTTATTGTAGTTGTTGTTTGGTTATTGTTGTTTATTGTTGTTTTTATTGTAGTTGCTGTTGCTGATGTTGTTAATGTTGTTGTTGTTGTTGTTAATGTTGTAATTGTTGGTTATTGTTATTGTTGTTCATGTTGTTGTTATTGTCGTTGGGATACACACCGTCAGATTAACCCGGGTGAAGACTGACACAGACTCACACAGTACTCCTTCAAGCTTCAGTCTACCTAGAATAAATCCCTTGTAATCCTCTAATGAGCTTGATGTAATCTAGTAAAATACCTTCGAGTAATCCTGCTATACTTCTTCACTAATCCGACAATATTGCTCTGGTAATCCTAAAAACATACCAATCATACTCAGTCTCATACCCAGTCTTTTCCTCGGGGATTTACCAGGCCGCAGTGTAACGAATCCATACCGCCTGGAAATAGGATGTAGAAATTCGATAAATATCTTGCTGTTGTACTAAAATTAAAATAACTCTACTTCGAGTATTCTTTAGTAATCCTAATCCCACTTTCTTCGTAATCCTATTTTTCTTCCAATGTTGCTGAATTTTTTATATATCGGTAAATCCCTTTCCAGTAATCCTGAAGTAATCCTGCAATCGGGGCAAAATATTCGACAATTCACTTAAGGTAATCCTAATATAATCCTTAAGTTATTCTGCTTTACATATATAGTAATTAGAAAAGTAATCCTGTATAAAGTACATTGTCAAAGCAATCTGCAATCTCCCTCGTAATCCTATACTAATCATGAATTAAATCCTGAATCTGTGGCCTCCAATACATGACAACTGCGTAATACTGTCAGAGGAGGTGTCAGGTGTCCATAAACTAAATTCTGGGATGTTATGGCGTAATGACAGGTAGGAACCACTAAGCTGACAGGTGTAGTTTGGCTTGTGAGGTGCTGTCATGCAGCTACTACTACTACTACTACTTCTCTCGCTCTCTCTCTGTCTCTCTCTCTCTGTCTCTCTCTCTCTCACATTGTCTTTCCCACTCATTCGTCATGATTCCGTGATTCCCTCTTTCACCAACCCTTCTCTTCATTACTCCTTCACTCTCTCTTCATTATCTCCTCTTTGTGTTAATTCTCCTTTCCTCCTCCCTCTCATCTTCCTCTCTTCTCTCTCCCTCCCTCCTTTCTCCCTCCTTCTCTCTTATCGATCTGTTTCTTCTATCCTCTCTCTCTCTCTCTCTCTCTCTCTCTCTCTCTCTCTCACACACACACTTCTCACCAAAACACTCATCTCTCTTTGTCTCCTCTGTCTCTCATCCTCTTACTCCTCTCTCTCTCCCTCTTCCCTCTCTTTCCCTCTCCCTTCCACACCCCTCCCCTCCCCTCTCTCCTTCCCACTCTCTCATCTCTCCTCCAACTTTTCATTTGGACCTCCTTCACCTCCAAGACTTCCTCCTCTTCCAAATAAAAAAAAAAAAAATAATAATAATAATAATAATAATAGGTTAGGTTAGGGTTTGGTTAGGTTAGGTTAGGGTTAGGTTAGGTTAGGTTTGGTTAGGTTAGGTTAGGTTAGGTTAGGTTAATGAGAACTTATCGCAACTTATATTATGGTTTAGGTACATAATTAATCCAAAATCCAGAAAAAAATACAAAACCACATTAAAATCACCACCAGCAGGACACCACCACCACCACCACCACCCCTTAACACCACCTGAGCTACAATCACCAGTTCCCGTCCAAGGTTACCAACTATTAACACATACATTACCTTACGAATCTAATCATTATAACAAACAAAATCAGGTAAAACAGATCTATAAAATTTTAATAACAATCAAATTAGTTTTATCAGGTAAAGTCTCTTAAGTTGATTATTATGAAACGCGTTGGTGGATGGAAAAAAATATTCCTGTATTGTTATAAATTTTTTCATGCTAGAGTGAATCCAATTAAAATGTATTGGTGGAATTTCACGGTGAATTGTCCCTTGTTTTTCTGAATGATTGCAAACACGGAATGAGATTATGGTTTATTGACTATATAATTGTTAAGAAATTCCATCCGTTATACTGATGTGATACCAACGACATATATTTCCAAATTAACGGAAACGGAATTATTTTGAGAAGAAAGTCCATTATATCGAGGGTCCGTTAGATGTGGAACCTCCATGTAACGGCTTATATTGAGAGAGAAATCCGTTGTATGGAGGTCTCGCTATATATAATTTCTACTGATCATAGATATATAATTGTTTTACATCTTCTTAATATAGTCAAGTGACACCCATGGCACATATAGGAGAAATACTTAGGTGAGTTTTATAGCTCTTATATAACCATAGACCCGATGCTTATAAGTGGAAGACCTCACACACACACACACACACACACACGACACACACACACACACACACACACACACACACACACACACACGACACTTCCGACTGAGAAACAAAGAAAGCTTTTATTTATTTTTTAATGAAGACGAAGAAAACCTGGTGGATAATGGGTTTTTTTTAGGAAAGACGGAAAGGAGGGAGAGGAGGGAGAGTCGAGGGAGAGGAGGGAGAGTCGAGGGAGAGGAGGGAGAGTCGAGGGAGAGGAGGGAGAGGAGGGAGAGTCGAGGGAGAGGAGGGAGAGTCGAGGGAGAGGAGGGAGAGTCGAGGGAGAGGAGGGAGAGGAGGGAGAGGAGGGAGAGTCTAGGGAGAGGAGGGAGAGGAGGGAGAGGAGGGAGAGGAGGTAGAGTCTAGGGAGAGGAGGGAGAGGAGGTAGAGTCTAGGGAGAGGAGGGAGAGTCCAGGGAAAGGAGGGAGAGGAGGGAGAGTCTAGGGAGAGGAGGGAGAGGAGGGAGAGGAGGGAGAGTCTAGGGAGAGGAGGGAGAGTCTAGGGAGAGGATGGAGAGTCTAGGGAGAGGAGGGAGAGGAGGTAGAGTCTAGGGAGAGGAGGGAGAGGAGGGAGAGTCTAGGGAGAGGATGGAGAGTCTAGGGAGAGGAGGGAGAGGAGGGAGAGGAGGGAGAGTCTAGGGAGAGGAGGGAGAGTCTAGGGAGAGGATGGAGAGTCTAGGGAGAGGAGGGAGAGGAGGTAGAGTCTAGGGAGAGGAGGGAGAGGAGGGAGAGTCTAGGGAGAGGAGGGAGATTTCAGGGAGAGGGTGGCGAGTCTTTTTTTTTACGGGAATTAGCCAACCCGGGCACAGGTCAAACGACCCACAACGGGGCCTGGGGGGTGGGGGGGGGGGCGAAAAAATAAGAACAGAAAGAAATTGAATATAGAGAAGAAAAAGGTTATACTGTGTTAATCTGCACCACGAAGATGCCGGAAAACCAGCTTTTTAAAGTGAGACAGATTGTAAGAGCATGGAAACACAGAAGAAGGCAGAGCATTCCACAGTTTGTCTGTGTGAGGAAAGAAGGATGTACTGTAACGGGTTATTCTCGTGTGACCGACATCCACAGAGAAACGGTGGGCACCGCGGGCAAGACGTGAGTTACGAGCCCACGGCCTTGCCGGCGGTACACAGGCTGCCAAATCCACCGAAAATTGCTCGTTAAAGGACCTGTAAAAGAGAGAGACAGAGAGTGAAGCAACATTGCGGCGAAGAGAAAGGGAAGAGAGATTGACGACTAAAGGAGGAAGAGTCTAGGGAGAGAAGGAAGAATCTAGGGCAAGGAGGGAGAGTCCAGGGAGATGAGGGAGAGTCTAGGAAGAGGAGGGAGATTTCAGGGAGAGGGAGGCGAGTCTAGGGAGAGTCTAGGGAGAGGAGGTGGAGTACAGGTGGAAGAGGGAAGAAGATGTGGAATGAGGGGAAGAAGCAGGAAGAGGAAGAGGATACTCAGGTCTAAGAGGAAGGAAGATGACAAGGGGACAGAGATGAGGAGGAGGAGGAGGAGGAGGAGGCAGAGGAGGAGGAGAATAAAGAATAAAGAATAAGCAAGAGAAAGAGGAAGAGGAAGAAGAAGAAGGCGACTGACTCTGAAATGGGATCTGGCCTAAAATTTCATTTAAAAACTTTTGGTCCACAAGTCTCATACGTGATGTTTGTTTTAACCTAAACTAATGGTGTTTGTTGATGCTGGTGTCAACACATACCTCCAGTTATTGTTGTCTCTCTCTCTCTCTCTCTCTCTCTCTCTCTCTCTGTCTCATAGCAGAAGAGAGAGAGAGAGAGAGAGAGAGAGAGAGAGAGAGAGAGAGAGAGAGAGAGAGAGAGAGAGAGCAAAAATATTTGTTTTAGCCTGAGTTAATGGCATTGGTTGACGCTGATGTCACTCCTTCCTTCTTCGTCCCACTCATTCTATCACAGCCTCTCACCTTCCCTCTCTCCGTCCCACTCACTCTATCACAGCCTCTCACCTTCCCTCTCCGTTCTCCCTACTTCTCCACGTCTTTCCTTCTCCCCTCCTCTTCCACTACTCTTCTACCTTCTCCACACATTTTCTTACCACTTCTAACCTCTCCTTCCCTCTCCACACCTCTCTTTCCCTCTCCATGTCTCTCCTTCCCTCTCCACACTTCTCTCCTTCCCTCTCCACCCCGTCAACCGAACAACAGACACTCATACATCCAGCTTGTATACGCATAACAAACAAGACAAGATGCTCCCTTAGCGAACACAACCCTGAATTAACGATGCCTCTCGCTCCTTCAGGTGACACGCACTCGACTCCTTTGCGTTCAGAACTGTCATCCCAAGAGTTCGTTCACCTCACAAACATAAAGAGAATGAGATTTAATAATTACAATAATAATAATAATAATAATAATAATAATAATAATAATAATAATAATGATAATAATAATAATAATAATAATAATTCAACTTATCTTGTTACATAATCCGGCTCTTATTGTCACCATCATCCGGCCATACTATCACCATCATCCGGCCATATCTTATCATCGGCCTCACCTGTCTGTCTCAGCAGGTGAAGAAGAACCCCTTAATAAAAACCGACCCAGACGACAAACATCACCAAGGTCAATACCCACATACAATATAGATAAGATTCCCGACCTTCTGATAGTAAGTGGTTTGGCTCGTTTATGTCCCGAGTCATTACCTGAAGGATGTTCGGGACATAAGACTCATTAAAATGAATCTTTTAATGTGTCACGAATATGTGTCAGTTTATTGTGTCATGTGTGTGTGTGTGTGTGTGTGTGTGTGTGTGTTTTATTACAGTCTCTCTCTCTCTCTCTCTCTCTCTCTCTCTCTCTCTCTCTCTCTCTCTCTCTATTTGCCTGTCATTCTTTTCCTCTCTGTCTCTCCCTTTCCTCAATCTTTCTCTCCTTCCATCTCTCATCCCATCTCTCTCACTAAGTATCTCTCTCCTCGACCTTTCTTCCCTCATTCATCACCCTCTTCCTTGTTTCATCTTTCACCCTTCACCATTTCTTCACCTTGCCTATGTTTATCACCTTCATCTTCCAGCAATCTATCCTTCTTCCTCTTCTCCTCTTTTACACTTCCTCCACTTCATCTATTATCCCCTCCTCTTCCTCTCCTTCTTCCTCTGTTTATTCGTCTCTTGTCATGCTTCCTTTTTTCCTTTCTTTCTTCATCTTATTCTGTGTCTTCTTTTCCTTCTCCTTACTCCCACCATTCTCTGCATTATCAGTCTCTCTCTATTCCTATCATTCTCTCCATTCCCAGTCTCTCTATTCCCCTATCATTCTCTCCATTGCTCTCATTCCCCTTATCGCTATACTCATTATAAATTATTCCCTCTTATCTTTATCTTTATTCTCATCAGTCATCTCATTCCTCCTCTTCTCTCCCCCTCTCTTCACCTCATTATCTTCCTCTCAGGTACAGCCATAATGGGGAACCAGATTAAACAGTTCTTAAAGATATAATGAAGTATGAATATTAATTAAGGAATAATAATAATAATAATAATAATAATAATAATAATAATAATAATAATAAACAAGTTCTCTCCCATTTATTCTCACTTAAAACTTCTCTCTCTCTCTCAATGATCTGTTACGTAACGCTTTCTCTTAAGTATATCTCAAAGTTCTCTCTGTTTATTGTCTCCTACACCTTCTCCATGCATTGTCTCGTAGTTAGAGAGACTGCTGACTTGTGTGAGGACATATCAATACTATTTCACTATGGCAGACTCTAGGTGAAGGTCAAGTGTGTTTGGCTATTGTGATGATTATAACCAGGGGAAGAGGGGGGGAGGGGAGGGGAGCGGGTGGGATGAGGGGGGGAGGGGAGGGGGTGGGAAGGGGAGGGGAGGGGGTGGGAAGGGGAGGGGGTGGGATGAGGGGGGGAGGGGAGGGGGTGGGATGAGGGGTGTACAGTCGTGGATGAGTGGGTGAGAGACTTAGACGATGGATGATAAGGCATAATAATGTGTGTGTGTGTGTGTGTGTGTGTGTGTGTGTGTGTGTGTGTGTGTGTGTGTGTGTGTGTGTGTGTGTGCGTGTGTGTGAGTGTGTGTGTGTGTGTGTGTGTGTGTGTGTGTGTGTGTGTGTGTGTGTGTGTGTGTGTGTGTGTTTGCATATTTTATTATCACCAATTCTTCCTTGACTCTTTTATTCTCTGTATCTATCTCCTGCTTCTATTCTTTATAATTCCATTTTTATTAACGTTTTCTTCCATTCCCCTCGTTACTTTTCGCACCGTAAGCATAATAACCTGGACCTCTGACATATACAGTAGTGTGTGTTTGTCTGTCAGTCTCGGCCCTCCCTGACATACACAAGCTTGGGTAACAGTTAACAGATTCATGTCTTTGGATTATTACAGAAAAAAAGATGGTCTTACACTCTGCAATACAATGCAATCTCTGCAACACTCTAATCCTCCCGAGTCAGATATGTGTGATACAGGAAAGTTGTTGTTTTTTTTTACCTCGTTAGAACCAGATGAGAGAGAGAGAGAGAGAGAGAGAGAGAGAGAGAGAGAGAGAGAGAGAGAGAGAGAGACTTACACCATCACATCCTACATCAAAATCTTTCACCAACAAGAAGAGTAAACACGAATCTCAAAAACAAAATAATAAAATCGCAAATAAAATTCCAGATGGGTGTTTGTGTACACAGGGGCCACGTGTATAAAAGATGAGAATTTTTTTTTTTATGTTTTTAATTTTTTTTTATTAACAGTCGTCTCTGTGTTTAAAATTTCTACGTCTGTTTTTCCTGGTTCGTAAAACACACAAGTTATATGAATAAGCAATTGGTCGAGGGAGGAAGAAGAGGGAACAGAATGATAAAAACACGATAAAAGAAAGAGAGAGAGAGAGAGAGCCAGACAGAGAGTTTGAGTGTGTGTGTGTGTGTGTGTGTGTGTGTGTGTGTGTGTGTACCTCCAACAGAATGGCAGAACAAGCACTCAAGCATAATATATTACTTGAATTCACACACACACAAAAAACACGCCATGTTGACTTTTTTTTTCTGCTCTTCGTGTGTAAAAAAAAATAATCTCTGTTTGAGCAAGTTTAAGCCAAGAGATAATGAGAGATAGTGAGAGAAGGAGGAGAGAAATAATGAGAGACGCTAAGAGATAAATGGGATGAGATAAAGTGAGAGATGAAGATAATGGGAGATAATATGAGGAGAGAGAGAGAGAGAGAGAGAGAGAGAGAGAGAGAGAGAGAGAGAGAGAGAGAGAGAGACACTAGCCTCTCTACACACACGTTCTTTAATCCCGTCCTTAAAAACAAAAGCACATAGTAACTTTGTTTGTTAATCTATACCCAACACAAAATAAATCCCCCCTTTACAGTTTAAAATATCCACTAGTGTTCTCTAGATCCCTGAAGCAACAAATGGAAAAAAAAATAATATATTTAAATAGATTTGGTTTGGGTTAGGTTAAGTTAGGTTAGACTAGGTTAGGTTAGGTCTGGGTAGTTTAGGTTAGGTTAAGTTAGGTTAGGTTTGGTCTGGGTAGTTTAGGTTTGGTTAAGTTAGGTTAGGTTAGGTCTGGGTAGTTTAGGTTTGGTTAAGTTAGGTTAGGTTAGGTCTGGGTAGTTTAGGTTTGGATAATTTAGGTTAGGTCTGGGTAGTTTGGGTTAGGTTAAGTTAGGTTAGGTTTGGTCTGGGTAGTTTAGGTTAGGTTAAGTTAGGTTAGGTTAGCTACTTTATTAAAGAAAAATCTTACTTTAACAACTTATTAAAATAATCCAACGACGAATATTGAAGAATAAATTTAAAAAATAAACTTTCGAGTAAACTGAAGAAAATTAGTTTAAAAAATACATTTAAAACTTGTGACTCATTAAGGAACACAAAAGTTTACAAATAAATTTACACTTTAAAATAAATCAACGAAAGAACTAACGAACGAGAAAATGGAAGCTTAACGAATAAAAACTGGATATTAGACACAAGTGGACTAATAACGGAAGAAGAACGGACAGTAAGTGTACGTGAAGTGGACATTTGACGGACATGGAGGAGAGAAAGACGGGAGGAACGGAATCAGCGCTGTCTCGTTAATCAAGTCAGGAAGTCACAAATGATCATAAGATAAATTTCGCAAACTTATTTTATTATCTGTGTGCTAATATCAATTTATTCATCTCTCTCTCTCTCTCTCTCTCTCTCTCTCTCTCTCTCTCTCTCTCTCCCTCTCTCTCTCTCCATCTCGATATCAAGATGCAGTTATGTGTTCCAGTGAAAGATTTAATTGTTTTATGTCTATCTGTCTGTCTGTTTCGATGGACGGGTAAAATGATGGGTGACTGTATGTATGTATATATGTATGTATGTATGTATGTATGTATGTATGTATGTATGTATGTATGTAGTCAAACTAAATTAGATCACAAATACTTCCAATATTTACTTAAGACACCTCAACAACATGACCAGAGTGTGGAACCTCTTCACGGCGGCCATACCGGATGCTCGGTCAAGATGTCCAATCATACAAGGACAGCGACACTGAGTCCTCTACGAGCCGAGTTAATCATCTGTCCACTGCTCTTAAGAGATCTACAAATTTATACTGTGCATTACTCTATAAATTTTCTATAATATTATCAACTATATATTATTATATTCTTAGTAGCTTTAATTAATCGAATGTCCCTTAACTATGTATACTGTGATGTAATTTACTGTACTCATCCTGGGGAAGGTTTTTCAGAGAGGATAGTAATTACCCAAGTTGTCCATTAAACCAGTTATCATGGGATTAGGTTAGAACCTTGTCAGTGATCTTCATGTAATCAACTGTTTAAAAAAAAGTAGAATAAACAAGAGAAATAACAAAAACAAGAAACAGTAATAACTAAGAACGAATAGAGAATAAAGGGAGGAACCAATGACTAAATCCTAAATAAAAAAAATAATAAACTAGGGAAAGGGGAAATAGGTTAAATATGTAGATGAACGGGGAAGTGAGGGAGGAAGAGTGAAAGGGGAAGAGAGATAGGATCGATAAAGATAGAATTAATAGAAAGGGAGGAGAATAAAGAGAGACTCGATTGGATTGACATAGAGGGGAAAAAATAGTAAGAGGTTTAATGAAAGGAAGAGATAAAAAAAATAATAACGAAAGAGAGAAATTGGCAGAAGGGGGAACGAATGAGTTAATAAATAATAACCAATAAAAAGGGGAATTAAAATGAGACAAGAATAAGGAGATAGAAGTATGGAGAAACTAACAATAAATATATAAACAGAATCGTAAATGAGAATCACAAGGAGAATTATAATTATTGTCTATATTACTTTTATAAATCAATAAAGGAATAAAGAAGAAAATAAAGATAAATAGGGAATAAAGTAGGAGAGATTATTATTATTATCATTATTATTATTATTATTATTATTATTATTAGAAAAAACACACCGAGGTAGAGCCAATCAGAACAGGCAGACATAGAGCTGAATAACGCAACCACAAAATACTCCCATTAAGGGTTAAATCACTTGATAGACCTTCTGATTAATCCACAAAACTGAACAATGTAATTAGGTAAGGTGTTAAATCCTACCTCCTTTCCCTCACAACACTATCTTGGCTTCTAATCTCTTCCCCACCCTCACCTTCCCCTACCCCTCTCCTCCTCATTCACCCCCCTACCCCTTACCATCCCCCCCTCCATCCCCCCCTCTCTCTCTCTCTCTCTCTCTCTCTCTCTCTCTCTCTCTCTCTCTCTACAACACTTTAACCTTTACATACAGTCTCAAATACCTTCTTACAACTACACAAACAAACACAACACAAGCATACTCACCAATAACAAACAAACACACACATCCTCGAACAGTTACAAACACAACATAAACATGACACAAACACCTCCCACCAGTTCACAAACATGATATAACCTTTAAGCCAACACAGCCACAAACACGACTATAACCATCACAAACAAACAAACAGTCACAATCAATATTTACATTAAGAGGAGCTCCAGTTTCCACACCACTGAGTTTTTAACATTGTATCAAAAATTCGGCTCCTCCTTCCTCTCTTTCTCACCAATTTCATACACAAGAATTTGCCAGCGTTGAGAGAGAGAGAGAGAGAGAGAGAGAGAGAGAGAGAGAGAGAGAGAGAGTTGAAACCTTCCGTGTGTTCAGAATTTCGTGTTAGCTGCCTATAAACTCAGCGAACGGGATTTCTATTTACAAATATTCCAGGCAAAATTTTGGGGGGTTGACCCACTTGATATTTTTTGCTGTTGTGTTATATTTATTCTGTACAGAGGAAAGAATTTTTACAGGTCATGTTTTTTTTTTTTTTGTACATGTATATATATATTTTTGTTGTACGTTAGGTAGGTAAATAGTTTTTGTTTTTTATATATATTTCTATGTAGAGTTTTTGGGTGATGTAAATTAAACTATGTGAAATATTATTTGGTTTAATTATTTTAGAAGGTGATGTAGTTTATGTGATATGAGGCAAGCTTTTTTTTCTAATAATTTGTGTTGCTGTAACTGAAGTATTTTTTTTCTTCATAATATTGTAAAAAAAAAAATATGTGGGGGGAGGAGGTGAATAATTGAGTCATTTTATACACTAACCTATCTTAAACTGACTATACTGTAATGTACTTTATTTAGTAGTGCATTTGTATTTCAACAAGTAATTCGGTTTGTATGGTAATATAAAGTCTTCAGACCAAGAGGCTCCAGTCTGCAGTTTCCCGGGTAACACTACCGATGACAGCACGCATCCACTCATAGTTTAGCGCGCCAACAGTTGATGAAATTCCTGCGAAAAAACGTCCTAATATTTTGTGTTTTTCCTCTCAATACGAAGATGACAAGTAAAAGAAAATGAATAATGTTATATTTCAGGTGTGGAGACCTTAAGACTATATTTACAAGAGTATATTGAAACTCCACTTATGATGACCACTGTCGATAAACTGCTTTAAGGAAAATAATTTTGCCTCTTACTTTAAACAGCCAAGTAAATAAAATTAAATCGAAGAATATATTTTAGTTCTCGACATACAAGTATTAATGCTGAGGCTACACTCGACTTTGTTCAGTTAGTCGAGTTAGTTTAAGCCACTAAATTCTTTACGTGTTCATATGCTCTGAGTTATGTTGTAGACTCAGAGGAATGCTAAGAAAAAATTGACAGAGAAAATAAAAAATTGTGAAAGCCGGTGTGAGACGCCCTTCCTCTTCTAAACATACTGCGCACATAACAGTCCCTCATTTACTACACAGATCACCACACACACACACACACCACACACACACACACACACACACACACACACACAACACACACACACACACACCACACCACACACACACCACACACACACACACACACCACACCCACACACACACACACCACACACACACACACACCACACACACACACACACACCACACACACACACACACACACCACACACACACACACACACACACACACACACCACACACACACCACACACACACACACACACACACACACACCACACACACACACACACACCACACCACACCACACACACAAACACACACACACACCACACCACACCACACACACACACGCACGCACACACACACACACACACCACACACACACACACACCACACACACACACACACACCACACCACACACACACACACCACACACACACACACACACACACACACACACCACACCACACCACACACACACACACACACACACCACACACACACACACACACACACACACACACACACACACACCACACCACACCACACACACACACACACACACACACACACACACACACACACACACACACCACACCACACACACACACACACACACACACACACACACACACACCACACCACACCACACACACACACACCACACACACACACACACACCACACACACACACACACACCACACCACACCACACACACACACACACACACACACACACACACCTCTCTTTTATTTCATTTTTTTATTTGATCGCACATCACTTAATAAAGCTTTACTCGTACACATCGCCAGGTTCCATGCTTAACGGGTTTTCCTGTCCGTAGTCGCTGTCTCGTGTGTACGGCGGCGACGGCAGCGGCGGCGGCGGTGGTGATGGTGGTGGCAGTGGTGGCGGCGGTGGCGGTGGTGATGGTGGTGGCAGTGGTGGCGGTGGTGGTGGTGGTGCGTGACTCTCTGAATGAACCTTCGTGAACTAATTGCTTCGGTGTGTTGGTGGGTTCATTCCGCAGCTCGACTACCACCTCACTACCTTACCTGTCTTTCTCATTATCTCTGTCTGTCTGTCTGTCTGTCTGTCTGTCTGTCTGTCCTTCTGTCTCCTTTCCTCCTTACCATTCTTTCTCCCCCCCCCTCTCCTCCTTCTCTCCCTCCCTTCCTCATTAACTCTCTTCTTCGTTCTCCTCCTTTTCTCCATCTCATACCCAATTTCTCCCTCCTTCCACCCCATTCACTCCCTCCCTACAAGCAGTAACAGCACTACAATAAAGAGAAACAGCACTAGAACAACAGTAACAGCATTAGAACAACAGTAACAGCACTAGAACAACAGTAACAGCATTAGAACCACATTAACAGCAGTAACAGCACTAGAACAACAGTAACAGCAGTAACAGCACTACAATAACAGTAACAGCATTAGAACAACAGTAACAACAGTAACAGCACTAGAACAACAGTAACAACAGTAACAGCACTAGAACAACAGTAACAGCAGCACAGCATCATTAGAAGAGGTAGCAGGAGACAAGGCCACAATCTCTTAGTCAATAATCAAGGTATCGTCTAGCAATTAGTTGTGGACCACCGTGGGGCCCCATTCCCCCTTCCTCTTTCCCTTCCCCTAATTCTCCCCTCTCCTTACCTCCTTCCCCTTACCTCATTCCCCCTTTCCTTCTCCTATACCTCCATCTCCCCCTACATCCTACTCCTTTCCCATACCTCTTTCTCCTGCATCTTCCATTTCCACCTACCTTTCCCCTACCGACTTACTTCCCCATTCCCCTCCTCTTCCACCTTCCTTCTCCACATTTCCTTTCTCCTCTCCTCTCCCTACCTCCTCCTCTTCCTCTTTCCTCCCCCTTCCCTTCCCCCTAACCATGAGAGTCGGGAAGTGTTGGAGAGAGCCAGAACCACTACCTGCCCCTCTCCCTCTCATGGTCTCCCAATCTTATCTCTCCCTCACTCTCACTCCTCCCTTCCCTCTCTTATCTCCCCCCCTCCTCTCTCTCTCTCTCTCTCACATTTATCACCCATTTACTCGTTTTCTCTCACTCCTTTTCTTTCTCCCTTCTTTTTCTTCTTCCTCCCTTCTTTTTCTTCCTTCTTCCTCCTTCTCAGATCTTCCCTTTTTTATCATTTTCACATTCACCACTTTAATCATTTTACCTCGTTTCACTTCTGTCCTTATTTACTTCTCAATCTTGTCCTCTGTCACCCTAGTTATCTGTCACCCTGGCCCTCTCTCACCCTGGTCCTCTCTCACCCTGGTCCTCACTCACCCTAGTTTTCTCCCACCCTGGTCCTCTCTCACCCTGGTCATCCCTTACCCTTGTTATGTCTCACCCTGGTTCTACCCGTGGGAGGGAGAGGGAGGGAGGGAGAACAAAGGGAGTTACATAGCCTCCCAGCCTTGATCTACTGCTACTCCTCTCCCTTTCATTAGCTCTCCCTCACTTTGTCCTTTCCCTTACCCTTGCTTCTCCCTCACTTTGTCCTCTCCCTTACCCTTGCTTCTCCCTCACCCTATCCTCTCCCTCACCCTTTCTCTCCCTCACCCTATCCTCTCCCTCACCCTGTTCTCTCCCTCACCCTTTCTCTCCCTCACCCTATCCTCTCCCTCACCCTGCCCTCTCCCTCACCCTATCCTCTCCCTCACCCTATCCTCTCCCTCACCCTATCCTCTCCCTCACCCTATCCTCTCCCTCACCCTGTTCTCTCCCTCACCCTATCCTCTCCCTCACCCTATCCTGTCCCTCACCCTATCCTCTCCCTCACCCTATCCTCTCCCTCACCCTCTCCTCTCCCTCACCCTGCCCTCTCCCTGACCTAACACACTTCGTATAATACACGAGTCAAAATATACAAAACATAAGACATGCAACATTAAATATACAAACAATTAATACAACGCACCATACAACACCATACACAACATCAACGTACCATACAACACCATACACAACATCAACGCACCATACAACAGCATACACAACATACAACGCACCATACAACAGCATACAACACCATACAACACCATACACAACACACCATATAACTCACAACACATAACATAGAACACAGCATACAACACCATACACAATTTAACACACACACCACACACCACATTCAAAACATACAAGGCACAACATACCCAACATTATAACACACATACACACACACACACACACACACACACACACACACACACACATACACACACCATACAACATAAAAAAAAACACCAAATTTCATACACACCAAATTTTTACATACAAACATACACAATACAACATGACAACATTTTCCCCGGATATTCTCAGCACGTAGAAGAGTCTCCCTCGAACACCAACGACGGTGTTTCAATAGTGGAGGAGAGGTTGGTATTCAGTTGGCCGTCAGGTGAGGCCCTAGTGAAGGTGGGGTGAGGGATGTGTGTTTGTTGGGTGAGGGATGTGTGTTGGGTGAGGGATGTGTGTTTGTTGGGTGAGGGATGTGTGTTTGTTGGGTGAGGGATGTGTGTTTGTTGGGTGAGGGATGTGTGTTTGTTGGGTGATAGTGGAAAGATTAGTAGGATGCAACAAAAGTGCTGTAAACACACACACACACACACACACACACACACACACACACACACGGGCCTCTCTCTCTCTCTCTCTCTCTCTCTCTCTCTCTCTCTCTCTCTCTCTCTCTCTCTCTCTTACCATCTAAACAACTTCCTCCTCCCATAGTGCCATTGTTTCCTCTCTTGTGGCACTGAGGGGGACACTGTCAGGTCGAATAAGGAGAGGGAGAGGCTAGCCAGTGCCATTACTAATATTAGACGAGGGAGAGTGTACTGGGGTCACGTCTCCTGTAAGAGTATTAGCAGTGGGGGAATACGAAGGAGGGAGAGAGAAACAAGGAAGGAGGGAAGGAGATAGAATGAAGAAAGGTATGAAGGAAGGAAGGAAGGAAGGAGAGAATTATAGATAGAGGGAGAGAATGGAAGAGGGAAGGAGAGAATGAATGAAGATGAAAGGAGAGAGAGAGAGCCCGTACACCAGCAATCAACAGCGCCTCTCCCAACTCTCCTACTGCCCTAGTGATGATGATGATGATGATGATGATGATGATGATGATAGTAATGATGATGATGATGATGATGATGATGATGATGATGATGATAGTAATGATGATGATGATGATGATGATGATGATGATGATGATGATAGTAATGATGATGATGATGATGATGATG
>CAUDMG010001775.1:6810000-6842500 GCA_958450375.1 Homarus gammarus
AGTGGATGGTGGAGGTGAGTGGATGGTGTAGATGAGTGGATGGTGGAGGTGAGTGGATGGTGGAGGTGAGTGGATGGTGGTGGCGAGTGTGGTAGAGCTGTTATATTTGTTCTCAGCTCGGTTCAGTATAACGTAGTGTGGAGCCGTTTGTAAGACTATAAAGAAAAACAAAATAAACATTCTCAGACAAGATATTTTTTCACCGTGAACTCTTGCTCTTGTTAACAGGTGAACTCTTGCTCTTGTTAACAGGGACACGACATGCTGGTTGTCAATATACACACAATGTTTTCCTCGTGAATTGCTCTGGAAAAATAAATAAATAATAGGACTAACGGAAGACACTCATCCTTACCTAAACTAACTTAACCAAAATAAAATAAGAGGGTTGGGTTAAGTGTGGACTAACTCCCCACATTTCCACCTTCTGGGTACTTCTGGGTCACGTGAGCACCTTCATGCCTCATTTCATCTCTCTCCAAAACAGTAGCCGTGTATAGGTGTACATTCAATGAAGCAACTATATACTGTATATATCGTGTTTAAAAGTGCACCATGAACACGTCAATAAAAGTAAGAGTATTAAGTAAAGGTAAGGCTGCAGACTCAGACTGTCTAACAAATAGTTATTTTAAATCTTCAGTACACAGCTTCGTCTGCCCCCCGGCGCTCAATTTTTGGTAAACATGATTTTTTCACTTGGCTGAGCTGTATACACACTGTGGTGCGGGGCCGGGCCACACGGTGTGGTGCAGAGGATGGACTACGGAATGTGGTGCGGGGGATGGGCCACACAATGTGGGGAAGGTAAGCCACACGTTGTGGTAGAAGGTGTACTAATAGTGTTGGGGTGGGCCACATGCTGTAGTGTTGGGGTGGGCCACATAGTGTTGGGGTGGACCACATAGTGTAGGGGTGGGCCACATAGTGTTGGGGTGTGCCACATAGTGTTGGGGTGGGCCACATCGTGTTGGGGTGGGCCACATAGTGTTCAGGTGGGCCACATAGTGTTGGGGTGGGCCACATAGTGTTGAGGTGGGCCACATAGTGTTGGGGTGGGTCACATAGTGTTGGGGTGTGCCACATAGTGTTGGGGTGGGCCACATAGTGTAGGGGTGGGCCACATAGTGTTGGGGTGTGCCACATAGTGTTGGGGTGGGCCACATCGTGTTGGGGTGGGCCACATAGTGTTCAGGTGGGCCACATAGTGTTGGGGTGGGCCACATAGTGTTGAGGTGGGCCACATAGTGTTGGGGTGGGTCACATAGTGTTGGGGTGTGCCACATAGTGTTGGGGTGGGCCACATCGTGTTGGGGTGGGCCACATAGTGTTCAGGTGGGCCACATAGTGTTGGGGTGGGCCACATAGTGTTGAGGTGGGCCACATAGTGTTGGGGTGGGTCACATAATGTTGGGGTGGGTCACATTGTGTTGGGGTGGGCTGCATAGTGTAGGGGTGGGTTACATAGTGTTGAGGTGGGCCACATAATATTAGGGTGGAAGACAATGTATGTGAGGGCACATAGTTTTGGAACTGTGAGCCACACAATGTGAAGGTCGGACATATACTGTCTGGAAGCAACACACTGTAAGGAAGGTAGGAAGGGAGGAAGGAAGGAAGGGAGGGAGGAAGGAAGGGAGGAAGGAAGGGAGGAAGGAAGGAAGGGAGGAAGGGAGGAAGGGAGGAAGGAAGGGAGGGAGGGGGCAGTACGCATCCACCGTAAATAATAAAAAAATGTTTTCTTTATAACTCGGATCCCCGGAATTGTTATCAATCAATACGTACTCCAGGGCCTCCACCCACCTTCCACCCACACTCCCTTCACCCACACTCCCTCCACCACCCACACTCCCTCCACCACCCACACTCCCTCCACCCACACCCCCCCAACCTCCTAACCGTCTCTTCCTCTATACAATTCTCTGATTTCTTCCTCCTCCTTCCTTCGTCTCTTGTTTCTCTCTCATTCCTTGTTTACGTCTACCTTTTGTACTCCTTGCTTTCCTCAGTCCCCCTCTCCTACACTTACTCCTTCATTCCTAACCTCATCCTTCCCTCCTTCCCTCCTTCCCTCCTTCCCTCCTTCCCTTCCTCCCTCCCCCTGGCGGCCATGGTGGTAAACACAAGCACCACTGCCTCCTCACGTCTATCATTCAACATTTAATCAACACAGGAGACTGAACGGGGCCTCAACTCTCCCTCCCTCTATGCGGGCAGCGGCGGGACGATCCTGCAGCAGGGAACACCCTATATGTATCCTTCAGGGTGGGGGGAGTAGGGAAGGGAGGAAAGGGTTGGGAAGTAGGGAGGGAAAGGGAGGATGGGGGAAGGGCAAATGAGGGGGGTAGAGAAGGGGAAGGAGAAGGGACAGGTGGAGGAAGAGGAATGGAGATTGGGGTGAAGAAGGTAATGAAGGGGGAAGGGGTGGAAGGTAAGGGGGGAGGGGTGGCTGGACAATCACACACACACACACACACACACACACACACACACACACACACACACACACACACACACACACAAGACCAGCGGAATTAAACCCCTAATGGATGTTTATAACAATGATGATGAGAACATTAGCGTGGGAAGATGTAATGTGTCGCCATAACGGGAATAAATGAGAGAGAGAGAGAGAGAGAGAGAGAGAGAGAGAGAGAGAGAGAGAGAGAAAGAGAGAGAGAGAGAGAGATAGAGAGAGAGAGAGAGAGAGAGAGAGAGAGAGAGAGAGAGGTTTAGTGTTGTCTCTCTCTCTCTCACACCCAGATATCTCCCCCTCCGTGTTCCCCATCAGTCACTCTTAATCCCGTAATGGGTGACTTGTATCAACACTGTCGACCTTACGAAAGCACAGCCGTCCCTCTCTCCCATCACTATTCCTCTCCCATCACTATGCCTCTCCCATCACTATTCCTCTCCCATCACTATTCCTCTCCCATCATTATTCCTCTCCCATCACTATCTCTCTACCACCACTATTCCTCTCCCATCACTATTCCTCTCCCATCACTATTCCTCTCCCATCACTATTCCTCTCCCATCACTATTCCTCTCCCACCACTATTCCTCTCCCATCACTATTCCTCTCCCACCACTATTCCTCTCCCATCACTATTCCTCTCCCATCATTATTCCTCTCCCATCACTATCTCTCTCCCATCACTATTCCTCTCCCATCACTATTCCTCTCCCATCACTATTCCTCTCCCATCACTATTCCTCTCCCATCACTATTCCTCTCCCATCACTATTCCTCTCCCATCACTATTCCTCTCCCATCACTATTCCTCTCCCATCACTATTCCTCTCCCATCACTATCTCTCTCCCATCACTATTCCTCTCCCATCTCTATTCCTCTCCCATCACTATTCCTCTCCCATCACTATTCCTCTCCCACCACTATTCCTCTCCCACCACTATTCCTCTCCCACCACTATTCCTCTCCCATCACTATTCCTCTCCCATCACTATTCCTCTCCCATCTCCCACGTCTCACTCCCTCCCATCCACTCCCATGTTTCACCCATGCCAGAGAGTAGGTAGAGGAAGGGAGGGAATAAGAGAAGCGAAGAGGAAAGAAAAAGGAGAAGGAGAAAGAAAGGTGAAAAGAGAAGAAAGAAATGGGAAAGGGGGAGTGGAGGAGGGAGAGGGGGCGTAGGAATTATAGGAAAGGAAGGAAGAAGAAGGGTGACGACGTCGCTTCCTAACAAGGTGGTTCGTGGTCATTATTGCCAGAGGATGGGAGAGGATGGTGTTTGGTAGGAGTGGGGAAGAGAGGGTAGGTGGGGATTGGAGAGGGCAGGAGTGGGTGAGAGAGGGTAGGTGGGGATTGGAGAGGGCAGGAGTGGGTGAGAGAGGGTAGGTGGGGATTGGAGAGGGCAGGAGTGGGTGAGAGAGGGTAGGTGGGGATTGGAGAGGGCAGGAGTGGGTGAGAGAGGGTAGGTAGGGATGTAAGAGGCTTGGAAGCAGTAGGAAAGGTTATGGGGAAAAAAGTTGTGATCGGTTGAAATGGGAAATAAATAATCTCTCTCTCTCTCTCTCTCTCTCTCTCTCTCTCTCTCTCTCTCTCTCTCTCTCTCTCTCTCTCTCTCTCTCTCCAGGAAATATAAAGACCACCTTATCATAACATCTCCCTCCTAACTTACAACACGAGTCATAACCTTTGATAACAACTACAACAGGGTCATTACAACGGGTTATTATCATTCACCATTACCAAGACAATGAATGGCTTATCTGGTAACAGTGACAATAATTTATTCTGACGGGGAAGACACGCAATCGTTTATTTGAATAATAGTAATCACTTATTTGGTAACATTGTAATTATCTCCACCCCCCCCCCCCCCGCCCAAACACTGCCATACCTTGTCACTTATCTTGGTAACAATGGTAATTTAAGACGTTTCAAACATCCATCATATACTAATTTATCTGGCAACAGTGGTGGTATATAGAAATACAAACAATCTCTCTCTCTCTCTCTCTCTCTCTCTCTCTCTCTCTCTCTCTCTCTCTCTCTCTCTCAGTAGGATTCGCTGTGACTCCTACGGCAGCTGTTATGTTAAAGTTACTTTGTGAGGAACAGTTTGTATATAATGTCTATCTGTCTATCTGTCTGTCTGTCTGTCTGTCCTGTCTGTCTGCCTGTCTGTTCCGGTCATAACTCCAAAACGGAAGCAGTTAGAGACCTGAAACTTTATACACATATTACACGGGTCGTAAGTATAGCAAGCAGGGAACATAGTATAGCAAGCAGGGAAGATCACAGGAAGAAAGGAACAAGGCAACAGGAACTTCTTGGTGGTGAGACGGAACTATAGGGAACAGATCCTGTGGTTTACGGCGGGCGGGGAGAGGGGCAGGGAGTCCAAGTGCCGGGTAAAAAAAATAAAATCATAATAAAACCGGGTTGTATTGTGTTTGTCCCACGGCAATACCCAGATTATTCGCTCACAACAAAGACATTTCATTTGTTGGAGGATAGAGGTATATTCACCCTCCTTCACCCCCTCCTTCACCCCTCCTTCTTGATTTACGAACGACTCGCCCTTTGTCTTCCTCTCTTATAATCTTATACCACCTAGGGCGCTGGTTCAAGGAGGAAATTGGACTTCCCAAATTATATTCACGTCTGAAACATATTTTGTCCTTGTGTTTGAATCTCTGTCTGTTTGTCTTTGTCTCTCTGTCTCTCTGTCTCTCTGTCTCTATCTCGCCCGGACTAATGATCTCTCTCCCTACCCATTAATTTCCACCCGTATTTGTTGACCTTCACCTGACCTCTTATGTAAACAGAAGGTACCTACACAGTTGGTCATTTGTCTCTTGTAAGAAAACCTTATTCAAATTAAGTAAGACATATTGCATGGTGTCTGTTTGTGGCTCACAGTATAGAGTTGACAGGCGCGAGGGATGAGTTACTCGTGGGAGGAGAATTAGGATGGACGGACGGACGGACGGACGGACGGGTGGGCGGACGGGTGGGTGGGCGGACACAACTTTCTCTGTAAACTGTTACCTGTGAGAGTCTTCCTGCTAGTTTGTTCAGGTTAGGTTGGACGTCGACTCACTCCGTCTTGTCTTCTCCGTGGCAGTCCGGTGAGCCGACGTTTTGATGTTGAAAATTGATAAGTTTATTTAACCAGAAAAAATAAACAAATATAAAGTGAGAGATAACATTAATATTGACACATCTGAACCTCTCTCTCTCTCTCTCTCTCTCTCTCTCTCTCTCTCTCTTTCCCCTTCCAATTTCTTTCGTTATTTCACTTTCCCTCGTCTTCATCTCGTTGTCTTTCTCTTCCCCCTTTCCACTATCATCTTTCCCTCTTATTTCAACCCTCTACTCCTCTCTCTCTCTCTCTCTCTCTCTCTCTTCTTGTTCTTCTAATCAGACAGAAAAGTAAAGAGAAGAGAGAAAAATCGGAGTACATGGAGAGAGAGAGAGAGAGAGAGAGAGAGTTATCCTCACCAACTAACACTCAACAAGTCAGTGTTAACTCAACAAACTCTCTGTTGAGGACGAGGATGAAGTCCGAACCCCCCCCCCCCCCCCCCACACACACACCTGTTCACTGGAGGTCGTGCCATGGAAGGTCATCAACTCGTTAACTTACACTAATCACCAATAATCACCTGAAACTACGTCCATATAACAGTTTACCAGCCAATCACGTCTGACGATCTTCACCCGAACACCGACGAACGATTTTCACCCGAACACCGACTAATGAACTTCACCCGAACACCGACTGAACATTAAGATATTGAAACCGAACAGGAATAATCACACAGTATATAATTAATTATTATGTTCGTAATTTTGAAAAAGTCCGAAAATAATTAAATTACAAATAAAACGAACACAAAAAAATTCACCAAATCTATTCTCAATTGTTCGAAATTTACATAAAATTCAGTGACTGGAAATAAAACAACCCGAACAGTCAAAAGCAACCCCTTCAATACTCAGCGTTCGAAATTTACAAACAAGAGATAAACAAAACAAAAAACAAAATTAATCAAACACCCAAAAGTAAACAATTAACCTGTTCGAATTAATTAGAATTTTTATAAGTCAATATTCTCGACTGGCTGACTGAGGTAGGAGGGCTAGAGAGGACAGGTGTATAGCTATTAACAGGTAACATTGGTGCAGTGATTGTGGAGTTAGGGGAGGCTCTCTCTCTCTCTCTAAAAACACCTGATGACAGAGAAGATTTATACGTGTTGTTCTCCCTGTCAAGCTGAGGTGGGGGGATGTAGCTATCACTGTCTCTTTTTACCTGTTGTTCTTGTATGTCTGTCTGTCTGTCTGTCTGTCTGTCTGTCTGTCAATCTATCTGTCAGTACTGTTTGTTTGGTCTTTTATCAGTCACGTGTATTTGTTTGTGTATTTGTCTGAATTTTTTTAATAAATTTGTCTTTTGATGATTTTATTACTCTCTCTCTCTCTCTCTCTCTCTCTCTCTCTCTCTCTCTCTCTCTCTCTCAGTGTGGGATTAATTATGTGTTTGTTTACCTGACTGTCTGCAGGTATCAAGACTCCACCTGTCTCTTTGATTGACTGTCTGTCTGTCTGTCTGTCTGTCTGTCTGTCCGTCCGTCTGTCTGTCTGTCAATGACCTTTTACCGAGTTCTCTCACATGAAATGACTGTACAAGGCCTGGCGTTAGGTTAGGTTAGGTTAGGTTAGGTTAGGTTAGGTTAGGTTAGGTTAGGCTCCCACCACTAAAATTTCTTATAAGGTCAGAAGTTCACGGTCACCAGGTTAATTATTTATTACCTGAACAAATCTCAGGTGGGTGTAGCCTTTACTTGAGTGAAGTCGAGTAAAAACAGTAAGGAAACGGATACAATCTGTCGACCTCGATGTGTAAGAGCCAATGTAATCATCATTTTCTCTTGAATAACAAAATTGGTGGAAATTTAGTCAATATCATAGTTACATAAGTTTTGTTTTTTTATCCCATAATTCCACAAAATGTGTCAATAAATTATTTCGTTTATGTTTAGTTCTTTTGAAGGATAAAAATCATTATCATTTGTTACGGAATTTCAAGGCTGGATTTTAGCTTAACATCGTACCGAGTGTGTCTGTCTGTCTGACTGTATATAAACTCACAATAATAATAACTAATATATAATACATATAATAATGATGATGATGATGATGATGGTAATAATAATAATAATAATAATAATAATAAAAACTAATAATAATAATAATAATAATAATAATAATAATATGAACGTCTCTCTCAACCGACCCAAACATCTCACACCCACACAAACGTCTCACACCCACAAAAACATCTCACACCCACACAAACATCTCACACCCACACAAACGTCTCACACCCACACAAACATCTCACACCCACACAAACGTCTCACACCCACACATACGTCTCCCACACCCACACAAACATTTCACACCCACACATACGTCTCCCACACCTACACAAACGTCTCACACCCACACAAACGCGTTACAGCATCTCTGGAATCGCACCTCACCCCCACAACTATCCCCCTCGGACCAATACTCAACAATTATACCTTACCACAATACCTGCAACACCTGTACACACCTGACAGGAGAGTCACTAGGGGCTCACTTGAATGTGCCTGGACCTCTCACAATGGTAAAATCTGTCGTCTAATATGTATGCTGTATATAAAGAACTCTACATTATTCTCCTTCGGTTTGGCCTCAGTGTACTGGATGAAAACTTGTATAATATATTGATTAATTATGTTAGTTCACCTTTATTCTTTTTCTCATAAACTTAAAGATTTTAGACAAGTTTTATATTTTCTTGTGTCAGTTTTTTATTTTGTTTTTGTTTTGAAGTTGAAAATACATTTATATATTTAAGTGTTTTGTTTATTAATATACATTTTCTTATTCTTCATCATAAATAAACAACTGTAACTGCCTATATACTTACACATAAACGTCTCTAGAGGCTTATTATTATACCTCTCAAGGGTAAACAGGTAATAGAGACATACATAATTATTTATAGTATCATTAACCTGTGTTGGGTCAGGTTAGTGTAGGTAAGAACAAGGCCTCATTAACACCTATCTGTACACGGCAGTAAAAATTGGTATAGATTAAAGATGATCCAGTATATGGTAGACGCGGTATACGGCAGACCCTGTGTGACCTTGTATGACCCTTAGCTAAAATCCGTCTAAGAATACCTGACCTCTGACTGCAGTTTAGACCACCTTTCATCAACACTAATCAATCATATTTAATAAACAGTTTGTTTCAGTTAATAAAATTAACTGAAACAAAACATAACCCGGAACTATCATTTTTTTTTTACACATTTTCAATTTTTATGATGGTAATATTTCGATGATGAATGTATATCAAATTACCCCCTCCCCCTCGCCGCCCCCTCACTCTCAGCCCCTCTGTCTCTCTCTCCTCCCCCCCCTCTCCCCACTCTCTCCTTCCTCCCACTTTTCACCGCCCTTTCCCCTTTTCATAAATAAATAAGTAAATAAATACTATATAACACGGAAATTAAAGTTATGAGGAGGACTTTAAAAAAAAATTACTTCTCGTAATTCCGGGTTGGTGGTGGCTATTGCGGATACCTCGTTCAAATACTCACCAACACTGACCTCCTACCTCCTTCAATCAGGATCCACCGCAATGCTCATCACCGCCACTCGTTTGTAGTGCATCGAATACTTTTTTATCCCTCTAAAAAAAAAAAGAAAAAAAAAAACACGAAAAAACGAAAAAACGAAAAAAAAAGAAAAACACGAAAAAACACGAAAAATGGAAAGACCCCGAAAAAAAGAGAGAAAAAAAGAAACGGAAAAAAAAAGCCTACAATTGTCAGTTTCGGTAATCGCCATCATCAAAGTTAACTAAACACAGGAAACGGTCTTTTGTTTTCCTATGAGAGCAATGAAGTGAAAACACAAGAGAGATGCCAAACAAAAACTGACTAGAGCTTTTGTTTAATATTGTGTTTTTTATCGATAGAGGCTGTTTTTTTTATTTATATCTAAGAGCCTTGTTGCTCTCAAATGGTTAAGAGAGCGAGAGAGAGAGAGAGAGAGAGAGAGAGAGAGAGAGAGAGAGAGATGAACAATTAACACGATACTTTAAAACGACACGTGATAATATCGTGAAAAGATAAGAAAACAGAAGAAATAACTATCACACACAAGATGTTCTGTACTTTCACGAGATAAACAAAGAGAATAGTGAAGAACTTTACAATAAAACGAGGAAAATAAATACACATGAATAGAAGAACAGCAGAAGAAAAACTGGATAATAAAGAAAAAGAAAAAAGGAATAAAGAAAAATTGTCTCAGCTATGATAGAGGGAGAAAAGATACCCTCCCCCCCCCCCCCTGCCTCTACTATACCTGGAGATAATGAACATCTGTATCACTTTAAAAAAATGAACGTGAAAAGTTATCGTAGATAGTGGGAGTCATTCTCGGAACTCTCCTCTGTATAGACACCCCGAAATGACCCCATAGAAAAGGTTGGCAGGGGAGGGTTGGCAGGGGGGGGAGGGTTGGCAGGGGGTGGAGGGTTGGCAGGGGGGTGGAGGGTTGGCAGGGGGGTGGAGGGTTGGCAGGGGGGAGGGTTGGCAGGGGATGGAGGGTTGGCAGGGGGTGGAGGGTTGGCAGGGGGGTGGAGGGTTGGCAGGGGATGGAGGGTTGGCAGGGGGTGGAGGGTTGGCAGGGGGGTGGAGGGTTGGCTGGGGGGGAGGGTTGGCGGTGGGTGGAGGGTTGGCGGGGAGTGGAGGGTTGGCGGGGAGTGGAGGGTTGGTTGAGGGGAGGAGGAGGGTGACTCATTTACCTATGACTATACCCAGGGGCAGACACCGTATAAAACAAAACACAACACAAAAACAATAGAGGACCCAGCAAAAGCCAAACACCTGCGGAACTCCCTAAAAATAATTGAAAGTCTTATTAAAAAAAAAATCTAAAATGAAAGCTATTGACAGTGAAGGAAGAAAGGAAAGAAGTGAATATTAATAATTTCTACTTTCTAAAAATATCAAAGTGGATTTCGATAAAATAAAATAATTTTAAGACAAACACTAGAAAATAAACAGCAACAAAAACAACAATACAAAGAACAATAACAAAAATAACAACAATAACAGTAATAATTATGATGATGATGATGATAATTACCACTTAAAAATTGATAATTAACATAATCACAGCAATAAAACACAAACTCATACTTGCTACTCTTATTCGCAACCATAATTCACATAAACAAAATATCCAATCTTTAAGGAATTACACTTTGGACATTTTTCCATAAACGACCATACTTAATATTTTTGTTTTCGGTTTAGCTTTTTTCTGTGAATTTTAATTATAAAACCTGTATTCCTACTGCCACTTGGCTACGACATCACGAGGGTCTCAGAAGCTACGGATCTCAGTACGACCTCTAGTCCTAAGTGCCACTCGAACACACACTCGAAGATGTATCAATTCAATTACGAGTGCTACTTGAAATCTTTGGGGATAGGTGGGCTATTGTTTACATTCAGAGTGAGAGGTGAGTTGGGTGAGTGAGGAGAGGTGAGTTGGGTGAGTGAGGAGAGGTGAGGAGGGTGAGTGAGGAGAGGTGAGGAGGGTGAGTGAGGAGAGGTGAGGAGGGTGAGTGAGGAGAGGTGAGGAGGGTGAGTGAGGAGAGGTGAGGAGGGTGAGTGAGGAGAGGTGAGTTGGGTGAGTGAGGAGAGGTGAGTTGGGTGAGTGAGGAGAGGTGAAGAGGGTGAGTGAGGAGAGGTAAGGAGGGTGAGTGAGGAGAGGTGAGGAGGGTGAGTGAGGAGAGGTGAGGAGGGTGAGTGAGGAGAGGTGAGGAGGGTGAGTGAGGAGAGGTGAGGAGGGTGAGTGAGGAGAGGTGAGGAGGGTGAGTGAGGAGAGGTGAGGAGGGTGAGTGAGGAGAGGTGAAGAGGGTGAGTGAGGAGAGGTGAGGAGGGTGAGTGAGGAGAGCAGGGAGAGGTTGGGAGGGTAAGGGTGAGTGAGGAGGGGGGTTTGTGAGTAGGAGAATGAGTGGGGAGTAAGAAGGAAAGATTGGGAGACTGAGAGACAAGTGAGAAGAGTTTGAGAGACACAGAGGGACTTGAACAATAACAGGTTTTACTGCATAATAGAGAAACAATATAACTTATCTGGTGAAGGAATCTCTCTCTGGCCGGTCTTATTTTTGTGAGTGCATGAGTGCGTGAGTACGTGGGTGGGTGCGTGTATGCGTGACAACAAAATCCGAACAAAGACGAGAATATAACAAGAACATAACAAGAACAAAGACAAAAATAACATTCACAAAATATCCATCCAATTTGCTATATTTTTTTCAATAATGTCCTCGGTTCTTCCCCTCTTCTTCTTCCCTTTATCAGCGTTCCTGTGTCACCTTTATCACAGTATGGTCACTCACGTACGCTCTTTAAACCACTGACGTTAAGAGGGTTTCATCTTGTCTAGTTTAGCGGTGACTTTCCTCTGTATGCAAATTTTATTTCTTGGTGAGGGATGAGATGTGAGAAGGAGAGAGATAATGAGAGAGATAAGAGGATAAGAATTAATAAGGTGGAAGGAGGAATGGTAGTGAGAAATAATGAATGAGATAGCGAATAAGAATTACAATGAGAGATAATGAGAGATATAGAGAATAAGATTTGAATAAAAAGGATAAATAAATAAAAAAAGGAGAAGAGGATATCAAATAAATAAAAAAGGAAGAAAGGGGAGAGGAAAAGCTTATAAGAGGAAGAGAAAGAGGAAGAAATAATAAATAAAAAGAGAAAAATTAATAAGAAAAAATGAAGAAAAGAAGTTAAATTAACATGAAGATGATTAATACGAAGAAAAATAACACAAACAAAGAATAGAAGCAAAAGAAAGCGAATGACTTAGAAAGGCGGAAGTTGGCTGATAAATGAGGAAGAGAGAGATGCCCAATAAAAGAGAGACTCACCTCCTCCTCCTCCTCCTCCTCCTCCTCTCCTTCCCTCCTCTTCCTCCCCTTCCTCCTCCTCCCCTCCTTCTCCTCCTCTTCCTCCCATTCCTTCTCCTCCTCTTCCTCCCCTTCCTTCTCCTCCCCTTCCTTCTCCTCCTCCTTCTTTACAGTCGCCGCCATTCATGACTCCTTACCTGAAACACAAAGAAAGTCACATTACTATACATAATAAATCTGTTATTTATATACAAGAAATATTATATAAAGTTATAGAAAAATATATGTTTTGTTTATTGCTCTAAAGAATAAATTATAATATATTTTCTCAAGTATTAGACTTTGTTTAAGGACGGATTTTTTTTATTAATTATTAAAAAAAAATCTATACAATTTTATCTTACGCCATTGATGAAATTATATAAGGGATAATTAAGAAATATTACAGTTAAATATACTAAATTATATCAAGTTACAGATTAATTCAAGTACATTCAACTAATTAAATACAGGATATATACAAGTTAATTATACACCTGAGTTTCTTATCTCAGGTGTACTGAGTAAATCTCTTGAATGGGGTCACCAGAAGATTAGTCACCCCATCTTGTTTCACCTTCTGATCAAACAACCCTAAAGTTAACCTAATACATCTTAACCTAACTTAACATGATCAAACCTAAATGAAAATGACTTAACTTGACCTAACCTAACAAGCGTCAGAAAACATACATCAGCACAAACAGACGCCACCAGAAGCAGACTGTCAGCACAAACAGACTGCCGGCACAAAGAGACGTCAGCAGAAACAGACGCCAGGATACAGAGTGTTCCTTAAGTGGGGCAACAAATACAATTACTTCTCTTGGAAACGTGTTTAGAGAGAAGTGTGTGTGGGGGGGGGGGGTGACACATGTGGCGGAAGACACATCTGTAGGTAATGGCACATATATTACAGAAAGACACATGTGTATGTTAAAGACACATATATGAGAGAAAGACACGTGAAGGTGGACACATGTGTGATACTGTACACCTGTCTGTTGCTCTTAAACAACGAGCCAAGCGCTGACCAATCATAACCCACAATATTCCCCTATCTAAGATGACAACCAATCACCATCCGGCTGAGGTATAAACAACACACATAAAGTAAATACAGCAAACTACTGACCCAGGTGATGCAATGGATATCAAATAAATGACCTCTGACCTCTGACCCTTGCTAATGGAGGTCAAATTATAAGTCTCCGTTCAAGTTACTTATCCAACACAAATATTATTGAAGTCTGGTGGTAAATTTCCAGAGATAGTCTATTGGGTTGGTTAGGTTAGGTTAAGTTAGGTGAGGTTAAGTTTTTGCACGCATGGATAGGAGAAACTAGACCTGTGAGTGGTCAATAAATTCAAAGGAGTGTGTCTGGGATTGGTTAAGCTAGATTAAGTTAGAATGTTAGATAAGTTGTCAGAAAAATTCGTGAAGCAATTTAAGCTATTGATTGACCAATGAGAAAAGAGCAACTTGTAAGTCTGGATGAGAGTGGTGATTAAGTATGAGGTAAGACCTTTATTGGAGACAGTGCCTAAGCTGGGAGTAGTGCCTAAGTGTACAATGGAGAGCGTTTGGCGGTGGCACTGTGTCGTGTTATAAAGACCAACATTAAGGTGCCAATATTGACGTGTAAAATATCCAGAAAGTAACAAAATGGTGGTGAATGTACAGGAAGGTGAGAGCCCAGGTATTTGTGAAATATTTAATGATACCTTATTCACTTACAAGTGAGAAAAGTACGAGGCATTTGAGACATTATTTACTGACAGGTAAGTGAATGTCCAGGTGTGTGTTTGTACTTTGTAATATTGTATTTGCATCACAGGTGGGAAAAGCAGGTAAAGGTAATGAGTTTATTGCCACTCTGTTATGAATGTTTACCTGACGTTTGTGGGAAGTGAGAGACATAATCGACCATTAAACTGTACCTGGTGTGTGTGTGTGTGTGTGTGTGTGTGTGTGTGTGTGTGTGTGTGTGTGTGTGTCTGTATCACCACACATAGCTACGCAATGACGACAGTAACACACACACACACTTTGATAAACGTGTCAACATTCAACAGTTTCCCAGGATCTCGTCTCAGTAATTGTTCCCACCATCACCAAGGTTGGAATCACACACACACTAACACACTCTAATAAACCATCTAGTGTCATTATTAAATACATCATAAACTATCACACTGGACATCTCTCACCAAACAATAACAAAGAGAAGGACAAAACTTATTAAACGTGAAATAAAACTCAAACGCATCTAAAAAGTTCAGGTGATGAAATATTTAAAATCTTCATAAAATACTGAACTTGTATTTTGTGTTTTTAATGAATGGCGCGGGGAGGTGAGGCAGCTGTCACTATTGAAGGTCCGGATGTGTTCCAAGTACAGGAATCCCCCTCCCCCTCCTCCTCTCTCTTGCTAGCCTACTATCCCCCTTCACCATCGTCTTCCTTCTACCCCTATACCCTTCCTTCTCCCCATTTCCCTTCTCTTCCTCATCCACTTCATCTTCCTTATTCCCCATCTCCCCCTCTTCCTCCCCCAAATGCTCCCCACCTCCATCCCCTCCCCAATCATATCAAGGTTTAGATAAATGACCAACACTGAAAAATATCAAATGGTAGTTCTCCAAAAGTACTTAAATGTTGTCAAATCAAAACTAATACGTCAATCTAATCCTGCTTATTGAACAAGCCAAAACTCCATTACACTGGCGGGGTCTCTCTCTCGACAACTGGGTCTCCCATCAGTTGATAATCACTTTGACGTAGTTAGTGAAGGTAATAAGTCACTTAATATCCGGGAATAGATCAGGGAAATAACCCAATGTGGATGAGAGTTTGTGTGGTAGGTGGACCCCGTATGTGAGGCAGGATTATAGAGATCACAGGAAGATGATTACTGGATTTTTATTTTTTGTTCACCATGAAGACAATCATAGAAAACCAATTTGCCAAGATTGATGACATATATGAGAGCTTGAGTTAATATAAATATTTTCCGAGGAGAGTGAGTGTAGTTTGGGACTATAGAACCATGGGTATTAACGGGTATGATGAAGTGTGGTGTTGTCTTCCTCACTGTACAATATTACTCCGGAGATAATTTATAGCGTTGTTATGGCTGAGTAATATCGAACGTCTCTGAGATTACTAAAGACGACCGTCACTCTCAGCACGACAGCAAGCAGGAGTGAGTCAATACACATTCTTTATTTTATTTTACAAAGTCTCCTACACTCTACTCAGTTTACTCTTAATCTCACTTTTAAAAGAATTCTCCCCCTTCATAGTTTTTTTTATTGCCTAAAATGTTGAAACTTTATACTGTCAACTTTAAACTTGAGCAACATTTTTATTCAGAATCTTGCCTCTAGCAACATTCTGGACAGGGTATATTATAATGTAACTTCTTTTACCCTTTGCTGCCACCCTGACTCACTGAGGTTCACCACTGGTCGCCCTCTCCCTCACGTCACTACGCAGAAAATAATTCATAATCAACCTTCATTACTATCGACACTAACTCATGCATTTGGTGTAGTACATCAGATACACTATCACCAATAACGCGTATATTATATATCATCTATAATATGAAGACAAAAGGAAAACAATTAAGAAAAAAATAAGTGTACAGTAAGCCTTGATAGTGAAACGTGGCATACTGACACCGTAGACTTTTACCCGGCCTCCCCCAAGTCAGCCCATACACACACACACGCACAGAACGTCACGTACATCCATACAAGAGGTTTGTTTATTGTATTTGGGTCTAAGAGAAACCATCTATATATTTTGTTCATCATCTTAACGTTCAAGAAAACACGAATCTGAGATGCATCGCTATAGCTTCACTCAAGGGAAAAAAACAACAATTTGAACTTAAGATTATTTGAGAGCTTGAGACATGTTCTAATCTTCTCGTCACTTGCCATCTGAATAAGAGGAAATATTCTACAAAGAAATATATCTTGTAGGTTTAACAGACCAGATACATGGAAATATTACCAAGAATGAGATTGCCTTTTCACCTCTGTTGAAATATTACAAAAAGCAACGTTTAAATGGAGAATGACATTTTAGTTTTCCTCTTGAAGTTCTTGAGCATATTGACATTGTTGAAGAAAGAAGGAGAAAGAGATATAGAAAGAGCTCACAAACAGAGAGAGAGAGCGAGAGAGAGAGAGAGAGAGAGAGAGAGATCTACCTGACCATTATCTTAGCGTGGATCAGCGTCGGGTTTATTGTGTTATGAGGAGAGGTCAGCCCATCCCACCCCACCTGTCCCACCTACCCCTCCCTCTCTCTCTCTCCTTTCTTCCCCCCTCCAACTCTCACCCCACCTCCTTCTCTCTCCCTCTATCCACCCCCCCCTCCTTCCCTCCCTGCCTTCCACTGTCCTTTGCGTTCCCTCTCTCTCCTTCCTTCCTTCCTTCCCTCTATCACTAGCAAGTCTACGGTCTTGGCGCACCCACATTCAACCACAACAACAAATCTCACCTTAGCTCCCTTCCTCTCTCCCTCCCCCCCCCCCCCCTCCTATATCGATCTCACACACACAACCCGTTCATTCTTTCTGCTTGTTCGCGTAGTTTCATTAAAGGTGAACGGTTGATATTTCATAGTAATTTAATCATATATATATAGACACTTTAACATTATCAATAAATAAGTTTCTTCACACCTTTATTAATTAATTTATACTGGCACTATAATTCCTTCGTGTCTTCGTCTCTGGTTGTAACTTGATTTTTATTAGATATTTTTTAATGTTTACGTTTAGTTTAACCTAATTCCCGTCTTTCCTAACCTGGGTCCGTATACACAAAGGTTAACACAATGTTTAATCCCCGTGCGTAAAGATCTAGGAATGTACCTAAACTGGTTGACTTAAGCTGAAACACACACAAAAAAAAAATCACCAATATTTACCGAGAGTATAATTTTGCTTTACAGGATCACTTAACTATTATTATAAGAGGTGGAAATGTTGAAATTGTTTTGAAAGGAGGGAGTATTTGGCTCTCTCTCTCTCTCTCTCTCTCTCTCTCTCTCTCTCTCTTTACTCATTAAGTGAATGCATCTAGTTAAGTTGCGATGGGTTGGGTTGGGTGTTTGTGAAATGGAGAACTCTGTAAATTATCGATTTTCTTCAGTTTGAGAAAAAATTCCCTAATATCTACCTTTTTTTTGTGAGATGTTTCGTTGTTCTCAAGTTCTTCCTTTTTGTTATATAAAGTTTTAATTATTCATAAAACAACATACTGTGTTTATGAATCTACATAACTTACCGCATACGCACAGTCACTCAAGAAACTATACAAAACTGTGTTGAAAAAATATGACACAACGGACGAAAGATTTTGACAACCCTACTGAGACAACAGGAGTCGCATTGTTCATAGTGAAATTCATCGTTCATCGTGAGTAGAGATAGATTATGAAGTGACAGTACACATTACCTCACGTCTCCACAACCTCGTCTCTCACTGCCTCATACTGTTCCCAGAGCCCCCCGCCCACCCAAACGCCCACCCAAACACACACACACACACACACACACACACACACACACACACAGTTACAGTGATGCTGCATATTACGACACTGCAGCGAAGCTTTGATTCTTAATGCATCGTTTACGGATTCAATGGCTGTCAGACTGATTCAGCGAGCCAGGTACACACACAAGGGAACAACCACTATGCACTATCGCAAGGAACAAGTATGTACGTTAATAACAGTTAAGACAACGATAAATAATGTATGAAGAATAATTATGAGACGAGAATGCTAAGGCAAGAAAGACGGACAAACAGACTGACAGGAACACAGACAGCATGGAAAACAGACAGACAGAAAGACAGAAAGAGAGGAAGGCAAAAAGAGAGACAGAGCGGAAGGAAAATAGATAGACAAACGGAGTGGAAGACAGACAGTGCGAAAGGCAGAAAGAGAGACAGAGCGGAAGGCAGAAAGACAAACAGACGGAGTGAAAAGCGGAAAAACAGATCTACCATGGAGGGATATTATTTAGACAAGATGAGAAAACTTAACTTAACCTAACCTAACCTAACCTAACCTAACCTAACCGAACCTAACCTAACCTATCCTCACCAAACCGAACCGAACCGAACCGAACTGAACCTAACCTAACCTAACCTATCCTCACCAAACCGAACCGAACCGAACCGAACTGAACCTAACCTAACCTAACCTACATCGTCAGTCCCGGTCGATAACACTTAACAAGGCACATTATTTTTCCTAAGAGGGTCGTAAGTACTTATATTACACACACGTAAACTCCGTCCCTCCCTCCTTTCCTCCCTCCCACCCTTGTTCCCTCCTTCTCGCCCTCTCTGCCGTCTTTCCTTCCTCTCTCCTTCCCTTGTTACCTCCTTCCCTCTTCACACACATACAATACCGCCACCCACAAACTTGAATGAACTTGTGTACTACCGATATAGACTGAAGACAAAGGGAGGGAGGGGGGAGGGAGGGAGGGGGGAGGGAGGGAGGGAGGGGGAGGGAGAGAGGGAGGGAGGGGGGGGGGAGGAAGGTATAAGGGGGTGGGAAGGAGGGAATGAGGAAAGAAAGGAAACTTTTGGAGTAATTTTAGAGATGAAACGAGTTTAGAAAAGGATTGTTGCATTTTTGAGTGTGTGTGTGTGTACGGAGAGAGAGAGAGAGAGAGAGAGAGAGAGAGAGAGAGAGAGAGAGAGAGAGAGAGAGAGAGAGAGAGTACCCTAGTAACACACGAGTTATGAACTAATGGCCCCCTGGATGCATATGACAGGAGCCCGGCCAATGGTCGCGTGTCTCACTGGACTGGTAGCTGTGTCGCCGGATTGTCAATGATAGATGAATAAATTATGATATTCTTCACTAAATTCATTCATTAATATGGCTTTTGTTGTCCTCAAGATCCATGTAATTTGAAGAGAGCATTAAAATGAGTACAAATACATACACACGCACATATACACATTCCCTTTGACACACACACACACTTTCACGCACACTCTTTCTCACTCACACACGTACGTACACACACACACACACACACACACACACACACACACACACACACACACACACACACACACGTAAACGACGGTCTTGTAAGAATAGTTACAAATTCTCTCCACTAAATTAATATTGATTATTGAGGGAGGGGGAAAGAGGAGAGGGGAGGGAAGGAGGAGGGGAGAAAGAGAAAGGAGGAGGGGTGAAAGAGGAGGTGAGGAAGAGGGAGGGAAGGAGGAAGAAGAAAGGGAGGGTCAACAGATAACATGATAACAGCCCTAATGACCACACACCTTTCTTTGTTAACCTGATAAATTAAGGGCCAGGTGTGCAGATACTAACTCACACCTGTATATATTTATCTAATCGATTATCTATAGTTACAATACTTATCCTGTTATAGCAGTGTTAACCCCATCATCACTACAGGGACGCCACTTTTAATATTTTATTTGGTTAAAGCCAAGATGATTTTATTCACCTGACACAGAACCCGGAATCAAGAGGTTAATTATACTCAGGTGAACCAAACTAATAATTCAATATAATACAACTTTTCTTCTGTTGTCTTCCCAATATTTTGAAAACTTATGATAGAAAATAAACCGCGAAACTACAATGGTATTAAAAAATAACTCCCTCTTTTTCTCTCTCTCTCAATACGTCACAAGTTCTCTACCAAACTTCACCTTCAAGGTCATTAATCTTTCTGGCGTGAAGGACAAGTTTTTTTTTTTTCTTCCTTACACTCCGGTCTTGTAGTTTTGGCAGTGAATTATTGCTAAACTAGACGGGGGGTGTGTGACCAGTGAAGAGCCAGCCAGTGTAGTGTGGGATCACCCGATAGCCATGTATACACAGAACTGGCCACAACGATCGACTCTCTCTCTCTGTTTCTCTCTCTCTCTGTATGTGCGTGTGTGTGTGTGTGTGTGTGTGTTGAGGGTCAAAAAGATCAAATATCGAGGTCATTGTTACTTATTCTTTTGTTTATATGACCACCATACTATGGACAGACAGACAGACAGACAGACAGACAGACGGACGGACGACTCTCTCTCTCTCTCTCTCTGTCTCTGTCTATCCCTCTATCTATCTAAATTCACCAAGACAGTATCCCTTTCCCCTTAAAAATAGACAAAACTTTAAAACCCTTAAAACCTGAACACTGGTCCATTGTTCCACCACGGACTCATTTAGGTCACAATGCCTTCTGGTAATTGGTTCGAGCAGACGAAACCAAGAGTAATTTTTTGGGGGGTGGGTTCGAAAGGCGGGTGAATAGGGGGTTCGAAAGTTGAGTTAGAAGTTAGAAAATGGAAGGTGAATTGGGGTTCGTGAGGTTGGTTGGAAATTCGAAAGGTGGTTTAGGGGTTCGAAAAAAGGGCTAGGGTTTCGATAAGAGTTAGTTAGCGTTTCGATAGGTGAGTTGGTAGGTTCAAAAGGTTCAAAAGGATGTGGGATTATATTATTATTATTATTATTATTATTATTATTATTGGTATCACTATATCATTACTTATCTATTAACGCATTTAATAAATCTTGCAGGGTGTTATAATCTAGTAGTTATTTCACAAACATCAAAGTTATTCGACATATTCCTGACATTCATTTCTCACAACGTTCTATTTTATCATTCATTCCATCAATATCATTCCTATTGTAAATGACAGATTCAGAGAGTGTTGAGTGAGAGGTTTCAACGTGGGACTGGAGCTTTAAACGCCATGACATTAAACGACGTGGGAAGAGAAGGTTTAATATCGTGGTAAAAGGTTTTAAAAAATGGGGAAAAGGTTAAAAGGTTAAAATGGGGGAAATATGAACAATGGGGGAAATGTTAAAAATGGGGAAAAATTCAAAAAATGGTTGTACAAGTTTAAACTCTCACCATAGGATTATTGATGACTCGAGACGGGATTCATTTAACACACCGATAAGTTCAACATCAAAGGAGAGAAGAAAAAAAAAGATTTAATGCTTCAGTGACAAGGTTCAGTTCAAGGTTCAGAATATCGAGGATGAAGCTGCAGTGTCGCCTTGGGTTCAGTATTGGTCGGACAGTAAAGGTGTAATGAACCTCTTTTATTAACTTGACTGCTATATTTTAGTATTGAACGGCTTGTCGAGAAGGAGGAGGGGGAGGAGGGGGGAGGGGGGAAGGGGGTCAGAGGGGTGGGTGGGGTGGGAGAGATAGGTGGGGTGGGAGGACGGAAGGTGTAAGGTGGCAGGGGGCGGGTGCAGGGATGGAAGAGGTGGAGGGGGAAGGGGGAAGAGAGGGTGAGGTGGAGGGGTGGGAGAGGTGCAAGGAGGGGAGGAGAACAGGGAAGAGATGAGAAGCAAGAGGAAAGGGGGGCAGAAGAGGAAGAGAAAGAGAGGAGATTGAGGAGGAAGAGGAACAAGGTGAAAAGGGAGAGGAAGGAGGAGAACGAGGAGTAGAAAGCAGAGATGGAGAGAAAAGGAGAAGGGAAAGTAGAAGAGAGGAAGTAGAGATGGAGAAAGTGAAGGGTGTACCGTAAGAGATGGAGAGAAAAGAGAAGGAGAATAAGAAAGAAAGATTGGAGGAGGAAGGCAATGGGTGGAAACTGAACTACCACCACCTGTCCCACAATTCCCCACACCATCCGTTCCTCTACATCGTCAAAACGCACCAGCTGTGAACCGATTTACCCCACAGCTGGTTTCCATGGTGATTAGATGATGTCAGAGGCGGAAAAAAACGAAATGATTCTCTCAAAATATTCAGATGAGTTTATATTTATTTCTTTATCGAGGAATTCTGGTAATTCTCTCTTATATTCGTTCATTCAATCGCACGTCGTTGTTAAAGACATAAACGAAATGGAAAAAAATATGATAAATAAAAAGAAAGAAAAATGAATAAATAATTAAATAGAAATAAATTTTTGTTTACTTGCATTTTTTTTATTTTTTTAGGTCATTATCATAAATCATTTTAATATTAATAAATAAAATATACATTACAGATAATAAAATAGGAATATAATATATATATATATATGAAACAAAATCTTTCTCGAAATAAAAAAAAATATTCATATTTAAGTGAGAAATATTACAGTATAAGGACTACATTATTACTAGTATAGCTTATTAAATACTCGTATAGTTATCACCTCCTGACATGACTACTATATTATATCTATTTTATATTACCGCCTAACCTAACCTAACCTAACCTAACCTAACCTAACCTAACCTAACCTAACCTAACCTAACTTAACCTAACCTAACCGCTAAAGGAGTGTGAGTTAGTTACCTTGCTGAACTGCATAGGAGATCAGTTCCTTGTTGAACACCGTTATGAACCACTTAACTAGCAACGCTAATAGATAGAGAAAGAAAGAAAGAAAAAAAGAAAAAATCTCGGTATGCTTTCACGAACGAGAATAAAAACTTAAATAAAAAATAAATAAATTAAAATAAAAAGAGGAAAAAATTCAAATTCGTGCAAACTAAAGTCATCTTGGTGTTCATATCAGTTTAATGACCTGCCAGCAAAACACTCGACCACCTTTTCTAGGAACACTAAACTTTACACGCCAGGGATCAATACAACACTACCTAAAGCTGTAGGACTTCGGATCAGAACCTTCCATGGACCGCTGGACCGACCAACACATGGACCGCTGGACCGACCAACACATAGACCGCTGGACCGACCAACACATGGACCACTTCGACCAACACATAAACCGGGGGGCGGGGGGAAGAATGGGGAGTTTGATCTATGGACCGCTGGATCGATCAACTTTTGGACCAGGGGGAAAGAATGGGGGGTATGGCCTATGGACCGCTGGACCGACTAACACATAGACGGGGGAGGGGTGGAGAGTATGATCTATGGACCGCTGGACCGACAAACACATGGACCAGGGGGGGGGGATGGGGATCATGGACTATGGACACAGGTTCGTTAGATAACCGTAATCCATTTTAACGCTGTTGAATTCGAAATAAGCCAAGAGACTTACATACACACATACATACATACATACATACATACATACATACACACATACTGGTCATATACAACGTAAAACTCTAAAAATGCTCCATAAATATTTGGGATCTCCATTTAGACTCTATCAATGCTCAAGGTGTCCGTGCAAGTCCGTAAAATGCTCAATGAATGACGTGCTACATAAACCAGTCATGCTACATAAACCAGTCATGCTACATAAACCATCGACCTGCTACATAAACCAGTCATGCTACATAAACCATCGACCTGCTACATAAACCAGTCATGCTACATAAACCATCGACCTGCTACATAAACCAGTCATGCTACATAAACCATCGACCTGCTACATAAACCAGTCATGCTACATAAACCATCGACCTGCTACATAAACCAGTCATGCTACATAAACCATCGACCTGCTACATAAATCATCAACCTGATACGCAAAACACCTTTGTACTGTATTAGAACCAGAGTAAAAATACTTGAACTGCTGTAATACCTAACCAATGGTACCTAAACCACTGTAATACTCAACCAATGGTACCTAAACCACTGTAATACTCAACCAATGGTACCTAAACCACTGTAATACTCAACCAATGGTACCTAAACCACTGTAATACTCAACCAATGGTACCTAAACCACTGTAATACTCAACCAATGGTACCTAAACCATTGTAATACGCCACCAATGGTACCTAAACCATTGTAATACTCAACCAATGGTACCTAAACCACTGTAATACTCAACCAATGGTACCTAAACCACTGTAATACTCAACCAATGGTACCTAAACCATTGTAATACGCCACCAATGGTACCTAAACCACTGTAATACTCAACCAATGGTACCTAAACCACTGTAATACTCAACCAATGGTACCTAAACCACTGTAATACTCCACCAATGGTACCAAAACCACTGTAATACTCAACCAATGGTACCTAAACCACTGTAATACTCAACCAATGGTACCTAAACCACTGTAATACTCAACCAATGGTACCTAAACCACTGTAATACTCCACCAATGGTACCTAAACCATTGTAATACTCAACCAATGGTACCTAAACCACTGTAATACTCAACCAATGGTACCTAAACCACTGTAATACTCAACCAATGGTACCTAAACCACTGTAATACTCAACCAATGGTACCTAAACCACTGTAATACTCAACCAATGGTACCTAAACCACTGTAATACTCAACCAATGGTACCTAAACCACTGTAATACTCAACCAATGGTACCTAAACCACTGTAATACTCAACCAATGGTACCTAAACCACTGTAATACTCAACCAATGGTACCTAAACCACTGTAATACTCAACCAATGGTACCTAAACCACTGTAATACTCAACCAATGGTACCTAAACCACTGAAATACTCAACCAATTGTACCTAAACCATTGTAATACCTAACCAATGGTACCTAAACCACTGTAATGCTCAACCAATGGTACATAAACCATTACTGTAATCCTGAAATACAATAAACCTCTGCAGTAATATTTTAATTCCCTAAAACCGGGTAAATCACTGCAATATTACATTCAACTACTGAAGATCATCACGTTGCAAGAGCTGAGTTATTGCAAAGCGCTTCCTATTACATTGCAGCGTCGTTAAAAAAATTAATTCATTAGAAAATTATGAAATAAATAATATAACACCACAACGTTGTAAAATATAGGATGAAACTTTGTAATATTGCAAAATAATCCCGGAGGAAACATTTTGATATTGCAAATTACTTTTTCACTGTAGTGTAATATTGCAAAGCACTGTATAAAAAATTTCAATATTGCAAATCAGCTTATAATAAAGTTGGTTTCAGAAATATTACAAAAATATACCGTAATATTGCCCCCTCCCCTCCCCAAATAATAATACATAGAATTATATTATTACAAATGACTTCATAAAACAGTGAATCGATGTAAAAAAAAACAACAAAACCAAAATTATATTATACACTCAATTCACTACATACAATTTCTCGATCATTTTTCACTAGCTATACAGACAAGCTTATTACAATACATAACTCACTATATAACATAACCAATCATCACATAGATCATACACACCTTTACATCCAGGTTAATCCTATGTAATCCTCTTTAATCCCGTAACATTAAATCCCCAACTAATTGTAATACTTATGTAAAGTGTAATTATGTAAAAAAAAAATAATCCTCTCTTGTATTTACCTAATTAACAGTTTAATGAAAAAAAAATTCTGTGTTTATCATTATAATAATAATTCAGTTTATAAATGACCTGTTCTTCACCATACAACGACCTGTTCTTCACCATACAACGACCTGTTCTTCACCATACAACGACCTGTTCTTCACCATACAACGACCTGTTCTTCACCATACAACGACCTGTTCTTCACCATACAACGACCTGCTCTTCACCATACAACGACCTGTTCTTCACCATACAACGACCTGTTCTTCACCATACAACGACCTGTTCTTCACCATACAACGACCTGTTCTTCACCATACAACGACCTGTTCTTCCTTTTAATATAATTTGTCCAGTGTTCACCATAAGTTGTCCTTAACGTTATCCACCTTAAGAGAGTCCTATCCTTATCCTTCAACATCTTATATCTCGTATCCAACAAAAACTCTATCAGTATCCTATATCTGGTATCCTACAAAGACTCCTTCAGTATCCTACATAGACTCCTTCAGCATGTGTGTGTTGGTCGTCACTACTACTACACGTTACGGCAGAATGAGCGAGCCATCTTCCTCTTCGTTAAGCCAAGGAGTAAAACCGAGTGAGGACCGAATCTATTTTTTATTTTATTTCTCTTTTCCTGCGGGTCTCTGAAGGCATTCGCTGGAACCTAAGTGAAAGAGGAATGATATTTTTTTTTACCGTTATCATCTTGTTAGGTTGTGTATACGCTGAGAGGGAGAGAGATGATGGGGAGATAAGGAAAGGTGGAAGGAGGAACGAGAGAGGGAGTGAGGGGAAGAGGGAAGGGACAGGAGGTAGAGTAGAGGAGGTAAGAGGGGTGTAGGATAGAAGAGGGTAGAGAGAGGATGAAGAAGGGAAGAGGGAAGAGGTAGAAGGGAGGATGGAGAAAGGTTGAGGTAAGAGACATAAAGAGAGGATGAGCGAGGAAGAGGTAAGATAGAAGGAGGACCGAAGAAGGAAGAGAGAAAGGGAAGAGGGAGGAGTGATAATGGAATTAATTTCTGAAACGTGAGGAACAATTATATATAGAAGACACAAACTTGTTCTCTCAGGGGTTCCAACTTACGCCTTTAGACAGCTGGGTGGGGGATCTCTCTCTCTCTCTCTCTCTCTCTCTCTCTCTCTCTCTCTCTCTCTGTCTCTGTCTCTCTCTCTCTCTCTCTCTCTCTCTCTCCCACACCTAAAATCAAGCACCTTTTATCCAAATGTACCAAATCAAACCCATTTTATAGACTAAAAACCACGTCTTGCCCATCACTAGTACCACCACATTGTTCTCCATAGAAAAAAACACAAACAAATTACAAACAAAAACAGAAAACAGAAAAAACAGAAAAAACAAAAACATACACATCACGCCCCCCCCCCCCCCCCCAAAAAAGACAATTCCAAAATTCAATAACTGTTGCAAAAAAAAAAAAAAAAAAAAAAAATTAGACATGGGACACAATTAAAATGGCCCACCAGAGAGTTGTTGATATTGGTATGGCTTTTGAGATTAACATTGGTAAATAGTGCGTTGTTCTGATGGCAATTAGTAATGTGAGCTCGTCAGTGTCGCAGTTCTTTATTTAACTCTTTTGTGTTGTGTTATTTTGGGAATGAGTGTAGGTGTGTATTCATTTGTTTTACATTTATGACCACTAATGAGGCTGGTGTTTAATTTCTGGCTACTGTCTGTGTGTGTGTGTGTGTGTGTGTGTGTGTGTGTGTGTGTGTTAGTATATATGTGTGTGTTAAAATGTGCGCATGTATGAGTTCAAGATCACAGGTCAGAAATTTAACACATGGATTAACACAGCTTAGAGTCAGCTTACATCAAGACCAGAGAGATTAAAACAGCTTAAAATCAGCTTACATCAGGATCAGGGAAATACCTACCATTGTGACCTCTATATCACGTGTTTAACTATAGGTGAAAGTAACTGCTACAGATACTCGAATATTTCTTCCATCATTTAAATGACAATTGACGACTTTCACAGAACAGGTAAAGGATTGAATGCCAAGTATATATTCAGGCGTTAACTTCCTTCCCCGAGTAGTCAATCGCTTCATTGAGAGAGAGAGAGAGAGAGAGAGAGAGAGAGAGAGAGAGAGAGAGAGAGAGAGAGAGAGAGAGAGAGAGTACATCTACTTACTTTCAACTGTTTTACGAAGAATATTAATCAGTAAAACCGATATTAAAAGTAATATTATTTATTTAGTAACGAAGGATTTTGGAATACCTACACATCCTTCCTTCGTTTCTCAATCATTATTCACAACGAAACACCTGCGCGTCTGTCTTTTAATTAGAAACGTCACAAAATCTCACCTGGTGTTGACGGACTTAGGGGGTCGAGGAGACGCATTAGTCAAGGTTCAGGGAAAACATCGTCTTATTTATTTTGATTTTTACAAGTGAGAGAGAGAGAGAGAGAGAGAGAGAGAGAGAGAGAGAGAGAGAGAGAGAGAGAGAGAGAGAGAGAGAGAGAGAGAGAGAGAGAGAGAATACAGCTGGAAATAAGAAATTGAGGAATAAAAACGAAAGAGAAGAGGGAGAAAGAAAAGAGGGAGAAAGAGAACTCGAGAGGATATGAGAGGGAGGGAGAAGAGGAGGAAAGGAAAAATAGCAAGAAAACGAGGGAGGGAGAACAAGAGGGAGAAGAAAGAAGAGGAAGAAAACGAGGGAGAGAGAACAAGACGGGAACAAGGAGGGAGAATAAGAAGAAGAGAACAAGAGTGAGAAGGAGAGAGAGAGAGAGAGGGAGGAAAAACGAGAGGGAAGGAGAAAGAGGGAGAAACAAGGGAGAAGAAGGGAGGAAGAAGACGACAGAAGCAGGTATTGGCTGGGCTACACTAAAGTAACCATTTACTGCCACAGGGAGGAGGGGCGTCTCGTAAACCAGCTCTCTCATACACATTTTTTACTACTATAATTCCGAGTTACTTCCGCCCGCCTCACCTTTGCCCCTCTCCCTCTCCTTCCTCCTTCTCCTTTCTCTCATCCTCCTCCTCTTCTTCCTCTTCCTCCTCTTACTCCTCGTCTTCCTTCCCCTCCTATTCCTCATCCTCCTCCTCTTCCCCTCCTCCTGCTCCTCGTCTTTCCCCTCTTCCTCCTCTTCATCTTTTATAGTGCTGTGGTATGTATGTATCTGTCTGTCTGTCTGTCTGTCTGTCTATGTTTTTATGTATGTTTGTACTTTATATCTGTTTCTTTATTTGTCTATCATTCTTTGACGTTAACATAAAGACGACGCCTCCCAAGTTGTGAGTTGGGAGCCGTGAGTTGTGAGCTGGGGGGCCATGAGCAGTGAGTTGTGAGTCGGGGGCCACGATTTGTGGGTTGGGGCCACGAGTTGTGAGCTGGGGCCACGTGTTGTGAGCTGGGGTCCCTGAGGTGAGAGTTGTGAGCTCGGAGCTCTTGCGGTGTGTATGTGTATGATGCGTTATGTGACGTCATGTGGACATTCACCGCCAGAATTAAAATGATAATAAGATCACAATTGTTTTCCTGCACTTTGAGTACATTCTCATCACCATGACAACGGACGACATCACATCACCATGGCAACGGACGACACCACTTCAGTATGACAACGAACGACACCACTTCAGTATAACAACGGACGACATCACATCACCATGGCAACGGACGACACCACTTCAGTATAACAACGAACGACATCACTTCAGTATAACAACGAACGACATCACATCACCATGGCAACGGACGACACCACTTCAGTATAACAACGAACGACATCACTTCAGTATAACAACGAACGACATCACATCACCATGGAAACAGTTAAATAAAACCAAAGTTTATCTCTACCGTCAACAAACACACAAACATCTAACTCAGCCATTTAACCACGTGCTTACTAACAGCCAATGAACGAAGTAAACAGAAGCCACGTGACCTTCGACTTTACGTGCCTAAATATATCCCCCCCCCCCCCCCCCGAGTCACTCACCGAGGTACAAGCGAACAAAATCCTTAAACTAAAAAGGAAATCTCGATACGTCGTTCAAAGGCAGGTGGTGCGAGCTTCCGTCTGGTCGGGTTATTGCATTAAATAAGATTCTCGTTTCCAGAGGCCAAAAATCTTTAAAACATTTCACAAAAATCAAAAGGTGCAAATTACGTATTGGATCTGAGAGATTTCTGGGGCAGAGAATTAAAGCTGAAAGAGGGATGGAGGGATAGGGAGGGATAGAGAGAGAGAGGGATGGAGGGATAGGGAGGATTGGAGGGAAAAGGGAGGGATGGAGGAAGGGAGGGATGGAGGGATAGAGGGAGAGAGGGATAGAGGGAGAGAGGGCTAGAGGGAGAGAGGGAGAGAGGGATGGAGGGAGAGGGGGATAGAGGGAGAGAGGGATGCAGGGAGAGGGGGATAGAGGGAGAGAGGGATGGAGGGAGAGAGGGAGAGAGGGCTGGAGGGAGAGGGGCATGGAGGGACAGAGGGAGGGAGGGAGGGAGGGAATAGGAGGTAGGTCTGTCTTTCATCTCTGTGTGAGTAAGTGATTGATATCGTGTGTGTGTGTGTGTGTGTGTGTGTGTGTGCATATATTGAGAAGGGTTTAATGCATTACAGGTAACTCACATTAGGATCACACCTGACGAAGCAGTATTACGCTATCGTCAATATCATGATTGTGAAGAGTCGTCATCAGCAGTTGATCTCTCTGAGGCTGACCACAGGTAAACAAAGGCCTCATAAACTGATCATTGATTCCACCATTATTACTACACCTGGACACTTGGATACTAAACTGTACGGTATTTTTAGTTATCCATAAACTAACTCTTAATTATACTCCGCTGAAGAATTTATGACGCATGGCAATACATAGCTTATTGAAGGTCTTAAAAATACCTTTGCGAGTTTTTTTTTTTAAAGACTAGAGTAAGGTATATGTTTGAACAATGATGTGGCAGACTTGTGTGTGGCTCTAGGGTGTGGCTCTAGGGTGTGGTAGGGTAGTGTGGCTGCCTCTCTCTCTCTCTCACAAGTAATCAGGACCAGTCTGCCCATCATCGATATCACAGCTGAAAAAAGACATGTAAACACACACACACACACACACACACACACGCACACACACACACGCGCGCGCACGCACACACACACACACGCACACACACACGCACACACACACAGTTCAAAGATTTAAAGAGTGAGACACTATACTGTGCTGTATATTAATGAACAGTAAGACATAACTAATACACAACTACAGTTAAGACATATATACCTCACAAGCCAGTAAATAACTCACAAACCAGTAAATAACTCACAAACAAATTAACATAATATTACTTTCTTTAACAGCTACAAGATGGAGGAGTTGTCAAAAAAAGCTGAGTTTCTGAGTTTCTGTGCTTACTTTATTGCTCTTTTACGAGGTATAAAATAACAAAGAGAATTTATGAATCTATTAGCAGTGAGTAGAAACCGATTTAGGGAAGTATTTTCGTGGTGGGATATTTTTTGCAAGTTAATTATAATGAAATGTCATAAAAATAAAAATAAATTGTAGTGTTATTCGTGATGCAGTTGTGTAAATAAAACAAAAATAATGGAAGTGTTTGAGTTATGTGGTAGTTTACATGTTCATAACTAACGACAGGTCAAAGGTCAAATTCTGAACTGTTCATTTACAAAGTCACAGAATGTAAAAAAAAAAAAAATAAAAAAAAAAAAAAAAAAAAAGGTAAATTTTAATACATTTCAATTTACTTCACAAATAATAATACGTGAACAAAATATCGTCATGCACTAAATAACAAAAACACTATATATAAAAAACAAAAAAAAACAAGAACAGTTGAACTATGTGATGCAATAATTTACTCCAAGACAAAAATCATGAAGAAGAAAAAAATAACTCAGGGAGATGAATAATTTACAGGAAGAAGAGGAACAGGAGGATAACGACCCATGGGGAGAAGAGAGGAAGGAGAGGTGAGAGAAGGTGTTGGAGGGGGGAGGTGTTGGAGGGGGGAGGAAGGGAGGGGAATGGGAGGGAGGTGGGAAGGAAGGGAGGTGGGAAGGGAGGGAGGGGGAAGGAAGGGAGGTGGGAAGGGAGGGAGATGGGAGGGAGGGGGTGGGAAGGGAGGTTAGAAGAGATTATGGGAGGTCAGGGGTAATGTGTAGGAGGTGAGGTGAGTGTTGGAGAGGTGAGGAAAGGAGTGTTGGAGAGGAGAAGAGAGAGTTGAAGAGGAGAGGTGAGGAGAGTGTTGGAGAGATGAGGAGAGTGTTGAAGAGGTGAGGAGAGGAGTGTTGGAGAGGAAAGGAGGTGTTGGAGGGAGGGAGGGAGGGAGGGAGGGAGGGAGGGAAGGGGTCAGGAGACTTGCGGGACCGGATCACCAGGACCTTGACTAAAGATTTCCAATACCTGCGATACTGTCTTGTGTGTGTGTGTGTGTGTGTGTGTGTGTGTGTGTGTGTGTGTGTGTGTGTGTGTGTGTGTGTGTGTGTGTGTGTGTGTGTTTATGTGTGTGTGTTTGTGTGTGTGTGTGTGTGTATGTCTGTGTGTGTGTGTGTGTCTGTGTGTGTGTGTGTGTGTGTGTGTGTCTGTGTGTGTGTGTGTGTGTGTATGTGTGTGTGTGTGTGTGTGTGTGTGTGTGTGTGTGTGTGTGTGTGCCGCCCCCACTCGTATCACCGGTCTACAAGTGGTCTTCAGCCTCACAATATTTCCTATAGGCTTATCCCCTTGTGGA